>JARHVA010002420.1:2040000-2110000 GCA_037957365.1 Torreya grandis
ATGAGACATGGCATGTCATTACATTCAATTAATATTTATATGGGCCTAACTTCCCATATATACCTTCTCTATGCTAGATATTTGATATTGTGCACATATCTTCTCATGGGCCGGTGCTAGATCCATTTTTGACTTATTCTTCTCCAATGCTCATAAAAATTATTTATTTATACATTTCTACCTTATTTTTCCTTATCCAAGTCATATGCTAATTACTTGAGTTTTTCATTCTTGGTTCCTTTATTTTTGCTACATCCTTGATCTTTGTGACTTTTTGCTTCCACACCAAGGTCTACCATTCATTGGCTTGCTTCCACGCCCATTCTCAAAAAAATTACTTAGAATAAATTGATAAAAAATTTAGGCTCAAATATCACCCCACACTAAGTCAATAGTCCATCCTAGACTATGCACCCTTCTCATGTTCCTCATATACCAAAAAATTAGTTCCTTTTTACTCAACTTGGCATTTTACCTCCTCCCAATGGTTTAATGCAATATATAGCTTGGAGCTAATTTCATAAACTTTGAATTTTATCCATTTGGTCTCCTCATGTTACTAAAAATATTCACCTTCTTTAGTTATCAAAATATTAAGTGATGTATTAGCATCCTTGTGGATATCCTCAAGCATTCCAATCTCTATCAAAACTTATTCGTAGAGTGCCACAAAACTAATGTTAAGCCCTTGGTGATCAAAGATTATTTTAGTTTTGATTTCCTCCACATCCTAGAATTCTTTGGCATGCTATTCTCTATCATTTATTATGAGTGCATTCTTAGCCAATTATTGGTGTTGGTGTTCCTCTAGCTAAAGCCTAGATTGTAAAACTTTGGCAAGTGACACCAACCTAGCAAAAACCTCATTTTCTATAGAAGATGTGGCACTTATTTGTGCCAAAAAAATCTTACATACTTCTACATATTATATAAATTACTCTATATCCCAAGTTTACTCATGTTGGTGGTTGCCCTAGTATTTACATTTTTTTAATAAAATGTTCACTAGGGTATCCACCTTATCAGTATGTTCTCCTATATAGGGTACTCCATTGAAAGGTGTTAGCTCTTTTTGAAAAATTGATTTACATAGTTTTATAGTATTTACCTAAGCTACTATCACTGCATCCAGTTGGTGCTTAAGCTTATCTATTTATTATTCAATCTTTATTATATAATGCATTTATGTTGGCATAAGGTGATGACCTCTTTATAATTTCACTATTTATACACATAATATTTTCAAATTTTATCAATTACTGATGATTTACATCTTGTAGTAACCCATCAAGACTCAATGTCTCCATGTACACACCCTAAGGGGTGTACCAGGAAAGAGGTGGGTAGACCATTGGTGCTTTATAGGATAGTTGTCCCCCACATATTACCAATCCAACTAGCTCTTGAAAACCTTTCCCTAAGGTATTACTCCTTTGTTTCACACTCCTCTAGTCTCTTTCTAGTTTTCATCCCTCTTTTCCTCACCTTATGTCCTTTTTATAAGTCGATTGTACTAGGTCAACTAGGTCGACCCTGTATAATTTTGGGTTATTTTCATTTAAGAATTAGTTTAGCCTTTGGCTGACCTAACTCATTACCTAGTGAATAATTTTCTAAAATTATGCTAGGTCGATGGTTCAACCCTATTAATCAATATTTTTGAAAGGGTCAAGGTTAAAATATACCTATATATACAAAATTATTTCATCATTATGTAATATGAAATCAAGAGTTATTATTCACTCATGCTTCTTTACAATCTACTCTTCCACCATTGTACTTGAGGAGTCTTAGCTTAGGGTTTCTACTTGGAGAATCTAGTCTTGTGGATAAGTCTTGGATGATTTAGCCTTTATTAGTGATATTTAAAAACCATAATAACCTCTTGTGAAGCCCCTTTGGCTAAGGGAGAGATTGAGTCTCAATGGGTTCATCATTCAGGTAAGTATTCTCTAATTTTGCTCCTCTCTTTACTAGATAAAAATAGCATAAGTATTGGCTTTAAATAATATTACTCTTCATATTCCATGTATTAGGGTCTTACTCATACTTATCTTAATTTAGATTCTCCTTTACATTTTTTCATTGTTTACTAACCTCTCATTTTGTGCCACAAGATTTGGTAAGCACTAGATTAGATTTACTTGTTATTAGTTTAGGTGAAATATCAAAACTTAGGACACCCTTGCACTTATTGCATGATTGTGCTTGATTAGAGGCTTTGGAACCTTCCCTAACATGGTTTATTATGGTAAGATATCCCCTTATTAGGTTTATAAGATCCCCATATTAGTCATGTTCCTGATTAACGAATGTGTCCCCAATCAGAAGTGTATGTTATAGTCTATTTTATTTGAGGTATGATTGATTTATAGACATGATGAATTTTTGATTACATACATTCTAGTGAACCTGATGTGAACTAACCCTTTTAATATTTTCTTCACTTATTTCATCATTTCATCATTATATTTTTCATATATTTGTGATATTGGGTTGACTGTATCAGCATAATACTAACTTTTATGTGTAGGTTTAACACACAGTCATATCAAAATGACTTTGTTTTATTTGTGAAAATTTCACATAATTCTAGTTTAGACTATTGGGTCAACCTAGTCAAATTTATACATTTTTAGGCATCAAATTCAACATACTAGGTTGACCCAATTGACCTTGTACATTTTTAGGCTATCAACAATAGGTCTCTACAAAGCTTGGTCGACCCAATCGACATAGTTAGTAGAATTTTCAAGTAAAAATCAATGTTATTCAATAACGATATTATTCTTCTCTACATAATTTAATGCACCAAGGTTCCTTTCTATCATTCTCTATCATTTCTATCATTTTTTACTATTTATTTTTCATAGTTTGCAATCTTTAAAATTGCCCTTGTACAATCAACTAGGTCAAACCTATAAACATAGTTCTATATTATATGTGTAGTCTAGAAAGCTAGGTCGACTCTATTGATGTATTTCACTTTCAAACTTTTTGATTCCATATTATAGGGGTGACACTATCAACCCTGTTCTATATTCTCTGCATACACTATCGACCAAATCATTATTGTGTTGTGTTTCAAAGTTCAAATTAACCTTTATATGCGAGTAATTAGCTCACACTTTCATTTCTTATTTCTCTCATGCTTAGAATAGATCACATATTATAATTAGGTGGTTAAATATACCATTTAGTTTCACTATTTTTTATTTTGTGCTCACACTACCAAATCACAAAATCTTAAAATGCATTTTACCAATTGTCTACTCAAGACCAACCTACTTGGATTTCATCACCAAGGGGGAAGCCAACTTGGTTTTTTGGCTAAGTATAAATACATGGTTAATGGTATGTTTTTTGTAATAAAAATATACCCTTATCACAATGGTGTGTAAAGTGAGGGGGTAGACCTAAATACCAAGCCTGTACCATTGCTAATACAGATCCCTTTTAGCCCAAAAATCTTGAAACTATCCTTAGATTGCTTTCTAGTTCCTTGATTATAACCAAATTACTATCACATTTAAAATTATACTCTAATAATATAATAACATTTAGGCTGAACACTTAGTTATATTTTACTTTCCAAGTTGATTTAGGGCTCTTTACTCAATTATATATTGTATTGGAAAAAAATGCATTAACTAGTTTTGTTGCAAGGTGTTGTGATATGTACATTAATTAGATCAACCTCATTGATCCAATTGATTATGTGTTTCATTTAATTTCTTGATTTCATAAGTACTTTTAAAAAAATCCTTGTATCTATACATAGTCATTTTTGTCGACACAATCTCTTACAAATTGTATGTTTTTCATTACCTACAGTACTAGGTCAGGCCAATCGACCTTGTGCACTTTTTCAATCATTGTTTGTTGTGATAAGTCAACCTAGTAAACTTTGTATAGTTTTTAAGGCCCTATTCTCTATGCTAGGTTGACCCAATTGACTCTGTATAATTTTTTGCTTTCCTTATTCATTATTCTTATCATATTGTTCATTTCTCTCAAGTCATCATGAAGTCTCCTATTAGAATTTTCTTGGATAGTTTGAATCCATTTAGATAATACATGGGATGTTAATTTATTCCTATTTTTTCCTCCCAAGAGCACCATCACTCTTGGGGTACCTCTTCCCCTCCATCATCCATCATTTATAACATGATGCAAATCACACATCAAGATGAAGTTGATGGATCTGATCCTTTCTAAACTTACCAAGATACTTCTCATCTTAAAAAACTTCAAAATAATGTGGGATAAAATAACACAAGTTTAATATTAATCCATAGTCTAATAACCCTCCCCCTAACACCAATTGACGGAGAAATCCTACCAACAACAACCCATCTCTTGATACAACTCAACTTCTTTCCCAAGTTATCCAAAAATGAACATAATGCAAAAATTTAACACCAAAAAAATGATGAAATTTCAACATCATTGAACTAATGTGGATAATAAACCTATAACTATTCATCCTTAAGCCAATCCTAATTACATTCCTCCACTCTTAAAGATTCCTCAACCAATGTTATTCCTCAACATATAATGAATAAAAGATGCTTCAAACTATTTAAAATGATCCTTTATCTCCCTTCATTGTGTCATTTGATATTGGTAACATATATTCAACTATTAATTATGATGGGACTAAATATATAGCCTCATTTCTCAAAGCCTTTGGCAACCTTTAAAAAGAGTGGATCCAAACTAAGACCTTTGCCACTACTAAATTATTAGTCAAAAATTTCACTAGAGATGTATTAGAATGGTAAAACCAATTACCCCAAAATTATATTTGGAAACTTAAATATTTGGTCAATAATTTATTTAAAGAGTTTAAATATAATGATCTTCCCAAAAATTGTCTTAACCACTTCATCAATGTTAAATAATCTCCCACTAAATCAGCTCATTACTTTATCAAAAGATGGAAATCATTGGCCCATAAAGCTAACCATAACATGACTAATGAGAAATTTTTCAAACTCTTTATAACTTATTTGAATCATTTTGTTTAATATAAGGTTTAAAACTTTTCTCCACAAACACTTAATGAATCTCTTGATCAAACTAAATGTCAAGACTTTATCATGAAGAAATTCAAAACTAATCCTAAACTTATTAAAGGATATTTTCAAACATCTACCAATGCTATCACTAATAATACTCTACCAACCAAACTTGGAGTTCCCAAATCTAACATCCCTTCATCTTCTCACACACCACTTTTTATGTAGCAAATGAAACAACTTTTATCTCTGTTGAGACCTTTCACTTATCCTAACAATCAACCTAAGTGGTATGACCCTAATCATTTTTTTTTGGTTCCATGCTGACATTAGTCATTCCTATGAATCTTATAGTGGGCTCAATAATTTTTTTGTATCCTATATGCTTGGTGATTCATTTAATCATGAAGCCATGATCAACCTTCATCATTAAGAGTACACCACTGCTTCTCAAAAATGATAGGTTTTTAAATATTTTACCTCAAATAACTAAAAATGTTTTTCAAATAATTAACCAAATACCAAGGATGTATATGCCATTGATGCTGATTATGACCAATATTATAACAATTATAAATATGTTAACATTGTTAAGGTCAATTATCATCACAAGCCAGCTCATAAAGATCCCATTACCAAACCTAAAAATCCATTCTTAAAAGAATAACTTCTCAATGACACTCCAACTACTAATATGGCTTCAAAATTACATGAACCACTTAATCCTTCCAAACTTCCAAACACATCCATTCTTTTAAAAACTACTTTACATCCTAAACTTCATGTTGGTTCTTCTAAATCTCATTGGAACTTTTTTGAAGAACTCAACCTTATGCCTTGTAAGATTCTACTTATGGAGTTGTTTCATACTTCTCCATATCATCAACATTTTCTTATGTAACAAATCCAAGAAATTGAAGATCCATCCTCTATAGATGAATAACCAAATCTATTAAACCTCAACCTACCAACATCAAAAACATTGAAAGTATGTGTCCTTAATCCAAGCCTTCTATTGAATTTCTTGAAGAGGACATGATTAATGATGAAATTATTTTTCATGCTGATGATCTACCACTCTTTATTAAAATATCCATTAATACTATGCTCATTCATAAAGTTCTAGTTGATGAAGGTTCTGGTATTAATGTGACATCCTTATGGCTTATCCAATAACTTGGTTATGATAAGGATCATCTTAAGCAAACTTGTATCACCTATTGTGGTTTTGATAAGACAAATAAAATCCCACTTGGTTGTATTTGGATTGTATTAAATATTGGATCTAAGACCATTCGAACTAAGCTTATGGTCCTTGAGTTAGCCTTATCTTATAATCTACTCCTTGGTCACCTTTAGACTCATAGAATGAGGGCCATTGCTTCTTCCAGTAGCTAATGCATTACATTCTTACATAATGGAAAATGATATAAGCATGAGGTTGATCCCAACCCATGGAGTATTCAAATTCATAATCCCAAATCTTAGTATCATACTCATATTATTCCTAAGATCAATAGTGCTCCTTTACCTAAGTTCATCAACATGAATCTTGATTTACAAGTCACTCTTGTAGATTTTGATGAACCTAATTATTTTAAAAATAATTTTAATAATACCAAGCTACCTCCATATATTTCATAGTGGATTAACCCTTATTTATTACATAGGGACCATACTATTCCTCTAATTGATGAGATTACTGACTTCCACCTCCATGTAATGCTCAGGAGCCTTCTTTACTTGAATATGCATTCACTTGTAATGATTTTAGAGTGGATAAATTATTTCAAGATCCTCTCATCATGTCTCCTCATAAATTTAATAATATTTGGATTTCACCTTCTGAAACTCCCTCTAATTTTTAAGTATGTACAATTTCTCCAACATATGATGATAATTACATAATGGCCCAAGGTCAATCTTGAGACTTAGATGCCCAACATTATAAAAAAACCTTAGATAAAATTTATTATTTTAATAAATATGTCCATACCATCTCTATGGATCATGAATTAGTTCCTAAATTTTATGTGCCTCTTTCTAATTCTCCACTTCTTGATATTCCTTGGGTGGTAGAGAAAATTATACCTTCCAAATCTCTAAGAATTATTACATTTCCTTTACCACCTTTGGATCTTATCACTAGCTCTAATATTTATCCCATTTCCAAAACCAATGACACTCTAATCCCTTTTTATCCATTTACTTCTCTTATTCGCAAGATTACACTAGATTCCAAGGCAATCGATGTCTACCAGATACATTATGAGTAGGATAGCCATGGTAATCAGATTCTAGATATTGAAGTAGATGTTGATTATTATGGTCCTCTTCCCACCTTGCCTAGTAATGAATCTATTCTTGAAATATTTCATGCTAAATAACCTCAACTTCCTCAACAACATCATAAACTTGGTAATTTTAAAACTAAAACCCTTTGTTTCAATAACTTCATTTCTATCATTGATCCTAAAACTAATCTAATTTCTTATTTACCTAAATCACCATATCATTTCCAAGATGGAAATGTCACGATTATAAAATAAACCACTTGCATTGAATATAGTACTCCATCTTTCCTTGGACTGATTACAATATCTCATGAACTCTCACCTACTAAACATGATAATTTTAGCCTATTCTTTGATAATTACTATGAGGTTTTTGCCTAGTCCTATAAGGAAATCCTTGGTATTGACCCTAGTATTATGGTGTATAACATTATTGCTTATCTTGATGTTAAACCTATGCCTCAAAATTAAAAAAAAAAATCCACTTGGGGTTTCCACCTTATGTCATAAGGAAATCATCAAATTACTTGATGCTAAATTTATCAAACTAGTGGACTATTCTGAATGGGTTTCTAACATTATTACCCTTTGGAAAAAGGTCACTATGGTCATTCACATTTATATTTATTTCCATAATCTTAACTTTGGTTGTCCTAAGGATAACTTCCCTTTACCTTCAATAGATGCCATTGTTGATTCCATGGCTGATTATAAAATGTTATCTCTTAGGGATGGCTTCTCAAGATATAATCAAATTCACATTGCCCCTAAGGACCAACATAAGACTAGTTTCACCATGGAATGGGTCACCTAGTGCTATGTTAAAATGCCCTTTGGCCTAAAAAATGTTGAATCAACTTCCCAATGAGAAATGACTCACATCTTTCATGATATTATTCATAAAATTGTTGAAAACTATGTGGATGACCTCATTGCTATATCCAAAAGTCATAAAAATCATCTCTTAAATTTTGATATCATTTTTGACCACCTTCTCAAATATCAAGTTAGATTAAATCCTTACAAATGTGTCTTTAGTATCACATTTGGAAAAAATTTAGGATTCCTAGTCTCTGTCCATGGCATCAATGTTAACCCTACTAAGATTAATGTTATCATCAACATGCCTATTCCTTGATCCATTCTTGACATTTTCACTTAGGAAAACTTGAGTCAATTAGATGACTCATCCTTGAAATGGCTTATTATATCTACTTCATCAATTGTGTTCTTAAGAAAGGTAATGCCTTAGAATGGATAGACCCCTATAAAAAATCCTTTGATAACATAAAAGAGGTATTGATTCACCCACCTACACTTCATCCTCTTTCCAATGATCGACCCTTGATTCTATGTACTTCTTACATGCCTACATCAATTGAGGCAATGCTTTCCCAACAAGTTGATGCCAAAAGAGAGTATGACATCTACTACAATGGCTAAGGCCTCATCTATTATGAAACATGTTATACCAAATTTGAATGTGATTGCCTCACTATCTATTTCATAACTGAAAAGATTCATAGTTACATGATTTACTAGACTACTTATGTCATCATTCATTATAAAACCATTCATCACTTCTTATCTAAAGACTTTATTCTTGAAGATATAATTGGTAAATACATGTTCCTCCTTGTGGAATTTGATCTCTACATTATAACTCAAAAAGTTGTTAAAGGGTAAGTCATAGATGATCAACTTGCCATAGCTCATGTACCAACTACCAATCACCTTCAAGATAGTCTCCTAAATAAAAATATTCTCTGTATTGAAGGTCTTAATCAAGTTATTTCTAACAAATATTACTTTCATAACTTTACCACTGATTTTGAAGTAAATAATCTTGATGAATCCTCTATTTATTATGATACTACTAAACTTAAAGTAGTTATTGAAGAACTTCCTAAAATTAATGTAGATTTACATGAGGATTCTTGGACCCTTCACTTTGATGGTGATAAATGCCTTCAAGGAGTTGGGGCAGGTTACATTCTTATAAGTCCTCTTGGAAAAATCATACCTTTAGTTTTTTTTTCTCACCTTTGATGTCACCAACAATATGGCTGAATATGAAGTTGTCATCTTAGCTATGAGAGTTGATATTGATCTAAAAATTTAATATTTGCATGTCTTAGGTGATTCTAAACTTATTTTCCATCAATTCAATGGTGATTACCAATGTAAAATAAAAAATCTCATTACCTATCATCAAATTGCAACCATTCTTTCTAAATATTTCATATCTTTCAACATTAAACCTATCCCTAGAGATCAAATTTCCATCAATGATTCCTTGGCTTCTTCAGCTTCTCTCTTTCATCCCCACCAATTTATTTTTGATCATATTTTTACTATACAAATAAAAAAATATCCATCTTCTACTCAACCACCAAATTATCTTATCTACCACATTGAGGCTATTACCTTTGGACAAAGCCCATGATATATAGACATCATTCAATTTTTGGAACATCAAACTTATCCTCCTAACTTAGACTGTCATAAAAATACATGTATTCATAAAAATCTTTCAAGTATGTATTTTGATATAACATCCTTTATTATTGAAATGTTGAAGGTACCTTTATCTATTATGTTATTCAAGATGAGGTCTCTCCTCTTATTGAACAAGCACATGGAGGCATTTGTAGTGGCCATTGTAGTGGGCATGCTATAGCCCACAAATGCCTACGTATGGGATACTTTTGGACTACTATTAAAAATGATGCAATCAAATTTGTTAAAAAGTGTACTCCTTACTAGCTTCATGATGATCTAATTTATTCACCCAAAGACAAGATTTAAATTATCAAATCTCCTTGTCCATTTTGCATGTGAGTATTAGATCTCATCGGCAAATTAACGCACTTCCAAGATGAGCATGTTTTTATCATCACTTCTATTGAACATTTTACCAAATGGGTTGAATCCATGCCCCTTGTTAATGTCACTTGTAACACCATTTCCAAAATTATTATTAATTAAATCATTTTCCAATTTGGTGTTCCCCATACTATTATTTTTTATAATGGTGGTAATTTAAAAAATATATATTTTAAACAACTTTGTGCTAAATTTAAAATCAATCACAAATTTTCTACACCTTAATATTTGTAATGCGGTCAAGCTCAGGATACTAAAAAAATTATTAACAAAATTCTCTAAAAGATAATTTGTGAAACATACATGGATTATCACATTCAACTCTATCCTACTCTTTAGGCCTATCAAACTAGCATATGTACTACCATTAGGGTAATGGCATTCTCTCTAGTTTATGGTTCTAAATCAGTTAATATATTGGAATTTGAGCTTTTTGATCTCTATCTATCTCTTCATGGTATCATTCTTGATGAATAATTAAGTAATGCTTTATTTCATGATCTTGATCTCCTTGATAAACACAATCTTTCCACTTTACAACATTACCACCAATACAAGGCTCATAGTACCAAATAACATAACAAACATGTCAAAATTTGCACTTTTAATGTTGGTGATCTTATCCTTAAATTAGACTACACCCATGATAAAGAAGGTAAATATGCCTAAAAATGGTGGGGTCCCTATTTAGTCAAAGATATTCTTGGTCCAAGTACTTATCACCTTCAAACTAATGAAGGCCATGTTTTCAAAGAGCCCACCAATGCAGAATTCCTTAAAAAGTACTTTGCCTAAATCATTTCCTTCTTTTAATTCTTTCTATCTATATCTATATAACACTTTTTGTAGCTTACTTACATGGGTCTCTACCCCCTACAGTAGTTCTCTCTTTTCACAAAATTTGGTCCTTCATTTTGGGTCTTCAATTTTTCCCTTTTCTCTCATGAGTTACATTGTAAAATTATGGATAAGACCTAGTTTTCCTCATGATGTGCCATAGTTTTCTTTATTTCCATACTCCTTTTACACACTTTTTACATCCCTTACATTTATATTTTTCAAGTCACATTGTAAGACCATGGATAAGAGTTGGCCTTCCTCACAAAATACCATATTTTTTATCCCATTTATTTTTCACATGCTTTTTATCATCCTCATGGGTATCTCTTTTATGAATTTTAGTGTAAGATCATGGATAGGACCTAGCATTCCTCATAAAATCATCATCTTTTATCATTATTTTTTCTAGAATGTGTTCAATAATGGTTATGAGTTGATCTTTATTCTTAGCTTTAGCTTTTGCTTCTTTTTATAGATAAATTTTGAACAAGAATTTGTGTTAGCATGTTTTCTTCCATTTCCCTTATTCTTATGATAAGGAATCACACTTTACTGTAATTGACTCCATTTTTTACCTTTAGTCACATTTATTGTAATTTTAAGTAATTTAAATTATTCCTTGTATTATTCCTCTTGATTTCCTTTCCTTTCACTCCACATTGGATAAAACAAGGTCAAAGTCAAGATATCACTTTTATTTCACCTAGATTTATGAGACTCTTAGACCCCATTCTCTTTTATGTTATTTCTTTTAGTAACCAAGTCCCATGTATTTAAATGAAAGTCATCTTTAGCACCCATGTTTGGTTTTCCAAATCCATATGGAGGAGGAATATAAAAATCCATCAAGAAATTTAAAAACCAAATCAGTTGAGATAAAAGGCAATGATACACAAAAGGCAACATACAAATCTCAAAAGTCAAAATCACACCAAAAGACATGATTCCAAGCACATATCCTATCTCTAATTAAAGCTCAAACTCCATAGTTGGCCTCACATAGATCTGAGGTCCATTGGGGTATAATAGGATAGTATATTGGAAAAGGAGAATTAAAAAAACTCAATGGTGCTACCTAATTTCTCACACAAGTACCCAATATTTGCAATAGACTGATGTCTCTATAAGGGATCCTAAGGAATAGGGAACACATTATGGGAAGGTAGGTCCATTTTAATTTTCATGCATATATCCTTCATGGGATGATCTATATATTGCATTTGTTGACCTAAGATTTGTGTGTCTAAGATAAGTTCTTTAGAGTCCATAAGGTTGAAATTCCTCTTGTTTTGATAAACGTAATTTGAGTGTCTTGACTTCGATAAAGAGTTCCTCTACCTTGAATTTTTACTTCATTCTCCCTTCCACCCATTTAATTTCCCCCCTTAATAGGAAAATTATGATTCTAAATCTGGTTTCCCTTATTCTATATTCCCTTCTTATTCACCTCTCAAAAACATGCTAGAACTACTTTGTTTTAGTTTTATCTATCCTTAAAATAAAACAACATGCTCCCTTCCATAAGGTTGAAATTCCTCTTGTTTTGATAAACCTAATTTGAGTGTCTTGAATTCAATAAAGAGTTCCTCTACCTTGAATTTTTACTTCATTCTCCCTTCCACCCATTTAATTTCCCCCCTTAATAGGAAAATTATGATTCTAAATATGGTTTCCCTTATTCTATATTCCCTTCTTATTCACCTCTCAAAAACATGCTAGAAATAATTTGTTTTAGTTTTATCTATCCTTAAAGTAAAACAACATGCTTGAGAAACTATGGATTACTTTCTTTATACCATAGAATTAAATTCCTAAACATCATTTACTTTCCTTTTACCATTTGTAATTATTGCACTACCCTTCTATTATAGGCACCCAAGTTTTTACCTTTTTCCATTGTTGAGTGAGGTGGGTTTGTTACTTCTCACTCGGAAATGTTGTTTTCCTTTTTTATGCACCTTTTTCCATTTTTGAGTGAGATAAGGATTGTTATTGATCCCTTATCAATGTTGTTTTACCATTTTGTTTTTTCTTTTACCATCGATGTTTGATTACCCTTTTTTTGAGATGTATCTTTAGTTTGACTTGGTGATTTTGCCTTTCTTACTTGAGGTTTACTTGTTTGAGTTTTTGATCTTTAGTAGCCCTGGCTTTTTGGTGACCTAATTTACTCTTGTTTTTTACTTGGTCATGTGGTCTAACATAGAATTTATCATCCCAACTTACCAAATTTCAAAGAACATCTCATCCTCATAGCACCAATTATCTTAGATTTCTTATGTTTATTTATTGTTGCTCTTTACTTTTGTATTCTTGGGTTTGTCAAAAGCAGTATATGTGCCCTACACAATCAAAACTAACAACACAATAGATAACCATCCAAAGATAAAGGTAAGTCAAGGTATGCATCACATTTAACATTCAACTATTTACATTTTTGTCATTTACTTTCAATTATTTTATGATTTTAAATATTGAAACATTTATAGCCTTAATGTTATGTGTTCCTATGTTCTTTCTCTAAGTACCATCCCCTATTGCACCTTAGTGATACGCGATGAGATTTAAGTGGGGAATATGTATATACAATATTTTCAACTTTTATCAATTACTAATGATATACATCTTTCAAGAACCTATTGAGATTCAATCTCTCTAAGTACACACCTTAAGGGGTGCACTAGGAAAGGGGTGGGTTGAACATTGGTTCTTCACGAGATTGTTTTCCCTTATTTCCACATATTACAAAACCAACTAGATCTTAAAAACCATTCCTTATGGTATTAATCCTTTGTTACACACTCCTCTAGTGTTTTACCACTTTCTATCCATCTTTTCCTCACCTTAAATCCCCTTTTCAGTCGATTGTATTAGGTTGACCTTGTACAGTTTTAGGTTATTTTCACTTAGGAATTAGTTTGGCCTTTGGATAACCTAGATCATGACCTAGTGAATAATTGTCCAAAATTGTGTTAGGTTGTCTGGATCAACCCTATTGACCAATATTTTTGGAGCATCAAGGGTTAAATTTTCCTATATATGAAAGATCATTTTGTCATTATTTTAATCTGTAATCAAGAGTTATTATTCACTCACACTTCTTTACAATCTAATCTTCCACCATTCTACTTTAGGATTCTTAGATTAAGGTTTTTAATTATAGAATATAGTCTTGTGGATAGGTCTGGGAAGCTTTATCCTTTCTTAGTGATCATTATAAACCATAAAAACCTCTTGTGAAGCCCCTTTGGCCAAGGGAGATATTGAGTCTCAAAGGGTTCATCATTTAGGTAAGTATTATCTAAATTCTCTCCTCTATTTATTATATAGAAGTATAATAAGTATTATATTCAAATAATATTACTCTTAATATCCATGTATTAGGGTCTTACTCATACTTGGCTTAATTGAGATTCTCTTATACATGTTTTGATTGTTTACTAACCTCTCTTGTTATGCCACAACCTTTGGTAAGCACTAGATTAGATTATTTTTATTAATTTAGGTGAAATATCAAAACTTAGGACCCCCTTAGGGTTATTTTATGATTATGTTTGACTAGAGGCTTTTTAACCCTCCCTATCATGGTGTATTGTGGTAAGAGATCACCTAATTGGGTCTACCAAATCCCCATATAGGTCATGTTCTTGTTTAAGAAATGTGTCCCCAATAAAAATTATGTGGTATGATATATCTTCTCAAAGTTATGATTGATTTATAATCATGATGTATTTATGATTGTATATAGACTAAATGTTATTAACATCATACCCTTGTAGAACATTTTTCCATGTGATTGCAAGAGCCAACTTAATAAGGGTTGTGCTTGTTTGGGTTGGTGAACATTACCATGGATCCACCTAAAATGCTTTAATAAGCTCTAACCCCTTTGTCATGAAATAAATGTTGGCCAATAGAATCTCAAAATGATGTTTTTCATTAAACACATCCATATAAAATGAGATCTCACATTGAGTTTGGTTGGAAGCATCCTCTTTTGGGAATACCCCTATATATAATTATTCTTCAGGGATGTTTTGCTAGAGATATCATAAAATAGAGAGGGTATATTCCTTAATTAATAATAATAAAATTCCTCAACAAACCCATTTTACCTTATTTAGGTTATACTTAAGGATATTGATATCTAGATTAATTTATTCTTGGGTGCTCGATCCATCATGTTGGTCCCTAATGCCTAGAGATGTACATTTATCTGCCCCCAATGGAACCAAAATGTTGGTTTATTTTCCTTTAGTTTAGAATTAATTTAAATGTTCACAAATGTAAATATAATAAGAGGTGCAACAATCTATCATGTTGGCTTATCATGTGGGAAATGGTCTTGCATGCTCACCTGAAGGGTGTGGTTTAAGATTGATTCCCATTAGTTCTATCACATGATTGTGTATACATTAGGATTTATAAAATAAGTTTATTGAATTATAACTTATTTATAGATAAATATATCATATTTAAGTTAATCCATACCATTAAATCATTCCATACATAATCTATTTATCAAAATTAAAGAGATAGACACAAATCAAGAAAAAGAGTAGCAGTACCATTGATTCCATATAGAGTTTACATGTATTTTAATATTACAAGTATTCCATTTTATTTTATGTCAATTGTCACCATACACAAGTTCTGATGCATATTAGGAACATGAATAAGCTCAAGATTACATTTACCATTATTCAACAACAACTAACAACATCAACAACCTTCTAGGTAAAACTATGGGTATTTATACATGATTCTACCTTGATCATTTAGTTACAAAATTAATATGAAAAAGATGACTTGCCAATTACCAATAACAAAAATGAGTGATACCATGTCATTACATTAAATTCCTATTTATATAGGCCTAATTTCCCCTTTATACCCATTCTATCCTAGATATTTGATGTGATGCACATATCTTCTCATGGGTTAGTGCTAGATCCATAATTGACATATTTTCCTTTGATGCTCATGAAAACTATTTCCTTAACCACTTATGTCTTCCATTAACTTATCCAAGTGATATTATAATTTCTTGAGTCTTGTGTCTTTAGTTCCTCCATATTTCTTGCTTCCTTATTCTTCATGACTTACTTCTTCTGTGCCAAGGTCTACCACACCAAGATATTCCATGCCTTGTTTTTATTTTATGCCCATTTTTCCTAAAAATTACTTAGAGTAAATTGATACAAAATCTAGGGTCTAACACTTCATATGAAGGCACATGTGTAACATTATCCTTTTGATGCATGTCCTGCTCTTTTTATAATTATTCCTATTATACCATGTTTTCATTTATAGATTCTTATTATTTAGCATTAACAAAATGAATATACATTTTGAATTATTTGAATTAGTAATGCCAATATAACCCATGTATTGATGATCATAATGATCAGATGTGGAGATGAGACAAGTGATGCCTTGCGATTTCTTCCCCAATCCTTGACTATGATAACCAAAGTGTTATAGATATTACTATCCAAAACTAAATTATTTTAAAAACTATCATTGTTAAAAGGTATATTTGGATATTTTTATTTTTATAATTGTTTCATTTTCAACTATTTTTTCTTTGAATTATCCTTTTGTACCCATATTTAACATTTTGGCACTTGTGTTTTAGGAGAGGTACTCATTGTTTGTAGAGATGTTAGTTAATTGTTAATAAAAACAACTTGAAGACAAAACATCTCAAGCCTAATACATATGTTTATCTATGTGGAAAACAAACAATAAATTTAATGGGAAGGTTAAAAAACATTTTTATACCGCCCTTGAAGATTCACTTGAAAATCGACCTAAAACAACTAAGCTTGACTTGTAGATGTATGATTATTTAACAATGATTTATTTCTCATGTGGGAATCATCTCTCCTTATCTACACTTTATTTATATTTGTATTTGCATGAAAGTGTTAAATATCCTTGTATAATTTGATGGATTAAGTTTGCATGGATAATCTTCTTGAAATGAGAGCTGTGAGGTTCTTATTTATACAATTCTTAAATCATTGTGAACTGTTCATCTCATATCAAGATGGAGGGTCAAGGATCATTTCTTAAATATATGATTAGACACATGGAGTGTGTAACAAATTCCCTTTAAGGCATTTTTGTGTATGGAAGGCATGTTAGAATAAAAGTGCAGTCATTGATCCTCTTGGAGTTTGTAAGATGGGTGTAAGAAGAAGAGTGTGTAAGAGAGGTGTAATAACTTGTATTGATGTGTAAGTAAAATTCAAGAAATGTCATAAAATTTTATTTTTTTCACTATTTACATGGTGATGTCAATCCATTTATGAGGTAATATTCTAATTTTAAATTTATAAAAATGGGATAATTCTAAATACATGAGTTTTACTAATAGAGGAATGATTAGGCTTGATTAAGTGGGTTTAATCAATACTTAGAAGAATGGTAGTATTTTACAATGTTTCCATTTGTCAATCAAGTATTCACTTAGTTATATTGTGAAGACACTTGTAAAGGGTTAATTTAATTTAGGATGCATTCAATAAGATTAATGATGTAATACAATCCATTACCCCAATGAATGATGTGTCACTATGATTTTGAATTAAAATGATAGTTATATAAATAGATTAGGTTTAGTGATTATTTTTGGTTAAACCTACAAACAATTTCTAAAAATCACTCTTGATTATAGTTTAGACATGGAAGTGGTTAAAATGAAGTGTCTGCATTTTCCCCATATTTGAGAAGGGATTATGAGACACTAGGCACATTAACATCTTTTCAAATAATAAAAAAGTCATGAAGAAGAAATTTAATAATTATTGAAGAATGATTTTTTCACTCTTATATTTTTATCTTTAAAATTTATGAGTATATAAACTCATATTTATACCCCAAAGGGTGTTTGACTATCCCTGAATGCCCCCTCAAGGGGAATGCTGGAGAAGAAGCTAAAATAAATGGACCCTCAAAAAAGAGAGGAAGAAGCAAAAATGGGATAAATCTATATGCTTGGAATTATAAGAGAAACTTAATAGTGTGATAGTATTGAAAGAGGGTGATCTTGGTTGATCACAATATTTTTCCCTAGTATGGTGGATTTGACCATTAATATAATGAACTACCTTAGTCGAGCAAATTTTATCACTGATTAGTCTAAATGGGTTGTCCCAATAGGGTGTATTTTAAACTTTATAAATGATGATTAAGAAATTAATTAATTAGTTGGGTAATAGTAGACAAGGAGATATTATATGATAACTTTGTTGATTAGACATACTACTATTTATTTTTTGATATAACACTAAATGATATGCACCATGATATAAGACACCATGATGATTAGACCATAATGTGCATAAGTATTGACCCTTGATCTAATAGACAATTGATAAAAATACACCAATGATAAAAACCATGATGATAATGTTGACATATGCCAATGGATGGACTCAATTAAAATTGCATGATATGAAGTACCATAAATATTACCTTGTTAGCATAGTGGATTGAGTCAAGGCAAAAATAGAACAAAGAAACAAACAAGCAAGAGAAGAAGCAAAAAAAAAAAAAATTTAAAAGAAAAAAAAACATAAATCATTCGATTGCTTAAAAGGAAAAACAAATAAATGTACCAAGAATAATAAAAAATAATCATTATAGATAAACACATAAATAACCATAAAATAAGTAATTACTGAGTCATTTGTGTGTGTTTGAAAGTAAAGAATTAATCTTAGATATTTTCCACCTAAACTCTACAGGGAAAATATTAAGATAAAATGAAATCCTAGATGGAAGGGTGGAATATAAGAAAAAGAAAAGGGTGGGTGAATTGACTTTAAATGTCCCATGCAAGTGGACATTACCTACATAGTCCCATGGACTTCAAGCTAAACATAGTTTTCCCAAGTATGTGGAAAAGAATAAAAATGATGATAATTAAGATATTTATTTATGAAATAATAATAGGAAAAGTACACTTATAAAATGGAGATATTTTTTGAGGTAAATCAAGAAAAATGGAATGGCAATAAGATTAGCTAAGCAAACCTGAGATGCCCCATGCATCGAAGCGCTTCCTACATAAATTGTGTAGAACTTATATCGATGTAGTTCTCCCATAAATGAGAGGAATAATGAAGGAATGGTAATGGTACGTGTAAATTATCATGATTGGATAAAGGGTTCCCACTTGATAAATTTAGTAAACCATGCCCTCCAAAGTAGAGCCAAAGGCCACTAGGGAATAAGGTTATAAAACAATTAAAAGTTTTGTGGCTTAATATCTCTTGTGGAGATTTTAAGCCCTTTTTGGAACTTTTTTTAATTTTTAGGTTATTTTTGGGATTTAAAAATTTTTAGGGTTTTTTAGATAGTTTTGAATATTTCAAGGTGTTTTGTATCTTAACTCAATGGAGGATTACGAGATGCAAAGTGGTTTAACTTACAAAATTAAAACAATATGTCTTAAATTACAAACAAAATAGTGAGAGTATGGATTAGTTTAATCATAAAATGGAAAGAGCATGGTATAAATTACTCATAAAAAATTGAAATCATTACTTAAGCTGTTCAAAAAATGGTGAGAGAATGGGAAAAAGGGTGACTAAGCTGACCTCAAAAATTAAGGGCTACTTTCATAGTCCAAATGGACCTCAGGTGAATGTAGTTCAACCCTAGCATAAGTTACTATGAATTATCAACATGAATAAGATCAAGATTACATTTACCATTATAAAACAATAACCAATAACATAAACAACCTTATAGGTAAAACTATGGGTATTTATACATGATTCTACCTTGATCATTTAGTTACAACATTAATATTAAAATAATGACTCATCAATGACCATTAACAACAATGAGTCATGCCATGTCATTACATTTAATTCTTATTGATATAGGCCTAATTATCCCTATATACGCACTCTATACTAGATATTTGATGTCATGTACCTATCTTTTCAAGGGCCTATGATAGATCCATGCTTGAATTGTTTTCTTCTTATGCTTATGCGAGATATTTCCTTAACCATTTATTCCTTATGTGACCTTATCCAAGTCATATTCCAATTTATTGAGTCTTGTTTCCTTGGTTCCTATGTGTTTCCTACATCTTTATTCTTCATGACTTACTTCTTCTATGTCAAGGTCTACCACACCAATATATTCCATGCCTTGGCTTAATTTCATGCCCATTTTTCCTAAAATGTACTTTGAATAGATTTATACAAAATTTAGGGTCTAACACTTCATATGAAGGCACATGTGTACCATTATCTTTTTGATGCATGTCTTTCTCTTTTTGTAATTGTTCCTTTTGTACCATGTTTTCATTTTTAGGTTCTGTTTATTTAGCATTAACAAAATAAATATGCATTTCTTAATGATTTGAATTATTAGTTCCAATATAACCCAAGTCTTTATGATCATTATGTTTATATGTGGAGATGAGACAAGTGATGCCTTGTGAATTTTTTCCCAATCCTTGACCAAAATAACCAAAGTGTTGTAAATATTACTATCCAAAACTATATTTTTTTAAAAACTAAGTATCATTGTTGAGAGGTATATTTGAATATTTTTATTGTTCTTCTTGTTTAATTTTCAACTATTTTTTCTTTGAATTATCCTTTTGTACCCATATTTAACATTTTGGCACTTGTGCTTTAGGAGAGGTACTCATTGTAGATCAGGAATTCAAGAGAGGTTAGTTAATTATTAATGAAAACAACTTGAAGACATAACATATCAATACTAATCCTTGGGTTTTATATATGTGGAAAGAAACCAAGAAATGAAATTGGAAGGTAAAAAACCATGCTTTTACCTCTCTTGAAGATTCACTTGAAGATTAGCCTAAAAAGGGTAATCTTTCCTTGTATATATAGGATTATTTGTCAATGCTTGATTCCTCATGTGGGAATCATCTCTCCTTATCTACATTTGATTTGGATTTGGATTGGCATGAGAGTGTTGAATATCCTTGTATAATTTGATAGATTAAGTTTGCATGGAGAATCTTTTTGAAATGAGAGGTGTGAGGTTCTTAATTATAGATTTCCTAAATCATTGTGAACTATTCATCTCATCTCAAGATGGAGAGTCAATAATTAATTATAAAATCTATTATTAGACACATGGAGTGTGTAAGAGATTCCATTTAATGCCTAATATAGTATGGAAACATGCTATAAGAAAAGTGCAGTCATTGGTCCTCTTGGAGTGTGTAAGAGGGGTGTAAGAGGAAGAATGTGTAAGAAATTATCTTGATGTGTAAGTAAAATGTAAGACATGTCATAACCTTTGATGTTTTTCACACTTAACCAGATGATGTCATATATTTTTGAGGTAATATTTCACTTTTAAATTTATAAAAATAAGATAATTCCCAATCCATGGATTTTACTATTATAGGAATGATTAGGCTTGACTAAGTGGGATTAATCAATACTTAGAAGAATGGTCTTGTTTTATAATGTTTCCATTTATCAATTAAGTATTCACTTAATTCTCTTATGAAGACACTTCTAAAGGGTTAATTTAATTTAGGATGCATTTAGTAATATTAATGATGTAATATGATCCATTGCCCCAATTGATGATGTGTCATTATGATTTTGGATTAAAATTATAATAGTGTAAATAAATTAGGTTCAGTGATGATTTTTAGTTAAAAATACATACAATGAATAAAAATCACTCTTGATTATAGTTTAGACATGGAAGTGGTTAAAATAAATTATCTACATTTTCCTCCTATTTGAGAAGGCATTGCGAGACACTAGGCACATTAACATCTTTTCAAATAATGAAAAAGTCATGAAGAAGAAATTTAATAATTATTTAATAATGATGTATTCACTCTTATATTTTTATATTTAAATTTTATGAGTATATAAACTCATATTGATACCCCAAAGGGTGCTTGACTAGCCCTGGATGCCCCCTCAAGGGGTTGGTTGGGGAAGAAGCTGAAATAGATAGGCCCTCAAAAAAGAGAGGAAGAAGCAAGAATGGGATAAATCCACAAGATTGGAATTATAAGAAAAACTTAATGGTGAGATAGGCCCAAAAGAGGGTGATCTTTTTTTATCACAATATTTTGTCCTAGTATGTTGGATTTGATCATTGATATAAGGAGCTATCTTAGTAGGGAAAATTTGATCGATGATCAGTGTAAATGGGCTGCCCCAATAGGGTGGATTTTAACTTTGAGAAATGATGATTAAGAAATTGATTAATTAGTTTTGGAATCATATACAAGGAGATATTATACTGTAAATTTTATGATTAGACTTCTAACAAATGATTTTTTGATATAGCACTAAATGATATGCACCATGATATAAGACACCATGATGACCAAAACATAATGTGCATAAGGATTGACCCCTGATCTAATAGATAATTGATAAAAATACACCAATTATAAAACCCATGATGATAATGTTGACATATGCCAATGTATGGAATCAAGTACAATTGTGTGATATGAAGAACCATGAGGTTTACCTTGTCAACCTAGTGGATTGAGTCAAGGAAAAAATAAAAATAAAAATAAAAATAAACAAGAAATAAAAAAAGCAAATAAAACTAAATTTAAAATAAAATCAACATAAAACATTCAATTTCTCAAAAATAAAAACAAATAAATGTACCAAGAATAATAAAAAGTAATCATTGTATATAAACTCACAAATACACCGTAAAATAAGTAATTAGTGAGTGATTTGTGCATGTGTGAAAGTAAGGCATTACTCTTAGATATTTCCCCCCTAAGATCTAAAGGGAAATTTTCAGGTTAAGATGAAATCTAGGTTAGAAGGGTGGAATAAAATAAAAAGGAAGGGGTGGCTAAGCTAACTCTAAATGTCCCATGTAAGTGGACATTACCTACATAACCCCAAGGATTTTAGACTAGATTTAGTTCTCCCAAGGATGTGGAAAAGAAGAAAAATGATGATAAATAAGAGACTTTTTTATAGTAGAATAATAGGAAAAGTACACTTTCAAAATGAAGAGACTATTTGAGATAAATCAGGAAAAATGGAATGGTAATGAGATTGGCTCAGGCAACTTGAGATGCCCTATGCATCCAAAAATTACCTACGTAGTCTATATGGAACCTAGGTCGATGTAGTTCTCCTAAAAATGGGAGGAATAATGAATGAATGGTAATGATATTTGGAAATGGTCATGATTGGATAATGGGTTCCCACCAGGAAAATGCAATAAACCATGCCCTCTAGAGTAGATCCAAAGGCCACTAGGGAATAAGATGATAAAACAAGTAAAAGTTTTATGGATTAATATCTCTCATGGAGATTTTAAGCCCTTTTTGGAAATTTTTTAATTTTTAGGTTATTTTTGGGATTTTAAAAATTTTAGGATTTTTTAAATAGTTTTGAATATTTCAAGGTGTTTGGCATCTCAACTCAATGGAGGATTACGAGATGCAAAATGGTGTAACTCACAAAATAGAAACTGTATGCAATAAAAAATGCATCATATCTATAAATCAATCCTAGCTTAGAGAATATATATCATACCTACACTTTCAATTGGGATACACTTGTTAAGTGGGAAAATGACCAATATGGGGATATGCTAGACCCAATTAGGGGATCACTTGTCACAACATATCATGCTAGGAAGGGTTCTAAAGCCTATAGTGTAACACAATCAAACAAAAACCCTAATATAGTCTTAAGGTTTAAAACATTCACCTATTCTAATAATAAGAAAGTAAATCTAATTTAGTACACAAAAAATCTTATGGCGCAAAGTGGGGCTTAGAAACAATATAATAAAAATGTATAGAGAACCTCAATTAGAGTAAGTATGAGTAACACCCTAATACATGAAATATGAATGATAGTATTATTTGAGCCAAAACTTATGCTGCTTCTATCTACTAAAATATAAGATAACAAAGTCATAATATACTTACCTAAATGTGAACCTATCGAGACTCAATCTCTTCCTTGGAAAATGTAGCTTCACAAGAGGTTGGTGTGGTTTTTCAGGATAACTAAGAAAGGCCAAAGCATCTAATACTTATCCACAAGGATAGATTCTCCAAATAATAAACCTAAGCTAAGTTTCCTCAAGTATAATGGTATAAGAGCATATTTTGAAGAAGCATGAGTGA
This sequence comes from Torreya grandis, assembly GCA_037957365.1. Lineage (NCBI taxonomy): Eukaryota > Viridiplantae > Streptophyta > Pinopsida > Cupressales > Taxaceae > Torreya > Torreya grandis. Next base: position 2,064,192 of record JARHVA010002420.1, read on the forward strand.
ATAACAACTCTTGATTGCACATATGAAATAATGACAAAATGATCTTATTTTTATATGCAGATCTTGTCGTAAATACTCTCAAAAATGTTAGTTATACAAGGTCAACCCAATTGACCAAGATTTTTTTTGGGAAAATTCACTAGGTCTGAGCTAGGTTGACCAAAAGGATAACAAGCTATTAAAGTGAAAAATACCCTTAAACTATACTAGGTCAACCCAGTCGACCTAGCATAGCTAATTGACTAAAATGGGTTTAAGACAAGAAAAGGAGGGATGAAAAGAGGAAAATACTAGAGGAATATTTAAGGGAGAAGAACTAGCTAAATTAATGGTTGTTGAAGATGGTTAGATTGCTAATAATGTGGAAAAAAAGATAATAATATTGTGAATCACCAAAGGTCTACCCACCCCTTTCTTGATGGACCCCTTAAGGTGTGCACTTAGAGATATTGAGTCTTGATAGGTTCTTGTACAATTTAGAGCATCAGTATTTGATGAAAGGTTAAAATGAAAATGTTGTGTGTATACATACTCCCTAATTGAATCTCATCATGTGTCATTAAGGTGTAATAGGAGATGGTGCTTTGATAAAGAACATAGTAACACACAATGCCGATGATAAAAAAAGTTGTACTATTTTAAATAAAAAATATCTGAAATTAAATGACTAAAAGGGAAACTAATATAAAAATTAAATGACTAGAAATTAAATGTAATACATACCTTGACTTAATTTTATCATTGGATGATTATCTATTATGCTATTAGTTTTGATTGTGTAAGGCATAGAGCCTACTTTTAATAAACCCAAGAATATAAAACTAAAGAGCAAAAAAAAATAAACATAGGAAAACCAATATAACTGGTGCTATGAGGATGGGACATACCTAGGAAATTTGGAAAGCTGGGGTTACAAGTGCTATGTTAGACCAAATGACCAAGTTAAAAATAAGAGTAAACCAGGTAACCAAAAATCCAAGGCTACTAAAGACTGAAAAACTCAAACAATTAAACCTCAAGTAAGAAATGTAAATTAACCAAATCAAACCAAGGATACATGTCAAATAGGATGGTAAAAAATAAAAAATAAGTGGGTAAAAGACTTAATCAAGATGGTAAATCAACATTGATGAGTGAGCAGTAACAATCCACATATCAATCATCAATGGAAAAAGGTGCATAAAATGGAAAACAAAATTGATGAATGAGAAATAACAAGCCAACCATACTCAATAATGGAAAAAGGGTATGAACTTAGGTGTCTATAATAGTAGGAAATAATAATCAATGACAAATGGTAAGAGAAAGTAAATCAAGTCTAGGAAATGTAAAATAATGGTGTAAATAAATTAATCCATTATTTCTCGAACATGTTGTGTTGTTTATAAAGATAGATAAATTTGAAACAAAGTAGTGTTAACATGTTTTTAAGAGATGAAGAAGAATCAAGTAGAAGAAGAAGGGAAAACATATTTTGAATCATAATTTGTCTATCAAGGGGGGAAATAAAATGGGTGGAGGGGAGAATGAAGGAAAAACCAAGGTAGAGGAAATATTTATTGAAGTCAAGACATTCAAATTAGGTTTGTCAAAACAAGAGGACTTTCAACCTTAAGGACTATGAAGAACTTATCTTACCTACACAAGTCTTAGGTCAACAAATGAATTATATAGATCATCCCATGAAGGTTAAGTGCATGAAAATTAAAATGGACCTACCTCCACATGACATGTTCCCCATTCTTTAGGAACCCTTATAGAGCTATCGATCTACTACAAAATTTGGGTACTTATATGAGAAAATAGGTAGCTCCATAGAGATTTTTTTGAAATCCCCTATTCTAATCTATTAGCCTACCACACCCTAAAGGACCTCAGTTCCATGTGAGGCCAATTGTGGAGTTTAAGCTTCAATTAGAGGTAGGAGATGTGCTTGAAATCATGTTTTTTGGTGTGATTTTGACTTTAAATATTTTGTATGTTGCCTTTTAGATTCATTGCATTTTATTTCAAATGATTTAGCTGTTAACTTTTTTGATTCCTCCTCCATACAGATTTGGAAGACCAAACATGGGTGCTAAAGAGGAATTTCATTTGAATACTTGGGACAAGGTTTCTAAGAGAGAGAACTCCAAAGAGCATGGTGCCTAAGAGTCTCATAAATCTAGGTGAAATAAAAGTGTTATATTAACTTCAACCTTGTTTTATCCAATGTTAAGATGAACGGAAGGGGAAATAAAGAGGAATAACACATGGAAATATTTAAATTAATTCAAATTACAAAAAATGTGACAAAGGGAAAAAAGGGATACAATGATAGTAAAGTGTGATTCCTTATCATGAGAATGAGAAAAATGTCAAAAAACATAGTAACATAGATTATTTTTCAAATTCCATTTGGAAAAAAAAAAGCTAAAGCTGAGAACAAAGATCAAGAACTTACAACCATTTCAAAACACATTCTAGACAAGTAAATGATAAGATGGTAATATTCTGAGGAGGGTCGGTTCTTATCTATGTTCTTACAAAGTAACTCATAAAAGATACCCATGAGGGTGTAAACAAGCAAAAGATAAATTGCGGTAATTTTATGAGGGATGTCAATTCCTATTTACGGTCATACAAATAAACTCACAAAAAAGAAACCCAAAGGGTACCAAAACAACATTGATAATAAACAACAAGAGAGAAAAATAAGTGAAAGATGGTGGTTTTTGTGAGGAATGCTAGGTCTTATCCATGGTATTACAAAGCAAATCACAAAATAAAAACCCATGGGGTGCAAAAATTACATTGGAAAACAACAATAAGAGAGAAAAATATGTGAAATATAGTATTTTTATGAGGAATGCCAGGTCCTATCTATAGTCTTACAAATCAACTCACAAAATAAAAACCCAAGGGGTGCCAAAAAACATTGGCAAGCAAAAAAAATAAATAAGACTATGAGGGAGGATTAAAGGTTTGTGAAAAAAAGTGAACTACTGTAAAGGGAGAGACTCATTAAGTAACCTATAAAAAGTGTTAGATAGATATAAATAGAAATAATGAAAATAAGGGAAGGATCCTACACTAACGTCTATATCAATGATGAGTATGATAGAGACAATACTATGTGTCTCACTAGGTTTCTTGAAGTTAAATTAGTTTGGTAGCATGTAATGGAGAATAAGAGTGGGAATTACAAGATGCCCAAAGGGTAAGTGTATGTAGAGATAGGCATTGTGAGACCCTAGAGTCTGAAATGATATGTAGGTGGGCATCACAATATTCCCTAAAGGCTAGAGTAATATGTGGATGGGCATCATAAGATTCTCCAATAGCTAAAAAGAGGAAGAAAAGATAAGAATAAAAAAGAACCCCATATAGCATCTAAATAGATTCATGTTGTCTAAGAAGGTTCTGATAGGGGACATGATGATTAAGAGAAATAAACAAAATGTTAAGAAACATAAATAGAGAACTAGATCAATAAATAGAGAAGGCAAAAATTAGTATAAGGTTGACTAGGTCAACTAAGCATAGTAAAAGGGTCTGCAAATAGTAGAGGGTTGACTGGGTCAATTTAGTATAATGAACAGAGGCTAGAAAAAGAGTAAATAGGGTTTGCAAATAGTAAAAGGTTGACTAGGTTGATCTGATATAGTGAATAGAGGCTAGAAAAAGATACAAGGTCGATTGGGTCGACCCAATATAATAGGTAAGGAAAATTAGAAAGCCTATAATATATTATGAGCTGAAACAAGATATTTTTTTAGCAAATCTAGGAAAGTAAGAGTTGAAGGGAAACAAACAATCAATTAGATCAACATTGGCCAATTTAATTAAGGCACACAATATAAAACCTTGCACTAATGCTGACTAATGTAATTTTTTTCACACATAATTGAGAAAAGAAAAAAAAAACAAACTTGAAAATTAAAGAGATAACTAATCTGTTTACCTAAGATGTTTTATTATATTATTAATAAATTATTTTAAATGTGATGCGAAGTTGGCTATATAATAAGGAACTAGATAGTAATCTAAGGATGTTTCAAGTAGTTTGAACTGAAAGGGACTATAGTGGAAATGATACAAGATTAGTATTAAGTCCTATACCCTCACTTCACACACCACAATGATAAGTGCATTGATTTCTTAGCTAGAATATACCATTAACCACACTTTATACTTGACTAAAGCATCAAGTCAACTTCCCCCTTGGTAATTAAATCCAAGTAGGTTGGCATTGGGTAGAAAAATGTTAAAATGATTTTTTAGATTATGTGGTTTGGCCATGTGTGCATAAAATATAAATAGTGGAACTAAATTATTAATTAAAAATCCTCTAATTAAACTATGTGAGCTATTCTAAGCATGCAAGCAATAGGAAAAGAAATGTGTGAGGTAATTACTAATAGATATGAGGTAAATTTTAACTTGAAAAATGGTATAGTGTTAAAACTATATGCAAAAAATATAGAATAGGGTAGATAGGTTCAAACTTGTACTGTGGAAGCAAGGTCTAAAAATGAACATGGTCGACTAGGTCAACCTAGTCATTTTAGATAACACATAAAACATAAAATTGGGTTAGTAGGGTCGATCCAATTGATTGTGCAAGGGTAGTTTTAAAAATGGAAAACTATGAAAGGAAAGATAGAAAATAAAGAAACAAATAGGTAGAAAGGAACCTTGGTGGATCATAGATGAAATGAATAAAGATTTTTGATGAAGAACCTTGAAGTATGTTGGCAAAACCTAAAAACTAGGTCGATAGGATCGATCAAGCTATGCAAGAACCTATTGTAGCATGCTAAAAATGTAAAAGGTCAACTAGGTTGACCTATTAGGCTGAATTATATGTTATAAATGCTAGAAACTTGTACTAGGTTGACTGGGTCAATGTAATTTCCTATTCTTATAAACCTTTACACATAAATTTAAAAACTAGGTGAATAGAGTTGATCTAGTATGATAAAAATAATGACAAAGAATGAAAAATAAGTGAAATAAATCCTAAAATGGTCACTTTCATGTTAAATTAACAAAAATATATGAAATAAAAAAATCATCATGTCTATAAATCAACCTGGCTTGGAGAAGATAGGTCATACCTACACTTCTGATTGGGATACACTTGTTAAATAGAAACATAACCAATATGAGGATCCACTAGACCTAATTAGGGGATCAATTGTGACAACATATCATGCTAAGAAGGGTTCCAAATCCTATATTCTAACATAATCACACAAAAACCCTAATAGAGTCATAAGGTTTAAAACATTCACTTATTCTAATAACAAGAAAGTAAATCTAATCTAGTACACACAAAAGCTTGTGGCACAAAGTGGGGGTTATAAATAATATAACAAACATGTATAAGGAACCTCAATTAAAATAATTATGAGTAACACCCTAATACATTAAACATTAAATATGGTATTATTCAAGCCAACACTTATGCTACTTCTATCTACTAAAAGATATGAGAACAAAGTTAGAATATACTTACATGAATGTGAACCCATAAAGCCTCAATCTCTTCCTTGGATAATAGATCTTTGAAAGATATTTTTGTGGTTTTTAAGGATAAATAAAAAATTACAAACCATCTAAGACTTATCCATAAGGATAGATTTTACAAATAAGAAACCTATGCTAATTCTCTTCAACTATACTGGTGGAAGAGCAGATTATGAAGAAGCACAAGTGAATAATAACTCTTGATTATACATATGAAATAATGATGAAATGATATTATATTCATATATGTATCTTTCCAAATATCCTTTTAGAAACACCATATATATATGTCAACCTAGTTGACCTAGTGTGTTTTCAGGGATAATTCACTAGGTATGAGCTAGGTCGATCGAAAGGCTAACAAGCTAAGCAAGTGAAAAATACCCTTAAACTATACTGGGTCAACCTAGTTGACATAGTACAACCAACTAACCAAAATGGGGTTAAGACAATAAAAGGAGGGATGAAAAGAGGAAAATATTGGAGGAATATTCAAGGAAGGAGAAATAGCTTAGGGAATGGTTGTGGGAGCCAGTTGGATTAGTAATAAAGAGGAAAAAAGGGACAACAATCCTATGAAGCACCAAAGGTCTACCCACCCCTTTCTTGATTCACCCCTTAGGGTGTGAACTAAGATATATTGAGTATTAATGGGTTCCTACAAGATGTAAAGTGTCAATATTTTATAAAATGTTAAAAATATTATGTGTATATAGAAATAATGTGGCTTAAATTACTCACAAAATAATTAGAGCACGACATAGTTTACTCATAAAATGGAAAGAGTGTGGAATAAATTAATCATAAAAAATATAAATCATTACTTAATTTTTTCATAAAATGGTGAGATAATGGTAAAAGGGGTGACTAAGCTAACCTTAAAAATTGAGGGCTACCTACATAGTCCAAATGGACCTCAAGTCAATGTAGTTCAACCTGAATCAATGATAGGGTTGAAAATAGGAATGGAATATGAGTAAAAAAATTGGTAAAATATTAAAAAAGAGGTAAAATATGATTTTAAAATACCATTATATAATAAATCATGTGTAAACTACTCTTAGATACCACCCATACTAGATGTATTAATGGTGACCAAATCTGAATAATTTGCTCACAACTTTCTCTAAATTATGGCATGTAGAATCATTTGTTGTACTAATAAACCAAATCAAGTCAATAATAATAATCAAATAAGGGAATAAGATAAGATTAAATGATACAATTTGAAGTGGGTTGAAGGGAAGGCATTCTTAGGTCATACCCCCAAGCAAGGGTCCTCATAGATAATGTTTAAGAAAATGAAGTGTAAAAATGATTGATATGCATAATATTAATGGGTTCATCCATCTCTTCACCATGTGGTGTAACCATTATGTGTGTTATACATTTATAAATATATATTATTATGAATGGATCTAGCCAATTAGTATCAAAATTTCCCTTCTTTTCATAGGCAACATTTGTATTCTTAGGGTTTTATTTCAAGACTAGATCACCAACTTCAAATTTTGTATGTTTGATACACTTATTGTAGCTACAATATAACCTGTTCTAATATTCCTAGAGATTTTTGAAAGTAACTACCCTTTTTTCTTCAATTATTTCTAATTATTGAAGATGATAAACTATTTATTCTTCCTCATTAATGATATTTTATAATGAAATGCACAAAGAAGGCAAATCAATCTCAATAGGGAGAGTAGATTCAATGCCATAAACAAGGGATTACAATGTGGCTCCTATTAGGGTTTAGGTATATGTATGGTAGGCATAAAGGATGGGAAATAGTTATAAATTACAATCATGGGTAAAATGATTAATGGTCTTTTCAAGGATCTACATTAGGGTTTTGTTAGATGCTTCAACTTGGACATTGATTTGAGGAAAATAGGTAGTGGAAAAGTGTTGATTGATCTGGTATTTGGCATAGAGGGATTTGATGTCCTTATTTTTAAAGGAGCTACCATTATCAAAAAAAAGATCAGAGGGAATGTCTATTTAGTAAATGAGATGATTGTGGATGAATTTTTAAATTTGCTTTTTGGCTACATGAGTGGAATGGATTCAACCCACTTTGTAAAATATTCAACTATAGTAAGGACATGTTTATGGCCATCTGATGAAGCAATATTAATTTTCTATATGATATTTAGCCCTCATGGGGGAAATGGACATGTAAAGTGATAAACTAAAGTGGATGATTTGGCACATGAATAAAATTGGCATGATTTTGATAAGCCACACACTTTTTTACATAAGCACATGCATCAACCTCCATAGTGGGCCAGTAATACTCTGTATGTAGGAGTTCTTGGAATGGAATATTCCACTATTATGGGCCCCATAAATATATTCATGTAATTTTTAAAGAACTAATCTAGACTCTATCAAAGCTAAATAGTGAATTAGAGTTCCATTATATCATCTATGATAGAACATGGTAGTGATAATGTTATAACAAGAAATGATATGAGTGGAGGATTTTTATTTATTAAAAGAAAGGTTATAAGGGATAAAATTATCATGAGGGTAGGCATATATATCAAATTACCAAGGTGAGTTGGGACCAAGAATATCACATAAAATGTTAGATTTAGAATGTTTGTGAGCTAGCCTTAAGATATGTTGAACAAGAAATAAGTAATCTATAACATGATCTATAATTGATATTAGGGAACCAATTATTTCCATTGTATCAATAATTATATTGATGTCCATTAGAATTTATTCAAATTGGATGTGTTTAAAGCTTTAGTTAAGATGGTCCACCATATTCTTATGAATAATAATCTTGTCATATTTGGTCTAGTATTATTCTATTACCTAGTTAATAATCAATTAATAATCTCCATGAATAGGTAATTTATCGATATTATATTGTACTTATAGATGAAGCCATGAAATGTTGCTTCATAATCCATTATATTATTATTATAGTAAAAACAAATGTGAAATTATTTGGGATTAATATTCCCTTGTTGAATTATGAATAGAATATTAGATCTTGATCCATGAGAAGTTTAGGAACCATCAAAATTAAGGGTCTAGTGTTGAGGCTTAAAATAAATGTCATCTAGAGTCATGATTGACTCATTAGGAAAATTAAAAATGAGCAGCTTAGTATTTGACAAGGGTTCTTTAACAAGTTGATCTATAAGTGAATACCCCTTAATGGCCTTTTGAAATACATATTCAATATCAAATTAACTTAATAGAATGATCCAATTGGCCATATGAACAATCAAATTTGATTTAGAAAGTAGCTACTTGAGTGGGTCTACTTTGGCAATGGCAATGGTCTTGTTGTTAATCATATAATGTTATAATTTTTGGATTGTAAACACCATTGATAAATAAGACTTCTCAACTAATATTTAATGATGTTCATTGGAAACTAATGTGAAGATTAAATAGTACACAAAACATTATTTTCCCTAATCATTATGTTATGATAAAAATGCCCCCAAGGCACATTCAGTTGTTAAGATGTATAGAAGCAATGACTATCTAGGCGTAAGTGGAGCTAGAACATGTGGATTTTTTAGATATTATTTTAATTGTTCAAAGTCCTATTAAAAATTAGTATTCCATGAGAATATGGTACCTTTATTTATAATATGAGTGAAGGGATGACATCTATCTACCAACAAAAAAATAAACTACCTAATATATTGAATCTTTCCCTATAGGCTATAAAGCTATTTGCGATTATAAGATGGAGGCATTTATATAATGGCATTGACCTTAGATGGATTTAATTTAATTCTCTAATTATAGATAATAAAAACTATAAATTTACTTGAAATAACACCAAATACACATTTTTTTAGGGTCAAGCCTTACTTTATATTCATGAAATTATTCAAAAATTCTTTGTAATACATCTGTATGACTTGCTCTGGTCTTGGATTTTCCTAAAATATAATCCACATAGTATCTAAAAATAGTGTGAATCATGTCATTGAAAATTATAGTCATGGTATGTTGTTATGTGGCACTAGATTTTTTTTAGGCCAAATGGCATCACTTGATAACAAAACATTCCCCATGGAGTCGCGAACACTATCTTGTGTTGGTCTTTGGGTGTAGTTTTGGTTTGATTATATCTAGAGAAGCCATCCATAATATATATCATCTCATTATGTGTTTTTTAATCCATGATAATATCAATGTTTGGCAAAGGAAAGTCATCCTTTGGGCATGATTTATTGATATCTAAAAAATTAGTTCATAATCAAATTCTTTGTGGATTTGTGTTGATTAGGACTATGTTGGGTATCCATTATGAATAATAAATAGGATGTATATAACCTACCTCTAATATTTTTTTAAATTATTTATTTACAAGTACTACTATGTGAATGTGCATTTTTATCAACTTTTACTTGATAATCTTGGCATCAGGGTGTAAAACAATGTGATGTACAACTAAATGAAGGTTTAAGCCAAGAATATATGAATTAGACCATGAAAAGTATCAAAAAACTCCCAAATTAGGGTAATATTAATCTCATGTTCCTCTTTAGTGAAGTACACTCTAAGTTTGGTCCATTTAGGATTGAGAGGTGTTTCAATGTTGACTTCAGTGGTATCTTCCACAAGCAGTGTGGAACCATATTCTAGAATAATCAGTAATGTGGTATAATGGTATTTATCTTCATTTAAGGGATTGATTATCTCATCGATATCACTCATGTAAGAAGAATCTAAATCACCAAGGTTTGGTAAAGGCCATTTGGTAAAGGCTTATGGGAATTCCTAAGCTAATTGATTAGATATTTTTTGATTCTTTGAACTGATCCTGAATTGGCATAAAATTCTAGAACTAGAGGAGGCATGTGCTTCATTTGAAATAGGGTGAACTTATCTATCAAATGGCATCTAAAACATGTTTTAACCATGTGACTCATATTTTTATTTACTTTTACCTTGGTTCAAAAGTGCCTCAAATAGGTTTTCACTTAGGGACCTCAATGTTTGATTTTTTTTTCATTTTTTTGTGACTAAGGAAGTTCACCTAATCTCTAAAATAGGTAGTAGGTTCCAATGTAATAGTAAATCCCTTTTTATGATCACCAAGTGTAAAATTATCTTTGAGGCCAAAGAATTCATATATTGCCTCATCATTATGAAAATTTTCTATTGGTATATAAGAATCTTTCTGATCTTAGTCGATCAATTAAGGATCATCAAGGAAAAGAGGTGATTAATATGGCATAGTAGTAATGGTACAAATGATATTAGGGTTGAATAGGTTAGTGTTAGCCAATTTACCATAAATGTTATAATAGGACTCTAAATCACTATCAACATTATCTATGTTAGATGAAAAATTATAATCAATCTTGATATCTAAAAGGTCACCCCCAAGCAATTTGTATCTAATACCTCAAGTTACCTTATGTTTGGCAATTAATATTAGATTAATAAGTCATTTTTTTCCTTGGGCCTTTTCCCTTATAGGTTTGATTATCCACTATCCTATTTAGAATACGATACTTGGTGTTTTGGTAATAAGTATCAAAATCATCATTATATAACCATGAGTCATCATCGGCCTTAATTTGTTATTACTCCTATGAAGTGGTTTTGATGAAAACCATGAGTCATTTATTATGAAAATCATCCTTTATATGCCATTCCATTTTAGTATCTTTCACTTTGGGTCTACTATATGATTTAGGCATCTTAATAAATTTGGATATATGGAAAGCATTACTAATTTTGTATCCCCTAAGGACATTGTCTTGAATAGTAAAATAATTGGTTATTATAGTAGGTGGTATAGATAAAGTAAAGGCAAGGATACTTGGATATATAAAATTGGATTCAAGTGGTTGATCAAATATATGATTGTCCTTCTTAGGGATAGGCTTTATGCCAAAGTGATAGTTATAACTTTTGTATTCCACTTCGAAGTGTTTAAATAATTGGAATGGATGCAAGTCACCAAGAATAGTAACTGCTAACCCAAAATGAGGAAAGTTTATAGACTGATGAAGAGTAGAAGGTACAACATGCACTTCATAAATCCATTATCACCTAAAGATCAAGTTATATGATATTTACAAACTAAGAACATGGCATAGAGTATCATGGGTTAGATGCCCAATGATAACAGGTAAACAAATGGTACTGTGAGATTCCCATTCCTCATTATCTTAAGCTTTGATAATGATGGTATTTGAAAAAGATATATTTTTGTGTAGCCCAAGTGTTTGAATAGTTTCAAAGTTATAATATTTAGCCCTGAACCATTATCTGTGAGCACTCTTTTATCTTCATACTAGGAAAAGATTACTTATATGTAAAGTGGGTTATTATACAAAAGTCTAAGGGATGACATATTCATTTGATCAAAGGTGAGTTATTGACATGGAGACAGATGACTCACAAGTGTTTGAAATTTATTAGGCATAATATCACTTGGGACCTTGGACTAACTTAAAAGCTCATTCAATATGTTCTTGTAGACATTTGATGTACATAAAAGATCTAAAATAGAAATTTGCACTTGTGTCTTTCATATTTGTTCCATAATATCATAATGTTTATCATTAAAAGGAAAAATTTCTTTTGTCTTCTAATTTAGAGGACCTTGAATTGGAATTTTAGAGGAAGAAGGTGTAGGAACTTGATTGGTAACCTTATAGTGTCGATTTATGATTACACAACCTTAAGTTAGCATAAGGTTACTATAATTAGAATAAGGGGTATGAAGGCTTAAAATGGTAAATCTTGGATATTGATTAGTGTTTGGGATTGTATAAGCCAAAAGAGGATTATCAACAAATGGAGGTGGAAGTCCTAGAATGGAAGGTGAAGGTCATCATGTATTATTATGAGTTGGCTTAGGACTGATCTTAATGGTAGTGATATGTCTATTGATGATGTGACCTACAATATTATATTTTTAAGGGACATTTTTATAATTAACATGATTGGAATGGGTATCTTGATCTTGATTCTAGTTTTGTTGTTATTGGTTCTATCTCTAATTTTGATTTTGAGGAGGTTTATTCTAATCTTAATTGTTATTGGGATAATGATGTGAAAAAGGGTTTTGATATATACCCAAATCTTGATTAGATGTCGTGACCATATTATATAATGTTATTTCACCACTTTAAAGCAAATCTTGAATAAGATGGTGAAGTTGCACACATATATGAATATAATGACCTTTAACCTTATGGTAATCATGGAAGTCATTTTTATTACACCAATTATGTATAGGATGGTTTTATGGAAATGGTTTTGGTACTATCAAAATAATCATATTATCCATAACTAGATTTTGAAAAACCATCTCAACATGTTCACTAAGATTATTGAAAAGATTATTGTGATAATGATCTCTTCTTGGATTTTGTATTTGCAAAGTGACAGGTTGAGTATGTGGGCTTGCTTGAACAAGTGGTGGTTTCACCATTTTAAAAATGTTGAGATTTAGTTAATGCATATCCTATAATATTTCTAATTTTTTTGAATGGTTTATGCTTCTCTAGTGTACTTTCTTGAACTTGTGCATGAGCTTGTGCTTGAGCCTTGTTTTGATTTTGGATATGAGAGTAGAACTTGATTATATATTTATTGATGAGATATTTCTCAACTATATTCCCTTATAAATAACTTATTTAAACATATTGGTGTAAATAATCTTGAGGTTATGAATAACATCAAACTAAAGATTAAAAATGAACATTACAACCAATTATTTGTTAGGGGGATTATGTGGGATTATAATAGCTAAGGAGTGATACCATTGTAAATAATTAGTAAAGCATTCATCTCCTCATTATTTAGTTTGACATAGATCAACCATGGTCAATTTGTGTTTAACATTGAAAGAGAAGTTATGTACAAATCTTTCAAATAAGTCATCAAATTTATCTAATACATTATTAGGCAGGCCAAGGAACCATTCTAAGTCATGCCTAACCAAAGTGTGATGAAACAAGCATGTAGATATATAGGGCTATATGCAACTTCTTAACATGCAACAAAGAACTCTTTTAGGTAATCCTTGGGATCACCTTTCCCTTTGTATTGTTCAAATTTAGGCATTTAAAAATGATGTAGAAAAAGTATTTGAATATAGCTCATATCAAAAGGATAATATTATATGTCATCTAATTTAAAATTCTTACTCTGATTTCCTACCCAAATGGTTGAAATTACATCTTTGACTACCTACAAATCTTAAAAAGTAGGACTGAAGTGGGAAATTTTTGTTGGGTATTTAAAAGTACACTACATTGACCTAGATAAAGAGGAAATATAAAATATTTTTTAATTTGTATAATATTATTTCTATCCAAATATATTCACTCTTTGATTAGAGTTGTATTGTTGATAAGGAGCTTATTATTGGTAAGGAACTTGTTGCTGAGTGCAATGTTGATTTGGAGAGAACTGAGGCCTGAATGGAGAAATGTTTAGTTAGGTATTAAAAAAAATGTTTGAAGGGGAATCTATAAAGTAGGGAGAACATGTTTTTAACTCAAAGAGGCTACTTATTGAATAAAAGTAATGAGTGGTTGACTTTTAGAAACACACTATTGGTTAGACAATGTTGGTTGGGGATTAACTAACACTTGTTATAATAGAACATTGGTCACCACCTATTGAGGTGAGGAATTAGTTTCCACTTGTTTAAGTGGATGAATGGTCTCCCCTTATGGATGTGGGGTATTGGTTTCCACCTATCAAGGTGGAGTACATGAAACATGTTGTTATAACTCAGATGGGTTTGCAACTTATTATTGTAAGGTACTTGGAATGTTGGAAGGAAGAGGTCATGGAGAAAATGGAATAATGTTTTTGTATATTTTGGATGGTACCTGATATGGGTTAAAATATGTTATTGGAGAGATATATAACACATGTTGAGTTAGGATTAGTCACTAAATTGGTTTCAATTATGGGTGTGTTAAACATATATGCAACTAATTTTTATTGGACAATAGATTTAGATTATACATGGGATAGGTAGAGAAATCCAATGTTTGTTTTGCTAGAGGATTAAAATATAATAATATGGGATCTTGAAATTTTAATGTAGCTAAGGAGTTATCTAAATTAGCTATATCTATAGTTATAGACACCTAAATTTGGTCACTAATAGCTTCATATCTGACTTTAGACCAATTCTTACCAATCATTGAATATCTAGCCCAAGAATTTATATTAGTCTTGAATTTGGATTCATAAACTTGCATTACATCATTTTGGCCTATTAAATCAATTAAACAAGGAAAATACACATTACATTAATCAAAATAAAAAAATGACCAAATGCCTAAAAATAATTAGTTAACTTGCACACCCTAATCAAAATCAATTTTCAAGTTAAATCAATTTTAAATCCTAATTAAATTCACCCATGAGCTAATAAATCAATTACTAAAAATGAAATTCAAGAGCATCTTACCTTTGTGACTTATCACCTTTGGAAAATATCTAAAAGAATATCCTAGGAATATGCCAAACTCAACTGAAGTTAATAAACTCAACCATGGTTGTGAGTTGTCACTTTTAGAAAATATCTAAAGAGAATATTATATAACTATGCCAAACTCAAAAAAGCTTAATAAACTCAACCATGGTTAGATTTAACCCATTTCAAGGGATTTGAAAGACTATAAAAGTAAGCCTAGAGCTCTTGATTTAAGGAGCTCAATCAAAGTAGAGTTATAATCTAGGAATAGATTTATGAAGATAAAAGCCTAGTGTTATAATGTTGAAATTGAGCCAAGCCATATCAATCAAGCCAAACATTCACCAATGGTGCATAGAGGAGATGATGTTAGCCATATTTCATTCATGAAGACTTCTTATGCATAAACTAAGAAAACTAACTAAGAAATCATTTGGAGATCTCAAGGAAGGTAACGATTATTGTTTTTTGCATTTTAGTTGGGTTTTCAATTGTTGTTTTTTCATTAAGATCCCCCTTATATCTAGGCTTATAGATGTTAGTATGTTAGTGTGTTGATTTCATGGTTTTATGGACTAAAACTTGATCTAACAACCTCTCTTTGTTAAATTTCTTGATCACAATAATTAGCTTGTATTTGTGAAACAATAAGTTGTATTTGGGTGGGAGGGTCAACTATTTGATCCTTCCCTTTGTCTGACACCACTAAGGCTTGATTTCATGTTTGATCTTGAATAGAGGAAACTTGGTTGTATAATAACTTAATACATGTTTATTTAGTAGTTCTAACCAAATAGAGAAAATCTTCCATGGGAAAACCAAGGGGGAAATTTTCACCTATTTATAAAAATCTAATAAGATGTTCATCTTTATTGTCAAGTAGTTGTCAATTTCATTGAACTTGTTGATATTCATCACTAGGTGGTGCATTTATAAGGTACATCAGATTATGTCTACGCTTGATATAAAATAATACATGTGAAATTTATGGTTAGTATTGTCCTTATTTAACATTAGGTATTACAATTAGAAGGTATGGGTTATGTTGTTCAATTTTGATGTTATATGGTATATTGGTAAGGTATTGTTAATCTTATTCATCCTTTACCTAGTGATCAAACCCATAGGGATTGTAAACTACTTCCTCATCAAATGAGGGGTTATAAATGGCCCTACTATGCATGTACTTAGGCATGCCTAAGTTTATAATCTTCATTTTGAAAGGGTATTTAATGATTTAAAAATTGGTTTAACTTGGTATATAACCTAGGAATATGACATAGGAATTGGTTTGAAGTAAGACGCTTGGATTATGTTAATGTAAATGTCAATTTAGAATATAATAATGAAAGATATGTCAATGTAAATATTTCAAACATGTTTCTCAAAGTGTATGTCCATAAGTTTTGGGCACTATGGTTTCAATTATAAATGTTCAATGTTTCAAATTTTGTAAATCTTTTGAATTTGGTCTTGTTTTGAAAGGTTTTGATTTTGTGAACTTGAATTTGTTAACAAAGAAAGGAAATTGATTTATTTGAGAAACTTTAGGAACTTTGAAATGTGTAAAGGTGGGCACAATAATTTGTATTAGTTGTCAATAGGGAATAAAGATTTGAACTGAGCTTTAAAATTTTAAATTCTAAAAGTAATTTGTCTTGGCACAATTCAATTAGAATTGGGATTTGGTCTTTGAAATTAGAATTAGTTTAACTTTACAAATAAAGTTGATTTAGAATTTATATTTAGATTTGAGATTAGGTTCAGACTAAAATGAATGGCATAACATCATGACATCCATAATAAGTTACAATTTTATAATTGGTTTGAAAAGGAAACTTGGATTAGGAAAAGATTCTTGGTTTAAACTAGGTAGCTTAGCGGTGTGGTTTAGAAAAGTAATATAGGTATTGGGACCAAGTTTTAACATGTCACTTTTTTGACCCAAAAATTTGGTAGATTAATGCCTCATTATGAATATATAAATTTTTTATATTTGGACTTGGTTTGTTTGATTTATCCTCAAGTATGAACAAGGTTTTGACACAAAAATCAAGAAACAACACAAAAACATTAAAATAAAATTTTAGTATCTAATGTGGGTTTGCATCACATTTGTTGAACCTTTGAAATAATCATCTTGAGAGAGGATTATAAAATTTAAGTTTTCATTAAATAAATTATTACAATTATTGATGGTATTTTAAACCCACCCTTCTATAAAAAGGTTTGTATGAGTAAGGAAATATTCATGGGATGTTACCTTTGTACCCCTACATCAATTAATGATCCACAGAAAAAGAGGCATCTAAGAAGCAATATAATATCAAGCCATTCACAAGAGGGTCTTGTCCCTTTATAACCAATTTAGCTATAAGGGTCTAGTGAAGTGCTACAAGATTTGGGATTTGATTATAATTTTACTTAGCTTTATATATGGTCCCTATATACCTCATAGTATGTGGGAAAAGGTCCAAAATGAGTAAGTTCAATCTCATTACCAAGATTTATCCTTTCAATGGTATCACACCATGGCCTAAGATATTGGAAAGAACTCTATGGGTTATTTTCCTTACATGATAATGTGCAAACACAAATCCAATCCTTCATGATGGAAATGCTCCTTAATTTGTATACCTTACCAAATAAATAGGGATTGGTATGATGTTACAATGTGACTTCTTAGGTCAATAGACACCTAAATACTTGTGGAAAGGTGATGAATTGCACCCCATACAATAAAATGTAAAATAAGGTAAAAGGTAAATATGAACTTTTAAATTTCTAAGTCACCCAAAAAGGGAGAACATATGAGCAAAAATAACCCCACAAGATAGTAAAACAACAAGAAAACTTGAAATAAATTAAATAACATGAAAATGAACAATTTTTGTTATAACACAATTGAAATGTGAATTCATTTTAATGCCAAAATCAAAATGTGAAGTAAGATTAATTTGTTTGACTCAAAACATCACTTTTTTGGCCAAGGTCCTATGAAAAAAGAGTTATAGGGTTGATAAATGTGGTTTTGAGTTAACAAAGAGGTTGAAAATGGGTTTATTTAAGTCTTATCCTTGTTATATAATAATTTTGCAAATCCACAAGCTAATTTCACTGTTAGCATCTATGATTTCATTGATGAGGTCTATACTTTTGTTAATGTGAACTATGTAAAAAATAGATAAAAAAATATATCAAATGATTTTGAGATTGAGATTTACAAATTTGTTTTACTAAGATTAACAATTACACTAATATGAGCCTTAATTTCACACCTGTTGAAAAGATAATTTTGCTAAAGTGCAACATGATTTTGTTGTTGTGAGTTACAATTTTGCTACTGCTAAAAAGATAATTTCACCATTATGCATCACAATTTTGATTCTTAGTCTATTTATTTCATAATTCTATAGAAAAATAGTTAGAATAAAAAATATAAACAAATGATTTTATAGTTTGTATACAATTTTTCCATAGTGAAATTGATTTCATTAAATACACCTATAATTTTGTAAATGGTTAGAAAACAAGTAAAACTAACTAATGAAAAATTCACTACTACAAGTAATGATTTCACTAATGATTTGTCTAATTTCATAGTTTTGATGATTTCACCAATGCAATGAATGATTTTACTAAAGATCATGTCCAATTCAGAGTTATGTAGGAAATAATTCATTATTTGTTGTGGAATGGACTTGAATGATTTTTTGAATAAAAAAGTGAATTAACTTGTTTAGAAGGCTAATTATGGTAATTAGAAGAAGTAAAATGGTCTAGAAGAGATTTTGAGATGTGTCCAATCCTTTGGGTCCTATTAGGCATACCATTATGTAGACTAGGATTCTAAGAGAGGTTAGCCAATTATTAGTGAATAAAATCAAAAAAACTTGAAGACATAACTTCTCAATCTTAATCCCTAGGTTTAGCTATGTGTAAAACAAGAAAGGAATACAACTAGAAGATAAAAAAACATATTTTTTACCTCCCTTTAAGATTCACTCAAAGACCAATCTAAAGAGGTTGAGCTTGTATTGTAGATGTAAAAGTCTTTGTCAATGCTTGATTCCTCATGTAAGAAGCATTTCTTCTTGTCTACATGTTGACTAATTTTGAACCCTAGACCAAAATGGTCAACCCCTATAGGTTGAAACTTATTAATATGTATTTATAAGCTTGTATATGGTGATTTATATCTTGTCATGGTCTTCAAAATGGTCAATTAATCCTTGTCTAGCATTGTATAAGGTTTGGCCTTTTATATACTTGTATAGTCTTAAAGGTCATTCATGAGTCAATGTGTTTTTCATGTGTGGTCAAGGTTTAAATATTTACATGAGTCATTATATGAGTTTTTGTTATGTATTAGAGGTCTTATAATCATGCACTAATATTTTATCATATTTGTCATACAACCTAAAGTCTTTAAGTCACCCTTCTAGGCCAAATTTGAGGAAATATGTACCACTCTCAAGGAAAATAAATTAAAGAAATTTTATAACATGCATGATGTATAAAAATAGATATATAATAGTTAGGGTTAGAATAAAATTGCATACCAATGGCTAAAATTGGATAATCATAAAAAAAGAAATAGTTTCAAGTCACTTGTATGACCAACATGATCCATCTTCAGGTGAAATGTGTATGATAGTGTCCTTCCAACTTCTCCACACTGAAAATGAGCTTACATATGTGTTTAAAAGTCAAAAATTTTAGAAAAGTAGTTAGGAACCCAATCATGCTATTCAAAAGGTCAAGAAGGATAAAAGTCTTTACTTGTTTCATGAATGTATGAAAGAGTTGGGCCAAATTCCCCTAGGAATTGGAGGTAACCCTCATGGGATTAATATACATGAAAATATTTCAAGTTTTTAGGGATTGAGCTATATGAACTATCGCTAACAAGATAGCCAATCAAAAATAGCTATTCAACCCCATAGGCTCATATTATACACCATTTTCATGTAGTATAAATATTTTTGAAGCACGGTGAGTGTTTTAGGAGGTTTGTATAGATAATAAAAATCATTTTATCTCTATTTCCATCTGGTTTGCATGTGTGATATTCCATGGCCTTAAGAAGAGCCTCAATGAGATATGCCAAAAATAAGACTTTAAAGTTTTGAATATTTTGATAAATTTTAGTGAATACAAGGGATGGTTAAGTGTTTGGAATATCTTATAATTCCATCCAAATATATCTAACTTGACAAGTCATTTTGTAGTAGTCCTCTAATTGTATTCATGTTTTATGTTTGAAGACTATGTTCTAATGTTGCCTATAAAATGGAGTAAAGAGGTCTTGTATTGAATGTTTCAAAAAATATGGGGTTTTTAAAATCATAAATAAGGTGATGAGAAATTTATATATGATCATAGTATCAAATAAAATAATCCAACCCTCATAGGAGGCTTAAAAACATGATAAATGCAGACCTACATGTCTTTAGACCTATATGTCTATATTTTTGGAGAAATTATTTTGAAATGTGAATAAAAAGTGGTTTTAAAGTCTTGAGGTGAGTAACTTTAGTGTCATTATGTTTTTTTTCAGTTTAAGACTAGTAGAGAGGATGCGTTCTTAATATTTAATGCTCACATGACCTAATGTATACCTACAGGTAGCATTGGCAAACTTTAGTGGTATAAAGCATTGAGTCATCACCTAAGAGATATGAATATGGACATGTAAGAGGTATTTTGATAACAAATAAGATATATTAAACTATAATTTTAACCCCATAGTGTTCTCTTGTGATGATAAATACACTGAGAGAGTGGAAATCAATAACCACCTATAGGCAAGGTAAAGGAGCATATATGTATGGCCAAAAAAGGAATGTGTGAATAAGTTTTTAAAAAGCTAGGTTGATTAAGAAGGAGCCTCATTAAATTTAAATTAATATCAAATTAAAATAACATAGTTTATAAGGCAAGGTCTCTAAGATTAATTTTCAAAAAATCTCTCTCAAATCACCACCTACAACAATGCCTTAAAAGATATAAGCTAATAAGTGTATGCAAGTGAAGATGTAGGGTTATTAAAAATTTTAAGAGGGTAAATGAAGGTTTCTAAACTCAAAATATTTTTATTTGGGTTATTTAGGTGTTTAATTAATTTTAAAATAGTTCTAAACTCCAATATACAATCAAACCCCAATCACTACCTACAGGTTTGCTCAAATAGCCCAAATGGTTTTCAAACTTGAGAAAAGATGTGATATAAAATAGTAAATTTTAAAATTAGATATATGGACACAGTGATAAGAGTAATTTGAGGTAAAATAGACTCAAAGGAATATTATCTAAGGAGATGACCAAATAAGACTCACGTAAACCCTGCATACACTTAACCAAGTAACCCTATAGGCTTGCCTACCTAGAATGAAAGAGGCATGCTTGTTTTGAAAGACAAAGTGGTTTTATGGGAATAATGAATAATGAGAATGATATTAAAATGTTTTTATAACCTACATATAGCCTTAAAAATAAAAAAATGTTATACCAATGTCGATCATACTATTTAGGCCTATAGAGCCTAAGATCACATACATAGACCTATATGTATAATCATGTGAAAAGTGGTTTGATGAAGGTGAAATGGGAACCTTAGGAAAATTGGGAGTTTAAAAATGTTATCATAGATCATATAGTGTTATTCATAGGTAGAATATGACAAGTAAAGTGCCAATTTGGCTTATGAAACGTCTTCGAGCTCTATAGGTGTAGGAAGGCAGTTGAAACCAAACTTTCTAGTGTTTGGTGTGATCTTGCCATTGTGAATGGATTATAGTGGATTTAAATGATGGTTAAGGGGTCCCCAAAATTAAAAATTATAGGATTGGTTTTTGGTTTAACTCCCTAACACATGAATAATCATTAAGCCCATAAAACACTCCCAAACTGCTTAGTTCTAACCCAAGAAGCACTTTATTAAGCTTAGAATTATATGAACAGATTACATGGGAAAATAAGATCTTAGGAAAATTTTAGGAGGCTGTGCACTTTAGATTTTTGGTGTTGGTTTGGGATTTAATTCCCCAACGTTTATGAACAATTGTTAAAAACTCAAATAGGTCTAAACCTTCTTAAAAACCTAATAAGGACCTGATGTGAAAGATTGACCTCAAAAATACCTAGAATGACTTGTAATATTCATAAAACCTCTCAAAAAACATTATATACTCCTTGAAGGTTCTCACTATGTACTTTTATTTTACCTACAACTATATGAAATGCAATTACTACTATGTTTTGTAGGGTTTTAAGTTGGCATGAAGGGTTTTTAGGAATTGGACACTTGAAAACCATTGGAGTAGATGAATAGGGTTTTATTATAATTTTTTAAGCCTAAAAATATATACAATTCAACATGAAATTATACCTATAGGTATGATTGTTGAAGATAGTTTTAAAAAGGGCTTAAGAAAGACTAGGTTTTTGGGCCTTTTCATGGTCTACCTATTTGCAAAAGGTCTCAAAAGATAAAATTTTCTATAAGAGATTTTTATATACGAGGGAAATTTAATCACATAATTTTTAGTGGTTTCACATGTGTGGTAAGGTTTTGGATCAAAAACTTGGCTTTCTAGGCCTATAGGCCTAATGGAGACCTAATTGGAGAGAGAGAATAATGTAAATAGACACTTTCACTTGGTTTCAAGTCATGAAACTTGGCATGGATCTATAAAAAGATACTGGGTACTTAAAAATACCCTCATTTTTCTGAGATCATTTGTACATCCTTCCACACATGGATTTTTGTGTGTTTTCAAGGATATAAGGATTTAAGGGCTAATGAGAGCTTTGGGTGAAAGATGAAGCATTGGGGGTTGTTTTATGGACCAAAATGAGTTTATTAAGGTATGATAAACTATGAATATGAATTTAATTGATAAATATTACCTTGGTGAGTAAGAATTCAAGTTTTGAAGCTCTCAAGCAAGGATAGGTATAATAGATAAAAGAGTTTCAAGATACCTAAGGAGTTGTGTGATGATTTCCCATGAAATTTTAGAATAAGGGAGTTTCCAAATGTATGATAAGTGTTGAATAAAATGTATGAAGGTATTTCATAGTTATATAATTATCAATAAAACCATTTTTCACTCATTGCATGTCTAAAGGGGTAGTTTTGAAGAACAAGTGCAAGGTGTTAAGCCAAGTTTGAAACTCCTACGCCATTTGTGAGATGAAACATATTCAAAGGAGGAAAAAATGTCCTTAGAAATATATTGGGACTATTTTATAACTCCATTATTGTTTTTAAATCTTTTAGACACTTTTCAATCTCCCACTTCCATGCCTCTCTCTCTCTTCCTCATTTCTCTATCTATATATTGCCTTTTTTAGCATTGTAAAGGATCCACAAATTGGTAAGGAAAAGCCCTAATGAATTGAATACTAATTTTTAATTTGGAATAAATATTAAAAAATAGTTTTACTTTCTTAAATTCTTTCATAAGTGTGTGAAGTAGTCTATTGTTGGATGACAAGTGATAGTTCTCTTTCCTTGCATTCATCTATATCTTTCATGCTTTGTGTGAGTAATCTACCTTATAACATGTCATATGATGTGTTAATGGTTTATTTTTGTATTTTAAAGTGTATCTAAGGGTTATTAATGTCCATTATTATACTTATTATTCATCCACATTGAATAATACATCACATTTAGCTTTATATTCAAGCATTGTGTTAGGAGAACTATGGGTTTGAGATCAGTTTTATAAGTTATATAACATAGTGCAAGTTAAAGTAGGTTTTGGAGTTTGTATTGGTGCATCACCTCTACTAGAGTAGTTTCAATCTCATTATATCCATTTTCCTTCAAAGTAAGTAGGCTAGTGGTTAGTTTTAGGTGTTGTGCATGGGAGCTAGTCCATAATTTAGAGATTCACCCCTAAGAATTATCACCCATAAGAGATGAGGTGTTTCATAATTATTTAATATTTAAGGAAGATAAAGTATCCCTACTTAGGGTAAAAATTTGGGTGATAATATTTTTGTCATGCTCAGTAGGATCTCATGGTCTAAGAAGTTGTGAAAGGTGGATGCTAATCTTAATAAATCTAAAGTTGTAAAGTTTCCTTCATGTAGTATCTAGAAAAACGAACAATCATTGAATCCTAGTTGTATAAAAATTCCTCAATTTCATACCTAAGGTAAGGAAAATATCTTCTACTAAAGTCATTCATTTTGAATTTTTAGATTTTCCTTACTATTCAGTTAGAATAAAGAGGTTTGTTAACACCCATCCATATCCAAATAAATCCTTTGTTACTCACATACCTATTAGGAGAGTCTTTTTGTGTCCAATTTTCAAGATGATAGTACCAAGGAAATTTATCTTTTTTACATTCAATGGCCATATTAATTTATCACTTAATCAATATGATGACATTCTTATGTCATCCCTCAAAATTATGCCTTCTTACATGGGACAAATTGTCATTACTCGTATCGAACACATAAGGTATATTGCCAAATTTTACAACATACATAACATCACTAAAGAGAATGTTTACATAAGGTTATTTTTTTTTTATTTCAATTGGAAGGACCTTGATTGGTATGGTAATTTGGATCCTAATTCTATCACTACATGGGACTAATTAGTGACTCTTTGAAGAGGATATTTGAAGATAAATATGATCACTTGTCTTTGATTGAGAAGCTAACCACCATAAAGATAGTACCTAAATATGCCATACAAGACATTAATATTATATACCAAAAGACTTTGGATAGGATCCCAATACTGTTAAGGCATATTGCACATCATGTTTTTCTTTATTATCTCAATAATTTTAATAGTTACAGATCCATGATGATTCATCAATGGGAAGGGATAGACTACCTAATGCCTATGAGACTAATATAAGGTCTAAGAATTTACTTATATAGGATAGGAATATATATCTTAGACCACCTATGCCTTTATTTTATAAAATGAAAACCCTATGCCCACTATTGCTCCCATACCCACACCCAAGCATAAGTAAGCTTCCTCTAATTATCCAAGCAAGTCAAGTGATGCAGATATAATAAAGGATCTTAGAGAATATAACCAAACTCTCAATAGGAAACAAAAAAACAAAAATGGAGGTAAAATCAATGTCTTTATCATCCCTATCAGTATTATCAAATTCCTAGACTATCTTTTCATGGGTACTCTCAAGGACAAGGGTAATTAACTCAAGCAAGATAATACAATTATAAAATTTAGAATGTTACTTTAACATAAAAATATCTTGAGTATCCTTCATGGGATTAGCATCATGACTCATCCACCTATGCAAATGAGATATACAATCAAGCTTATATGACACAATGGGGAACAATGCCTACTATGACTCAATAGGAGATGTTTAATAGATGTCAAAGTAATATATAGAGTGCTTAATCAATAACTACCTTAATGAAATAATTTAAATAATATTCATGTGAATTAAACTGCCAAGGGAACTTGAACATAGATTCTTATCCTATAGCTTCAAAAACAAGTTCAAAGAAGAGAGGGTTGAATAGGTACAAGGGACAATTAGTGGTCTAGGTATGAAATCTCAAGCATCTCAAGGACTAGGTGTATTAAATATAGTCCCTATGGATTAATTAAGTTAAATATTTTATAATGTTAGATCTCATCTTATTCATCAAGTAACACAAGGTAGTGGTAGTGTTATAGATACTAGAGGACATGATAAGGTTGGAAGCTCTCATATGAACATTATCTATAAAATGAAGAAGGCTCACATAATAATTCCAATGTGGGACACATTGTACATTATTGGATAAAGAGACATATTCCAAAATGATCTCTTTAATTTCAATGTAGCACTTAGGTAACCTAGTGAAAGAGGGGTAGTTTTGGAAAATGAATTGAAGACTAATGATGAGAAACAAACCAAAATTAAAAGAGTAAATAAAAATATTCATTTATACCTATTTATTATCCTTGTAGACTTATTGGTTCATAATTAATTAATTGATAGTGGAGAAAGTAGTTCAGTCATGGAAAACCAAGTAGATAACAAGCTAAAATTGAAGTATGAACCAAACTCCAAAGGAGTGTTATAACTAGATGGATCAGCTACCAAAATATTTGGCATCATCAAAGTTTTTAAATTGAATCTTCATGCTTGTCCTACCTTATCTATCCTTAAATATGTGGTGGTTGTATATGTGCCACCTCACTTTTCTCTTTTCTTGTCAAGGGACTTTATTTCTAAAATTGGGGGTACTTGAATTTAGATTGGTCCTATATGGCATTTAAGACCAGGCATGGTGCTAAAGTTTAAATTAAGTTTAAACATTTAGAAAATTTTCATGTGGATAATTATGTATTAAAATCATCTAACATGAATTTAACTATTATTTATGATGGATACCAAGTCAATGACCAAGAAATAGATACATCTCTAGATGGTATACCTAATTTTTTTCTACATAAATGTGGAAAAGAGAACCATGAGTTTGATCCTTCCAAGCACATTGAGTAAAATTATCTACGAGTCTATTGAATGTATGAAAAAGGAGAAAAATTACCAACCCTTTAAAATCCAAATGAAGATGAAGAAGGAATGTGACAATTGTTATTTGATGGTTCAAGGAACAAAAGTAGAGTAGGGGCAGGTGTAATTCTTGTTTTTCCTTCCAAGGAAAAATATTATTATGCTATTAAGATCTAGTTTGGATACTCCTCCAATGAAATAAAATATGAGAGACTTGTTAATGAAATATAATGGGAAATAATGAAAGGTATAAATTAATTACAATCATATGGTGATAATGAACTAGTGGTACAAGTTTAAGGGTAAAATGTTACCAAAAATCCATTGTTGAAGGCATACAAACTTAGGATTTGAGATATCATTGAAGACTTTGAAGCCTTCAAATTGAAATTAGTCCCAAGAGAGAGTAATTAGTTTGCTAATAAATTGGTATTAGTAGGGGCTCATTTTGATATCCCAAATGATGTGAAAAGTGGGAAGGATCAACCACATCTCAAGGTATTAGTTAGACCATATATTCTAGATAACAATGTAAGTTGGAAAGTCTTTTATAGTGATAGATAGATTGCATCTTTTCTATGTGAAAAAATTGAGTTGTCCTCAAATAATCAAGCCAATTTTAAACAATAATATGGTGACCAAATATATTAGCTATAGTCCAAAAAGATCCCTAAAGGATTTTTAACCCTTGAAAGTATCTTTAATGAATAAGATCAAGTGATAAAGGATAAATTAGGCATGTTTTCAAGTGAGGAGTATTTTTAAAGAATTAAAATGTTCAAAGATAAAATACTCAAGATAGGAAAGGTATGTACTAAGGTTGATAAGGAAGCCTTTTTTGAATTATGTAGAGAATTTTTAGATGTATTTGCATGGATGTATGGTGACGTCAAGGGATTTTAACCTGGTCTAGATCAACACACCATTGAGTTAGACCCAAGTGTAAAATTGGTATGAGAAAATAAAAGACCCATAAATACCAATGTTGAGGTTTTGATGAAGAATTAACTAATAAATTTGATTGAATCAAACATTACCTTCCCTATTAAGCACTCTTCATGGGTTGTTAATCTAGTTTTGTGAGGAAGAAGAGTCGAGAAATCAGATTGTGTCTTGATTTTTGGGATTTAAATAGGGATTATTTGAAGGATCATCATCCTCTACATTAAATGGAATAAATAATTCAAATGGTCATAGGGTCTAAACACTTCTCAGTCTTGGATGGGTATTCAGGTTATAATTAAGTCTTGGTCAAAGAAGAAGACCAATATAAAACTACCTTTACAACTATATGGGGAAAACAAGCCTACAAAAAGATGGATTTTGGACTATATAATATATGAGATACATTTAAAAAATACATGGACATGGCATTCCAAGGTTTGATTAATAAAATGGTGCTAGTGTACCTTGATGATATCACTATTTTTTCAAAAGATGCTAGTGATCACTTGGCTCATCTAAGACTGAGTTTTGAGAGGTGCAAGAAGTTTAAGATATATTTGAATCCTAAATAATGTGTTTTTATAGT
The DNA here is from genome assembly GCA_037957365.1 of Torreya grandis. NCBI lineage: Eukaryota > Viridiplantae > Streptophyta > Pinopsida > Cupressales > Taxaceae > Torreya > Torreya grandis. The sequence goes on from JARHVA010002420.1 coordinate 2,092,195, forward strand.
CCATGAGGGAAAGATACTTGGACACATTATCTCAAAAGAAGCAGTGACCATAGACCCTAAAATAGTGAAAGCTCTCTTGGCATTGTCTACATCATTACATAAGAAAGGAATGCAAAATTTCCTAGACAAAATAAACTTCATTATAAGTTTTATACCTAGTTTTTACAACCTTTTAAAACCTTTATTATCCATTCTAAATAAATATCAAACATTTAGATAGACTAAATAAGGGAGAATAAATTTTGAAGCTATAAAATAAATTATAACACAAGCACCTACCTTGATGATTTATAACTTATTTATGGACTTATTTTTGTATTATTTCTCTAGTATTGACACCATATATACCATGTTAATGAAACAAAAAAATCAAGGAGATGAGAATACCATTGCCTTATTTAGTCAAGGGCTTGGATACTTTGAAGATAGGTATAATTTTGTAGAGAACCAAGTCTTATCAATCATAAGAAGCTGAAAACATTTAGACATATGGTCTCTAACAAAAAGATAAATAACATGGTATCTCACCCAGGTATAAAAGACTTCCTTTTTAATAAGGACTTGAATGAGAAGAGGGTAGGTTGGATTAATAAAAGGATGGAATATGATATAGATATTAAGGTCACCAAACTAGTAAGAGGGTAAGGCCTATGTGAACACCTAACATGGTATCTCCAAGGAATAAAGAGGAAGCTTTGATAGTATAAGATGATACGAAAATAGTATCACCTTCACATGCTATAAGTTGGATACAAGACATGACAAAGTTCTTAAAAATAGGTGAGTGTCCAACCAACTTAGATAAGTCAAAGAGGGGATACTTTAGACTTCAATGTATACCCTATGTCCTTGTAGATGGGGTCCTTTTCAGAAAACATATTAATGGTGTGTTGCTTAAATGTGTGGAGATTGAGAAAATAGGCAAAAGTTTAGAGAAATTCCATGAGGGGCCTATAGGTGGTCATTTTTCTCCTAAAAATACAATAATAAATATCATGAGATCAGGATATTATTGGCCCAGCTTCTTCAAGGACTCTTATGCATGGGTAAGAAGGTGTGAAAAGTGTGATTTATTTATTGAAAATTAAAGGTTAGTAGCCTTACCCCTCAATCCCATCCAAGTTGACTATACATTCATGCAATAGGGGCTTGATTTTATAAGTTTAATTAATCCTTCCTCAAGTGTAGGTCATAAATGGATACTCACAACCACATATTATTTTAAAATGTGACTAGAGGCAATATCCCTTAAGGAAGCTAATGAAAAATCAATACATTTTTCTATGAGAGCATAGTGAATAGGTTTGGAGTACCATCAACCATCATATCTGATAATGCATTAACAGTCATTGGTGTAAAGATAAGTGAATGGGAAAATGAGCATGGCATATATCTAATTACTTATTTTATTATTAGCTTATAGAGTTTTTAAATAAGAGTTTGATCAAGATAATTAAGAGGATGATTGATGACAATTAGAGGACTTGGCATAAAAGGTTGAGGAAAAACTTATGGGATGATTAAGTCAATCCTAAGAGGGTTATGGGTAACTCACCATGCATGATTTTATACGGTAGAGAAGCCAAATTGACTATTTCTCTTGAGTTTTATGCTTTGGAGTTAACACATTAACTATAACTAATAGAAAATAATCATATCAAGGTAAAAATGGAAGAATTAATGGAACTAGAAGAGAAGAGAGATGGATCCATGCATACTTTGGAGTATCACCAAGCCCAAATGAATAAAAATTATAATAGGAGATCTAGTGCAAGAGAATTCCAAGAAGGTGATCTTGTTTTAAAGTGGGATAGGGTTAGGGCCAATCTTGGTAAGCAAACAAAATTTTATACATTATGGAGTGAGCCCTATTTTATCATTAGATGCAAGGAGCACAATGCCTTCTAGTAATCAAGACTTAAGGGAAAAGTGATAAGTATCCTAGTCATTGTGATACACTTGAATCCTTGCTACTGAGGTTAGTTTCATGTTTTGTAAATAGGGTAGTTGTGTCTATTTTCTATAAGTGATTAACATATTATTTTGAGTAAGTATGCTATTATGTGTTTTGTCCTTATTATGTGGTTTGGTGTGAGTTTGATTGAGTCTTCAAGAGGTATATCAGTTTTAGATTTTAGCATAAGAGTGACTCCATTGTCTAATGGGAGGATAAGGCCATTGATATATCAACATTGTATGTATGTTATCCCTGTGAATCACCAATTTATTGACCAATTTTAACCCTTAGGTAAAAATGGCCAACCCCTATAGGTTGAAACTTAGTCATAGGAATTTCCAAGCTTGTATATGGTCATCTATATCTTGTCATGGTCTTCAAAATGGTAAATTAATCCTTTTTCTAACATTGTTTAAGGTTTGGCCTCCTATGTACTTATATAGTCTTAAAGGTTATTCATGAGTCAATGTGTTTATCATTTATGGTCAAGGTTTTAATATTGGGGTGAGTAATTATATGAGTTTATTATTCTATCTTAGAGTTATTATATTCATGCACTAATGTTTTTTCATTTCTGTCATACACCCCAAAGTCTTTAAGTCACCCTTCTAGGTAAAATTTAAGGAACTGTAGATAACACTCTCAAGGATAAACATTTCAAGAAATTTTATAATGTGAATGATGTCATAAAATGGTTAGATAATAGTCAAGATCAGAAGAAACTTGTAGAATAATACTTAAATATTAAAAATCATGCGAAAATAAGTACTTTTAAGTCACTTATATAGCCAATAGGATTCCTCTTTAGGTGAAATGTTTATGATAGTGTAATTTAAAATTATACACATTGAAAATGTGATTGAATAGGTGTTTATAAGTCAAAATTTGTAGAAACATAGTTAGGAACCCAATTGAGCTTTTTACAAGCTCAAGAAGGACAAAAGTTTTTGCTTGTTTCATGAGTATAAGGAAGAGTTGGGAAAAATTATCCTAGGCATAGGAGGTACCCCCATTAGATAATATTCATTAAAATATTTTAGTATTTGAGGTGTTAATCTATATGAACCATCGTTAACAAGATAACTAGTCAAAAATTGTTAGTCAACCCCATAGGCTCATATTTTACACCATTTTCATGTATTCTAAAGCTTTTTGAACAATGATGAGTGTTTTATGGGGTCTATATAGATAATAAAAGTCATTATATGTATATTTACAACTAGTTGGCATGTGTCAGCTTCCATGGTCTTAAGAAGAGCATCTATGATATATGCCACAAATTTGCCTTTGAAGTTTTTGAAGAGTTTGATAGCTTATAGTACATAAAATGGATAGTTAATTCTTTCCATTATCTTCTCATTCCATATAAATATCTCTAACTTGATTGGTCATTCTAATCTAGTCCTCTAATGGTATTCATGTTCTATGTTTGGAGACTGTGTTTTGATGTTGCCTATAGAATCTAGTAAAGACATTTTTTATTATATGGTTTAGATCATATAGGAGTTTTTACCTCATAAATAAGGAGATGAGAAATTTATTGGTGATAAAAATATTAAATAAACCAATTCAATCATCATAGGAGGCTTAAAAACATGATAAATGCAAACCTATAGGTTTGCAAACCTATAGGTCTATATTTTAAGAGATTATTTTAAAATGTGAATCAAAAGTGAGTTTAAAGGCCTGAGGTGAGACAATTTAGTGTATCTATGTTTTTTCATAGTTAAATACTAGTAGAGAGGATGTGTTATCAAAATTTAGTGCTTCCATCACCTAATGTATACCTACAGGCATCATTAGCAAACTTGAGTGGTGTAAAACCTTGAGTCATCACCTAAAAAGATATTAATGTGGAATTTAAGAGATAATTTGATAAAAAATAATATATATTCAACTAAAATTTTAAGCCCATAGCTTTCTCATGTGATTACTAATACACTGAGAGAGTGGAAATCAATATACACCTATAGGCAAGATTAGGGAACTTATATGTATGTCCAATCAAAGAAAGTGTTAATAGGTATGAAAAAATATAGGTTGAATGTGAATGATCCTCATTAAATATAAGTTGATATAAAATTACAATAACCTATTTTATAATGATAGGTCTCTAATCTTAATTTTTAAAAACTCTCACTCAAATCACCACCTGTAGCCATGCCTTAAAATATATAAGCAAATAGGTGTATGAAATTGAAGATGTAAAGTTATTTAAAAATTGCAGAGGGTCAATTAAGGGTTATAAAATCTCAAAATTATGATGAAAATTATTGATGTGTTAAATTAATTGTATAAGAGTTCTAACTCTAATATGTATTCAAACCCCAATCACTACCTACAGGTTTACTCAAGCAGCTCAAGTGGTTTTCAAACTTGAGAAAAAATGCAATATAGAACAATGAGTTTAAAACTTAGATATATGGACAAAGATATAAGATTAATTTTAGGTCAAAGATACTTAAAATAAAATAACATAAATATATGACCAAATAGGACTCACTTAAACCTTGCATACACTTAGCCAAGTAACCCTATAGGCCTACCTACCTAGAATGAAAGAGACTTACTTGTTTTGAAAGATAGAGTAGTCTGAGGGAAAGAAGAAAATAATTAGAATGATATTATAATGTTGGTATAACCCTAAAATATTCTTTATAATCAACAAAAGTGATATCAATGTTGAAAAGATTATTTAGGCTATAGAGCTTAAGATCGCATATAAACACCTATATGTATAGTCATGTGAAAAGTGGTTTGATGGAGGTAAAATGGGAACCTAAGGGAATTAAGAGTTGAAAATGATTAGAACAGACCCTAAAGAGGTATTTATAGGTATAAAAAGATAAGTAAAGTGTCTTTTTGGTTTATGAGACCTCCTCAAGCTCTGTAGGTGTAGGAAGGAAGTTTAAACTAGAATTTCTAGTGCTTGGTGTGACCTTGACATTGTGCATGGAGTCTAGTGTATTTTAAGGGTGGTGTAAATAATTAAAACTTATATCATTGGTTGTTGGTTTAGGTTCCTAACATGTGTGAGCAATCATTAAGACCACAAAACACTCCCAAACTACCTATTTCTAAATTGAGAGGGACTTTATTAAGCTTAAAATTGTATGGAAAAATTGGATGGGAACCTAAGATACTAGGAAAAATTTAGGAGGCTAATTTACTTTACATTTATGGTATTGGTTTAGGATTTAAGGTCACAGGGTTTATGAATAATCATTAAGAACTCAAATAAGTCTAAATCTTCCTAAAACCCTAATAAGGACGCAATGTGAAAGATTGAACTCAAATTACTTTAAATGACTTGGATCATTACTAAAACCTCTCAAAAATCATTATAGACTCCTTTAAGGTACTCAACATTCACTTTTATTTTACATGCAACTATATGGAATGAAATTAATGTTATGTTTTATAGGGTTTTTAGGTGACATGTAGGGTTTTGAGAAATTGAACTCTCGAAAACCATTATGAGAGATTATTTGGGTTAAATTCTACTTTTTTAATCCAAAAAATGTGTACAAGAAACCATGAAATTATACCTACATGTTTAATTGTTGAAGACAATCTAAAAAAGGGCTTAAGAAAGATGAGGTTTCTGGGGCATTTAATGGTCTACCTATCTACATAAGGTATCAAAATCTCAAATTTGTATGGAGGATGGTTATAGGATGGGGAAAGTGAATAACACACTTTTTGGTGGTTTCACATGTGTGGGAAGTCTTTAGAGCAAAAACTTATCTTTTTAGGCCTAGAGGCCTAATGGAGACCTAATTATAGAGAGAGAACAAAAAAAAAAGACACTTCCACCTGGTTTAAAGTCATGAAACTTAACATGGAGATGTAAGGGATAATAGGTAATAAATAATACCTTAGTGTTTCCAAGATCATTTGTACATCCTTCCACATAATGAGTTTTGTGCTTTTTTAGGGATATAAGAATTTAAGGGCTAATGAGAGATTTGGGTGAAAAATGAAGTCTTAGGGGTTATTTGATGTATCTAAATGATTTGATTCAAGTTTTATAAGGTATTAATATTCATTTCATAGATAAATATTTATTTGGTGAATAATAATTCAAGTTTTAAAGATCTTAATAAAGGATAGGAGTAGTAGACAAATGGTTTTCATGACACCTAAGGAGTTGTGTGATGATTGCCCCTAAAATGTTAGAATAAGGGAGTTTAAAAATGAATTATAGTGTCAAATAAAAGGTATGAAGTTAATTCATGGTGATAAAATGATCAATAAACCCATTTTTCACTCTTTACATGTATAAAGGAGTAGTTTTGAATAACAAGTACAATGTGTAAATCCAAGTTTAAAAATCCTACGCCATTTGGGAGATGAAACATTTTTAGAGGAAAACATGTCCTTAGAGATTTTTTGGGAATGTTATCTAACTCCATTATTATTTTTAACTCTTTTAGATGTTGTATCCAAATATTTTACACTAAAAGAGGATGTTCAAGCCTCTTTAAGATTTGGGCAACATGGGAATACCTCCAGGTGTGGGGGGCACCTATGGTGGAGGTATATCTCTATTATTATGAGGGCTAGCTCTATAGATATGAATTGATGTGTTTATGATCCTAAGAATACCTATCATTAGATGAAAAGGGAGAGGGAAATGCATTTAAAAAAAAAAAAAACCATACTCTAAGAGGTGATACACCAAGTATTTGGTTCCACATACACTTGAAATTTTCCTAATGGAATAAGATAGTCAAACTAGCCTCAAAACCATTGATAGAGCTCCTAGCTTTAGTGATTCTCATGAAGGTAAAGAGTCACTCAAAAAATTAATTCAAGTGAAAATAAGGTCACATGTGACACTAATAAAATCATACACACTTCAAGAGACTATTTTAATAGCATACACTTCATGAAACTTGCCAAGGGAATCCATTTTGTAACAACATATTCAAATATTGTATGAAAGCAAGATGAAACTAATCTATACTTGAAATTCAAAGAGATCACTTCAACACATATTGAAAATTAAATTTGAATAAAAATATATTTATTATAAATAATCTAAGTAAAAATATAGGTATAACTTTTGGAGGGATTCACCATACCAAAATTTGGAATCCCCTACGAAGCCAAAATGGCTTGCATTTATAGCATTTGGAGAGAGAGAGAGAGAGAGAGAGAGAGAGAGAGAGAGAGAGAGAGAGAGAGGAGAGAGAGAGAGAGAGAGAGAGAGAGAGAGAGAGAGAGATGAGAGAGAGAGAGAGAGAGAATTAAATGTGTCACATGATAAGAGATGATAAAATTCATGTGGATGAGGTGTAGGAAGAGTCATGAAATTTATATGTACCTGAAAACATTCCAAATTGAGCATCTTCCCTCCATGTGGCATAGAAACCCTTAACAAGCATCTTTGGATTTTGAAACTCTTTCTTGACAAGTGGTGAAATGAAATAATTTGGTCATGAGACATCTTAAGAATTTATTTATAAATCCCAAGGACACTTATGGATCCTATTGAATTATCTTAGACTATCACACCACCTATAAACATCAGTAACCTCATAAGTTTCACTAGGCCTCTTCACATCTCTAGGCCCAATTTGGCCAAAATAGCTAAAATTAAGATTTATCTTTAGTTATGATAATAATATTAATGGAAGGAATAATATCATCATTTTTAACTATAAAAACACCACTTTTATCCATAAAAATCTCTCCAAGTCCCCAATTTGACCACAAAGCCTTCACTAGGCCTTATCTCCTTGTAACCCTATTTTAGCATAAATCCACTTGCATAGAAAAATGTATATACCTATAGGAATTAGTTAAAAAAAATTTGAGGACCCATTTCCATAATTAATTTCTATGCCAAGTTTCATGGTCCAAAACCCAAGGCAAGTAGGTTTGTTGGTCCATTAGCCTCCCCAATTAGGCCTAATAAGGCCTCTTTAGCCTAAAAGCCTAAAAATGCTTATTTTGTATTTTTTCCTATAGTAAGTGGGAGAAATGGTAATTTATAAAATATTTATACCTCATAATCATCTCCCATTTTTAATTTGAGCTTTTGATCATCTGTATGGACCCCTATTCCAATATTAAATGCTCTATTTTGGCATATTTTGTAGAACCATGTACCTACAAGTAAAGACCAGTGGCATGGGATGAATATCAAGAGAGTCCTCAATGTTTATATGGTAGTTTAAAATCTTGAAACGTCCATTTGGGTTCTTAACTTTCCATTTTTTTCTAATTAGGTTCCAAATAGTGTTCTTGGAGGGTTTGAAATGTGCTAACCCTTTTTGGTTTGTTCATGCAATCTACATGTTGGATATCCCTAAAAATTTCATTAAAATAACCTCAAGCAACCTATCTAGCTCCTCCAATTGTCTCTAGGTCCCATGCATGAGTTCATGGCAGCTATGAGCTTTCAAACTTGGCATTTCAGTTTTTCTTTGGCATTTTATGAGGCCTGTTGAAAGTTTTGGACTCAAAATGATAAATAAAGAGGAGTACCTACAAAATAATAGTTAAAAAATATGTATATACATCCCATAGACATCCATAATAATTTTAATGGCTCCATTTTAATTTGAAAATAATGATGACCCTATTTTCCTACTTATCTAATTGCTTGCACATCTAGCTATGCCTACAACTTTAGCAAATCTAGGCATCTGGTATGGATTCAAGCCCTAAAAGCAAGTTTACCTAATGGTTTTAGTAATGATTAAACTTATCAAATCTTTTTATAAATACTAATTTACTTTTTATGCATGATTTTGACCCTACTTTCCCACTTTGCAAGGGCTATACAAGGATAAAGTGACCCCTGTCTAAGAAAAAATAAGGGGAACTTGCCTCCTTGGTCTCAAAAATACAAATTTTTAATGAGGTATAATGGGTAATGAGAATTACCTCCAAAAATTTTGGGATATTTACTCCCAAGGATGACCTTTCAACTTGTTCAAAAGCCAAGACTGAGTTTCTTGAGTAATTTCCTATAGGGTCAAAAGAAGAGGACTGTGTTTAGTGTTTAGGGGCCTATAAATCATGGTCTAAGATTAGTTTGGCATTCATGTTACTTCTCTATATTATCCTTAGTATAAAAATAGCTATCATCCCTTGTTCTTACTTAGGATCTCTCATACACATCAACTTACTTTGGTCCTTGAGGACTGTGTCACTGTCGTGACTATTGACTGAGATAGTCACCTTCCAATTGTGCTTGGCTGTATTGGCATGGTTTAGTGATTTTATACCTCTTAAAAATGTTATATAAGTGATAGGACTCCATGTTTTTAATTCACTTTGGATACCTTTAATATCACACCAACTAACAACTTCCACTCCATTTCTAGTGTGACTATTGTAGGTAGCTATTTTCCAGGCTTATATGGATAGGGGGTAGTATTTAAAGGTTTTAAAACATCAAAACCACCTCCTCTCTACATCTTTGCATAGGAATGTTACTTAAAACATGTGGATATATTTGAATTTGGTTTCATAGCCTACACCCATCAACATGAAGTTCAAACACAACTTTGTAATTGTTAACCTATAGATATCACTGAACACATTTAGTGATTTTCTTGACAATTTTGGATCTATGAAACTCAACCTCATTTTCTTCACTTTCTCTCAAATTTAGCATTTTTGCTCTTGGTGGATAGGGATGCAAGATGAACTAGGTAATTAAGTTGGATACCTCCCATGCCATGAGATATAACATCTCAAAAAACTACTTGGACTTCTATTTAGGCAATTTTGGGATTGAGAACCTTAAAATTGTAGTCAACTCTTCTTGAATGGAACTTTGCTCATATTCCACCCTTGTTTGCATCCATGAACCTTGATATTGGAGAGATTTTTAAAATGAGTGTTTAAGTTTCATAATGAATCAAATGCATCATTAACAAGTATCGAGACCTTGGAACACCATGAAATGAGATGGAAACTCCATTTTGACTACAAGTAGACAAACAAGGTAGAAACTAGTTTTTTCTTGGTGTGGGAAAATGAAGGAGATTTGGATGATGAAAAAATCATGGATATTTCCTCCATTAGACCTCCTATACACATGCCAAACCATTCCTTCTCACTCCATTCTAAACTGCTACAACAGAAACAAATCTGGACATTTCATGGATTAACAAACCATAAAAAAGCAACTTAAATTATTAATGATCATTCATAAAGATAAAGGCATGGATTTGAAAACCATTTTCACTATGTTTGAGGCCACTATACCTACTAACATTCCACAAATCCATTCCTTCTAATTCTACCTGTATGGCCTATGGTGAGCAAAAGACTTTGACTGATTTTGACCTTCCTAAGGAGAAATGGAGGAGACAAAGTAAAATTTGAAGTTTATGAAGACACAAAATAAATATAAGTGTGAAAGTGAGTAGGAGGAATATCAAGGGATGTTCCTAAATTTTCAACATGCAAAAATCCATACAAGTCTATACAAGTGGCAAAAAACTCCCCTTTTCAAGTGATTTCTTGATTCTAACTGACTCTTGTAGACTTTTGTTAGTTACCAATAATTACATAAGACATATAAGGACACATATAACATGACATCACCCTTTTGAAATTTAAAAAATCCCCAAAAGCCCGTTTAAAGCATTAAATACCCAATTTTGACCTTGGAAAAGACCCAAAATGACATGTAACATTAATTTAAAGATTGACCAAGGCTAATATGAACCTAACTGGCATAAAATGACCTATTAAACACTTTAATACAAAGTTTTTTTACATAGGGGGTTGAATCAATTTAACTAGGGGGTCAAATTGGTCAACAATAGACACTTGGAAATCTCCCTCTTCCATGCTTCCACACACACACTCTCTCTCTCTGTCTTCCTCATTTATCTATATATGATACCTCTTTTGGAATTGTAAGGGATCCAAAAAATAGTATGAAAAATCCCTATTGAATTGAATACTAATTTTTAATTTGGATTAAAAATTCAAATTGGTTTTAGTTTCACAAATTCTTTCATAAGTGTGTGAAGTAGTCTATTATTAGATGACAAGTGATAGTTCTCTTTCCTTGCATTCATCTATCTCTTTCATGCTTTGTGTGAGTAATATACCTTCTATAAAGTCATATAATGTGTAGAAGGTTGATTTTTGTGTGTTTTAAGTGTATAGGAGGGTTATTAGTGTCCAATATCAAACCTATTAATCACCCACCTTGAAGGACAAATTGCATTTTACCTTCATATTAAAGTATTATATTAGGATAAATATGGGTTTGAGGTCAATTTTGTAATTTATCTCCTAAAGTGCAGGTTTAAGTAGGTTTTGGAGTTTATATTGGTTCATTACCTCTATTAGAGTAGTTTAAATCTCTTTCTATCCCTTTTCCTTCAAATCATGTGGGTTAGTGGTTAGTTTTAGGTGTTGTGCATGGGAGATAGCCCATAATATAGAGATTTACCTATAAGAATTATCACGCATAATAGATGAGGTGTTTCAATGTTATTCCAAATTTGAGGAGACTGGAGTATCCCTATTTAGGGTGAAAATTTGGGTGATAACACTACACTTTATTTGGATTTGGCTTCGCATGAGAGTGTTTAAGCTCCTTGTATAATTTGATAGAGTAAGTTTTCATGGAGGAGATTTTTGAAATGAGAGGTGTGAGGTAATTATTTATATATTTATTGAATCATTATGAACCATTCATCTCATCTCAATATGGAAGGTTGAGGATCAATCCTCAAATATATTATTACACACATGGAATGTGTAAGAGATTCCATTTAAGGCTTTTCAGAGTATGGAAGGCATGTTCAAAGAAAAGTGTTGTCATGGGTCCTCTTAGAGTATGTAATAGAGGTGTAAGAGGAAGAGTGTGCAAGAGAGGTGTAAGAACCTTTCTTGAGTGTGTAAGTAAAAATCAATACATGTCATAACCTTTTATTTCTTTTATACTTTTCCTGATGATGACATCCATGTGTGAGGTAATATTATAATTTTGAATTTAGGAAAATATAATAATCCAAATCCATGGATTTTACTATTTGAGGAATGATTAGGATTGATTAAGTGGGATTAATCAATAATTAGAATAATGGTGGATTTTTCAACGTTTCCATTTTTTAATCAAGTATTCACTTAATTTTCCTATGAAGTCACTTGTAAAGGGTTGATTTAATTCAGGATGCATTTGGTAAGATTAATGATGTAAAATGATAATTACCCCAATTGGGGATGTGTCACTATGATTTTGGGTTAAAATGGTAGTTTTGTGGATAAATTAGGTCCAATGGTAATTTTTAGTTAAACCTACATGTAATTTCAAAAAATAAATCTTGATTTTAGTTTAAACCCAGAAGTGGTTAAAATGAAGTATTTACACTCATAATGTGATTGGGTTTCTCGATTGATGTATCTATTATAGGATCACTGCTATCTTTGAGACTTTTTATTTTTTATTAAATGAAAAACAACAATATATATGATGCTTATGCATTAAATGATATTAAAAATAATATTTGTATCTCCTTATAGGATATAAAGGAGGTAGTTGAATCACTTTGTTTCAAAGTATTTCTCTTATGATTTCACTTGAAGTCCTACTAGCCTTTTGTTTACTTTTTGATCACTAGTTGTAGATGAATTCTATTTTAGCGTATTATTTTGTTATGAAACCAAATTGGGTATAAAATTTATAGATGAAGATTCAAACACATAGTTAAAACTATCACATTCTAGATTTTTTGCATCGGTGACATGATTTTCCAATAGTGTTATCTTTAAAGTGAAATACTAATTTTGCTTTTATAACTCTTCTATTAACTTACCCATGATAATTTTTTATCTTTAAGGGATTCACAAGAATAAATTATAGGTATTTTGGATTGAAGAGGCATACACACCATCTAAAGGATATTTGGGAGGTGGTGGGGTATACGGAAGGAAACATTGATTACCTTAATTAGAAATCATAAGATGTGATACCTAACCCCTTGGAGTAGTGATAACATGGCTCTAGTTGGAGGGATGGTAATTATCACTCTCATTAGGGTTAGGAGGAATAAGATGTTCCTTTTTATCCATTTTAAATTTTATAAATATGGATATGAGAACAAAATAATAAAGGCATACAAAATCTAAGTAAAAACACAACATGATAGGAAAAAACTAGAATAGAGTAATCACTGTATTCTAAAACCCTAGTAGGCTAAACAACTTAGAGTAAGCTATGAGTTGTAAAAAAAGACATAAAGGTTGGGTTAAAAAAAAATTTAAACCTTTTTTATATTTGGTGTTAGGGTTAAAAGGGTATAATATTATAATAAAATGGATGAAAAAAATTATTCTATATGAGGTTAGTTAAACTTATTTAGATAATACAACATATTGAATAAGGAAAATTATTATATATGGAAAGTACAATGCCAATTGATATTATGATAGTTAAAATATAAGGAATGGATAATAAGTAGCTTATTTACAAATGTGTAGATGGATTTGAGTTGTGTAAATGTGTAAATAGTGAGGTTGGGGCTCAATATCCTGTCATTAGATTCTAAAAAATTATTTTTGTAGGCATAGACACTTATGTCGAGCTATGAAAACTTGTATTGACACTTCTATTTTTGGCTTGACATTTATGTTCTTATATAATATTCACTATATTATGAATTGACCACATGTGCCTGTTAGGGTTTTATATCACCTTATTTACATATTTAGATCATACACACAAGCTCTATATGACTACATATAGCTCAAACCGTTCATCACCTTAGGTTAGGTCACCTTGCCAAAAAATTAGTTAATGGGTTCATGATATCAAGATGAACTCAAGTAACACTCTATAAATTAGAAATAACTAAATATATAATACTCCAAGGAGGTCTTCAAACATATGTAGTTCTCCCCTAAGTGTGGGCTTGTGTGTGCACAAGGGTGAAATATGTTATATTCAAGGGCATGCAATAATTTAGATTATAATTTGAAAAATAACATTCATGGGATATTATTTGAATGATTCAAACCTATAATATGACTATTCCTATATCTTAAATATAAATAGGGAATAATAACATAGTAGAACTTAGTTATATAATTTATTGAATGAGCTTGAATAGGTGCTTGCTTGGTATTTGATACATATGTATTTGACAATGATGAATGGTATTTGTTTTATATCTATACCAAACCTTTTTAAAGTATCTCATAGAAGGATTGGAAAAGAAAAATAATCTAACCCATACATTTTAAAATATTTATAGTTTGTATGACTTTTGAGGTATAAACACTTGATAAGGAATCTAGACACTAGCGTCAATGCTAGTGTCCCTGTGAAAATGCAAGTGTCCAACATGATAAAAAAATATTGAAGGTATATAATTGAGTGAAGGATATAGATCATATTTTAATATTTATATAGTGTACATGAGATTTGGGTCTTCATAATGATAGGGTTGTATAATAAGATAAGTAGTTAGGCACAATGAGATGGTGAATGTGAGTCTTTAGCCAACCTAAATTTCTAGGACTAAATGGTAAAGCCCTAATTGGTATTTTTCAAGTGAAAAAAATTGAGACTCTATATATAATAATATTTTAGTATCTATAGGTGATAATTGAGCTCCAAATCACATTATATCATTTCAATTGGTTTCATTTGGATCAATTGGAGCTAATTACATATCTAATTAAACTAATTACTCAATTGGCTCATTCAAGAACATAATTGAGGTCAATCAATCCCTAACTCAAATTATATGGTTTTAATTAGTTTTAAAATGATCCATTAACCCCAATTACATACCTAATTGAATAAATTACTTGATTGGTTCAATTAAAGATGCATTTGGGGAAAATAGAGCTCTAAATCTCATCATATGATAACAATATGTTTCATGGGGGTTTTTACCATAATTATTTTAGTCAAAATAAGGAATAAAATAGTTCCAATCAAATATATATAAGCATACATGAAGGAAATTAAAATTTTAAAATATATTAAACATACTATGATAATAAATAATCCTAAATGTAGTAAATGAAATGAAACTAGGGAATGCAAATAAAAAATGTGTAAGGAATGACCATACCTATTTCCTATTCCATAAATATGAGACTATAGGTGGACTATGCAAACTGTGTATAATTTGCTCCTAAAATTTGAAATTTTTATGATGCTCCAAAATAGACCCATACAACATAGATCTATATGTATGTGACCATTTGATGATGGCTGAGTTTTTATTGATGCATATAGGTTTATCTTACTAAAATTTGTAATTTATTTTATATGCCACATATTTTTTCACTTTACTATCATGCATGTACCTTCACTTTCTTGATGTGATGTGAATATTACACATAATATTCAAGTCTCATCCTTGACCTAGCTACATTGTAATAGGAAATAAATAGTTATGGAGTAATGCAACCATTGAGGCATATTTTAAAATATGTATCCCACACACATATAATCATCCATACACATAATTATGTGATTATGTGGATGGAGTAACCTGAGTGAGGGTTTATGAAAATCCTCTTCCCTAGAAGTGATGACACAACTACATGTAGTCTAGTACCTGCTTTTGTATAAAGTGAATATAGAGAGATTTAAATGATATAAATATGTCACAACTGTATGAAATTCAATGATAGATGGATTTAGTGATGTTTGGATCATGATATTGGGTTGTATTATGCTTTTTTTTAATCATTCTTGATATTCGCTTCAAGATCCTCTTTTATATAGTGAATAACTTGGGTAGACCTTGTATATATGTTAAACTAAAATAACCTAAGCATGTTTTCAAACTATGGTAATGTATAAAATAAATAATAAAGGTGTATGAATCATAGACATCAGATGACAAACCTAGAAAATAAAAAATGACAAACCCGTATGTGTATAAGTTTTTCCTAGATAGTTTTGTACTTGTACAGGTTTGACAAGGAGATAGGTATGGCTCTATTTTTTAGGAAGGGATAGGTAGTATGTAATAATTAATCCAAATGTAGTAATTATTTTTTATATAAGTGTTATAATGATTTTATGTTTAATGGATCAATTATATACCTATTGTGGTTATAGAGTAGTCTTAGAAACAAGCTAAATGTACAAGTTTACCAAATAAGATACAATAGGAATAAGACATTGGGAATAAGTGTCTTTTACCAAATTTATGTATTTTCATAGTGACCTTAGATTGATATTAGTATGTGAATGAAATTTATGTTTGTGTCAAAGTATAAATGTAAATAATTTAAACATGCATTTTCATGTAACTAAGAAATGGTGAAGTTTTTATATGCACTATTGATCTGAGCTTCCATCCACACTGTATTGTTGATGTACATGACACAAATGAAAAATTATACAAATAGTAAAATTATAATGATATGATTTTATTTTTGAATAAATTCCATATTGATGTTTAACCCATTTTATTTTAAAAGAAAAAAACTAATTGATATTAAACTATTGAGATATAAATGTTGATATGTACTAACCTAATAATGAAATATAGTCAATATATAATATGCTGCATAATTTAAAGAAATAAAAAACTTAATAAAAATAATAAAATCCTTAAGGACGTGAAAACCTCCCTAAAATATAAATAGATCTAACTATGTATACTCATTATCATTGAAAAATGTGTAAAATTAACCTTCAGATAGAGTTATGATAAAAATAACAATTCATTATTTTCTATGACAAGTCCATAGAAGGTACACATGGGGCATTTTGGTTTTTTTTGGATACTAATACCACATCCTGGTTGACTATATTCTTTATTTTTGGATTTGGGTCTATGTGATCACCTATAACGGTTGACTATTAAAAACTATGTTGTGTTCTTATGCAAAAGGCCTAAAAGAAAAACCCTATATATTTCACATGCACTAGATAACAATTAGAAAAAAAAGAGGGAATAAAAATGGGTAAGGATAAAAAAAATAGCCTTAAAACCCACTTTGTAGTTATTTATTGCCTACATAGCCCAAATGGGCCTCAAGATAATGCAATTCTCCCTTCTTAGAGTGATTGTGTGATCTGTGATGATGCAAATAAAATTACAATAGATATAAGATTGATTTAAATGATTTATAATTGATGCCCTTGACCTAAAATAAAAAATATTAAGATTTGGATTATGAGTGTTGGAATGCTACAAAGTTTAAATAGGAAGAAGTAATGCTCTTTTACTTAGTGTGCAGTGTAATTACTAGAGATATCCAATGGTATTACAATGAGTGCCCTTGATGTGTCTTTAAAAGAGAATATTTAGAATAATTTTATCAACCTAATTTACAAAACACATGAGAGAGCCATTATTAAATATCTTGATTTGAAAAATTTACCATTGGAGCATGGGAGATAAGGTCAAACTAGGTGACAAGGTCATAATGCAGAACTTTTTATCTAGTGTGGACTTGTCTTATAAGACTAGAGAGGGTGGATAGGTTTGAAAAAAGCCTATGGGATGAATGATGATAAAATATATATGTATATGTGATATTTGTAGTGATTTTAAGACAATTAAGGCTCTATTAAAATTTATGAGTTATAAAAATAGAATAGACCAAGGGTAAATATGACAAAATAAAACATTATCAAACACTTAATGATTAGTTTTATGTGTCTACATTTTGCCACTTTATTTTAGTGATGCAGAAGGTGAAACTACTAGATTAAATTTCAAGTGAACTTGAGTGTATATACACACTTTATATTTGGATTTTAAATATATATTAATGTAAGAAACCTGTAACAATGCCATTGAAAGTAATATTTGCTCATATTGAACATTAAACATTAAAAATTTGATATATATTTTTTAAAAAGAGATCAAGGAGAGAAATTTTCCC
>JARHVA010002420.1:2115000-2584147 GCA_037957365.1 Torreya grandis
TAGATGGATGATAACTATCACCCTCCTTATGGTTAGGAGGAGTAAGGATATTCTTTGTATCCATTTTAAATGTTTAGAAAATTGATATGAGAACATGATAAGCAAGATAAATAAATGTCAAGGAGAAATCAATCATTATAGTAAGGATATAGAAACCTCAAACCAATGGCTGATTTTTTTGAAAATATGAGATAGCTTTTTCTATAAAAATAAGAAATGAGATTAACCCAAAAAATATGGAAACAAAAGTACATGTACGACATGTAGATCTAAATTTACTAAAAATAGTAAATTTCAAAATTTGGTAAATGGATAAAATATTTTAAAAATATTAAAGAGGTTTTTATATATATCAAAATATTAATGAAAAAAATTTGAAGAATTTGGATTTTGATCTAATATGAATCTGAAATAAGCCAAGTAATTTTAAAAGCTTCTCAGGTAAACCTTAAAATATTCCAAATAAATAATCAACAATTACAATAAAAAGGAATATTTTTCATAGATATGAGAGAGGTTTTGAATAAAATATGATTTTTAATGAAATATATAAATTAATTTCAACATAAGTACACCATTATTCTTTTATTCCAATATTTACTAAAAATAGTAAATTGTAAAAAATTGAAAAAATCATACCAAATTTTGGTGAACAAAAAGAGGATTTTACATATAACAATATAAGTAGAAATTACTATGAGGAATTTTAAAATGAACCTATTTGGAGGCTAATATGTGCCAATAAATGAATAATTCACTTAAAATTATTTACACATGAATCCCTTGTGATCAGAGGAGGTAAAACCCTAGGGTAAAGCCTCATATCTAAAAATCCATTACAACAAGATGAAACGATAGGAAGATTGAAATCCCTACATAAAAGAAAATCATATTCACATGGATTAGGTTAACCAAATTTTTAACCCTATTTTGGATCTAATAATCTTACTTAGTTATAAGGATATATAAATGATTTTTTACAAAGATGAATATCAGATCTACAACAGGGCAATTAATGTGCTAAACTTAGATGATCATATGCTAAATTTATAAAATTGAGATAGAATATTAATTGGAAGTAAAACTATGATAGATATATAAATGACATAAAATAAAGTACATATTTATTTATGATGCTAATAAAATATTAGATCTGGTATGAGAAGGAAATAGGTAGGGATATAGTTCTAAACCAATCATCATATTCTATATCTGGTGCATCTAGCTCTGTGGACACTTATGTCATCTTGGGATAGTTGCATCGATGATAGTGTATGAGTTTTATACTAGTGTCATATATAAAATATTTATCAAAATAATATGTGACCACTTGGATGTTTCTGGGTTTGGCTTCACCTTTGCTCTAGTGTATTCAGATCTGGGTCATGGACTATTGCTCCTAGTGAAATGGAAAAACCATAGCTTTCTATATTCAATGTGACCTTGGGGAAAAATGGGTTAGTGGTACCAAGATATCAAGTTGACCCATAATAACCCTCCTATCAAAGGGCACTACCTATATATCCAATACTCTAAAAAAGGGCCTCAAACTCATGTAGTTTTCCCCTATGTGTTGGCAAGCAATGTGCCCCCATTGTATATGCAATTTTGAGTCATGCCAATGTATTATGATTAATATATGTAAGAATGTATATGAACCTCAATGAGGAAGAGGCTAAATGTTCTCAAGTAATAACATGATATCATGTAAGTGCCATAGGGTGTAAGATATGCAATAATAAGAAAGTGGAGTGTTATAGAGACAAGTGTTTTGAATCATATGAATTAAGTTGAAAATAAAGAGAGTAAGTATGCAAAATGAAAACTAAAACCAAGGGGTAGAATATTATTTGGATAAGGTGTAGAATCATGAGAAATAAAGAAAATAAGACATGCAAATAGATATTACAAGTAGATAATCAATGATATTAGTGATAGGTATGTATGAATAACCAATGTCATGATATGAAGAATTGGATTCTTGTGATAAATAAGTGCCAAATGTAGATGCTTCAGAATCTGAATGTGATCCATATGATATAATCTAACCCTCTAAATCACTATTCATTTATTAATATAAAATTATATTTTCATGTGTAGGATAAGAATATGTATCAACCTATACCTATGGTGAAACTCTTTGAATAACCTGTTGTGCCTAAGGAGATAAAGGCCTACTTATATTTTTCACATTATACTTAGGAATATTTACCATGCTCTATGAAACAAAATGAATATGATCATGTGTAACTAAATCATGCTCATTATAATATGGATAAATTGATTTGTAATATACTAATACTCATTAGATACTAAAATGTGATTTGGATGATGTATATCATACTTGTGAATAGTTATGTAAACTATTTGACTACTATATTGCTCAATAGCTATACTAGGTAATTTTTTCATATATGAAGTAAACATCATTTGTTCCAAAGGATATTCATATTGGATTCCTTGAATTAAAACCACTTGATTATCATGAATGTATTTAATACATCTGTGCAATGTATAATGTAATGCTATAATATTTTGTATCAAAGGGCATCATAGTAACATGTCAAAATCCCCTATGTTTGATATAACTAGAAATGGAATAGGAACTATTAAAGGACCCACTTGCAAAGGAAATGTTATATTCCAAAGAGTTTCATGTGTATGGACATAAAAAGCTTTGAAAATTATAGAATTATCATGTAAATATTATTTTATATAACTAAGAGAAGGATAGAGTGATATGGTGCACACATTTTCATTTGATCCATTATACGTCATGACAGTATGGATGGATTAATTGTTAACATATGCTCAAATAAAAAGTGCATTTATATATGAATCATCATTAAAAACTTCACTATAATTAAATGTGATCATAGGATATGATTATTTTTTGCTTCTAACCATACCAATATTGTTATCAAGTGGATGTCCATATGTAGAAGGAGAAGGATGATAATTATATGCATAATGAAGTTTATAATTATCCTTGTTATTTGATTCATGATTTGAAAAAATATCCTTGTATAGTTTAAGATTCAAACTATCATTTTATTATGTCTTAGCCTCTTCAATAGGTGAACCAATATATATGACATTTTCATCAATTATATCTTGAATCTTATGTTTAAGTTTGAAACATAGTTTAGTAGAATGCCGAATACATCTATGATAGTCACAATATGCATTGTCATTAAAATATATTGATTAAGGTATAGACATATCCAAATCCATTGGTGGAGAAAAATTTATTACATTGTATTATATGATATTTAGAAACAAAACATTTAGAGGCGATGGAAAATTAGAAAATTGGCTCCATGGTGGAGCTTGTAATTTATGCCTTTGAGGTGGTTGTGATAAAACATTAAATGTAGCTTTTGATTCATTCTTGATTTTAGTTTATTTTATATTATAATTTGGTTTGCCTTGTAACTTTAAATTTGAATTATATGTAACATTTGAAACATACTTGAGATTATTTAAAGTAACCTTACTTCCCAATATTTGACTATATGGCATAGTTCATCAAAGGATTTGAAATTATCAAACATAATGGACTCTTGAAGAGGAGAAATTAAGATTTCTATAAAAATATATTGAAGATAATTATCAACCATTTGATCTGTAATTTTTTAAAACATAGTATTATATGTTATCATTTATTCACAAATTATTTCATTAGACCTTTGTTTGAGCTTTGTAATTCGAGGATATGATAAATTTTCCTCAATGTTGATCAAATATTGTGTCAAAAATTGATTTTTTAAAGGATTGTATTCCTTTAATAATTTAATAAGAATAAAATATAAACATATAATATCATATTATTTTAGATTTATTTGAAATATATTATCCAAAAACTTATCATTATTTACATAATCTAAACAAACTACGTGGAAGACACACACTACTATTTAGAATTATCTTTGCCTTAATAAATAGGAAGTTTAGGAGCCATAAATCCAAATCTTAAGGGATAATATGTAATTTTAGGTGAAAAAGGGTTATGTAACAAGGATAATGAGTCCATGGAAGTGCTAGCATGATAAATATATTACTCAATGTGGGCCAACTTAGCTTTTAATGTAATAATGATGTGATATAGAGTATAATATAAAGAGGTAATAAGATGAGTATAAGTAGCATGAGTAGGCCTAAACATGGTTATGTTTTTTAGACAAAGTGATGTTCTCGAACCAATAAATGGTTCTATCTATGTATCTAAAGGTGTGGAAATAGTAATGAATTCAATAGTGGAAGTTGCAACATTAGAAGTGTTATCTTGGGTAACCTTATTGTGTTCATCTCTATCCACATAAAATAATGAATCAACTTTTTGGTATGCTCATAAATATATTATATGAATTTTTTATCATCATTTGGATCTTCATACTCTTCTTGGGTGTTGGATTCTAAAATAATAGCAATGATGCATCCCTCAATAAGGTGTCAAGTAAGCAAGGGAAAATATTTTTACGTTTCTTATGTGATGCAACTGGAAAGATATGATTTATCTTATTCCCAAGTCCTTTTAGATTGGATAGTGTGATAATGAGTAGTAGTAAATATTATCTTAGAATATGTCTTCATTTGACTTAGTAAATGATGGATTGACATAACATTATACCCAAGACCCATTCACTTCATGTTAACAAAAGGAATAATAGAACAAATAATTACTTAAGAATTCTTACCCAATTCTTGTGCAACATTATAATTATCCTTATGTATATATGTAGATACAAAATCACATTAGTTGACATCTATTAAAGAATTAACTGAATGTGGGATATTTTGTGCTATAAAATTAAAACTATTTTAAAGAGGAAGATCATGAGTTTGTACATTAGTGCATTTTAATCATGTGGATATGTATTGAACATTTGGAATATTTTAAAACTATTTGATAGATTTTTTTTCAATGTTAGAACAATGTGAAGGAAAATGTAATGATTATTTATCTAAGGTAATATTTAGAACAATATTAAATTTTAAGCACATAGAAATAAAATAAATAGCATCTTGGAAAGTAGGAGAAGATTTTACAAGAAAACACATTATCCTATGTAAAATATGAGAGATATTTTTATTCATTGAACCCAAATAAAAAGTATGATGTAATATGAATTAATAAATGCTAATAAGTATGAATAAATTATAGTGTGAATCAATAAATTCTAATGACTATGAATACAATAAAAGCAAAAATCAAAGTATTAGGGTGATGTAGGCAAGGGTTTGAATGATTTTTAGGATCTCAAATATACTTGTTCATTTATTTATTACAGTCAGCCTAATATTTAAAATCACTAACTATAGAGGAAGAACCATTCCTATATCACACTAACCCTAATTTTGATGGTTTAATGAGAATAAATTCCCTAGGTGATACACTCCTCTTAAATTCACCATAAATTAGTTGGATAAAAGAGACTTCCTATTGATATAAACAAGAGACCCTATGTGTTTATTATATACTCTAAGGCATATGGAAACTAAACTTTATGTTTAGTGTTATATTATGGCTGTGAGTATTAGAGTAAACCCATCATTCCACGATGTCTATAAATTGAACACCATGTATCCTTTCATGAAAGTCACTAAGTAGTTTAAAAATTTCTATAACATAATTTATAAAAAAAGTATAAGAAAATAAAAAATAAAGAAAAAAAAGTGATTTTTTAAAATAGAAATTGGGTAAATTTCAACCCAAAGTCAAAATAAAGAGCTTATGTGTTAGAATGATCCAAAATAATAAGATAATTTATTTAGTATCAAATTTAATCCAAAGTCAAAGAAATTTAATAATTTTGTGTAGGATATTATATAAAGTTGAAGGCTAATTTATTTCAGTGTTAGAAATTTATATGAATTTGAAAAAATACTATCTCAAAAATCAAGGACAAATAACAAACAATGTTTTAAAAATAGTAGGTTCACTAGAATATTTAACCCTTTTAATTTAATAAGCCTAAACTAATTGGTCTTAAAATATTGAAATATAAATGCTAATATGTATTGATTTGATAATGAGATACATTCAATATAAAATATGATAATTTTTTTTTGAAAATAAAAAACTTGTTAAAAATAGTAAAAGGCATAAGGATGTGAAAACATCCTTAAAATAGATAAAGATCTGACCATGTAAGCTCATTGTAACTAGAAACTCTGTAAAGTTAACATGTAAATAGAGTTATGCTAAAAATAATAATTCATAATTTATTAGAATAAGTATATGGGAGGTAGATAGGGGTGAACTATGGATTTATCTGATTACTATAGTTGTGTAATAGTTAACTATATTCCTTACTTTTAGATCAAGTCTATGCTATCTCCTATAAAGGTTAACCATTGAAAACTATGTTCTATATTGTTGTGTAAAAGGATTGTGAAATAGAAAACCATAGATCATGCACATGTAATAGATAAAAAAATAGATCACAAATTGGGGAATACAAATATGTTAGTAAGGATGACCAAGGTCCCCTAAATAACCCCTTTGTAACTAAGCACTACCTACATGGCCAAAATGGGCCTCAAGTTAATGTATTTCTCCCTCCCAAAGTTATTTCATGATTCATGATAATAAAAATATAATGACTATAACTAGAAGATTGACTAAAATAATTGATAATGGATACCCTTGACTTGTAATAAAAAAATATTCAAAATTGGCTTATGACTATTACAATGTTGCAAAGTTGAAATAGGAAGTAGTGGTTTTTTGCTCAATGTGTAGTGTAATTGTTAGTGGTTTTGTAATGAGTGGACTTGATCTACCTTTATATGAGAATATTTATAATAATTTCACTAATTAAATTTACCAAAATCAAGGGATATCCATTATAAAATGTTTCAATTTGAAAAATTGACCATTGGAGAGTAGGAGACAAGGCCACACTAGGGGATATGATGTAGAGCAACCATGTCCATCTAGTGCAAACTTGTCTTAAAAAACCAAAGATATAGAGACATGTCTCACAGGATCTTAAGGTCTAAATAAATATGAATGAAACTAAAATAGAGATGTATGTGTGATATTTTTAGCACTTGAAAGATAGTTAAGGATATCTTATAGATTGTGAGTTAGTGAAATGAAAATAGACCAAGGGTGAATCAAGTAAGGGTGAGGATTCCAAGAATAAATATTGTCAATCACTTAAATATGTGTCCACACTTGAATCTGAAGTTTAAAAGAGATCATAATAACAAATATTAATTCTTAGGATTTACCTAGATATTAAAATAATAATAATTTTTATAGGTGTTTAAATATAGCCAACACTTTAATGGGAACCTTTAGAAACCAAATCCACTTCTTGATCAAAGAAGTTAAAACGTTTTTTGCTTTGCCATTTTTATAGTTTATCATTTTCAATATTTTCGGCTTTATGAATGCATGATATACTACCCCCCTTTGAGGTGGGATGAAAAACTTGTGCTAAAATCACTAATCTCATAATAAAAAGGTTACAATCCTCATATGTTAGGAAAAATAAATTATATGAAGTGTGATATAATCATAGAAAATATGAATTTAAATCATGCCATCCTTGTAAAGTTTTACATAGATCATATGTTTGTTGGGAATGTGTTACAAGGTATGCATAAATTTTTCATTGATGTCATGAAAGTTTCATTTATGTCTTTTTTAGGTTTAATTGTTGATCTTGGTATTGAATCTTTGAAGCCTTAATAAAGAGACATAGTGAGAAGTTGCAAGATTGATGTCTTAGAGAGATGAGCCTAGTAACATGGTAAGTTTAGCCATTAAATACATAAGTAAGCAAGGGTGGTAGTGTGAGATAATTTTATGATTTTTTATGACATGTGGATAAAGTGTTGAAGATAGTACAAGTGGTTTCATGTTGTTTTCATACCCTAGATACGACTAAAAGTATAGGACCTAAGTGCACACATTGACCTTCAATGGTCTAAAGAGAGGTCAAGTTAATTTAAAATGATGCCAAAGATATTGAGATAATATATAGATGTGTGAGGTTCATGTAAATCATTTTTTCAAAGTTTTGAAGTCATATCCTATAGGATAAAGTAAGAAATTTGATGATAAGGTTGACCATGTGTACATAATTCATGTTACAGACCTGAGAAGAAGTTTCTAATGCTCATTGGCACATGAAAATTTTTCATGAGATCCTAAGTAATTCATGGTAGTTAGGTAAGGTCCCTATATTTAATTCATTTTCATTATTTTTAGGATTGAGGGGGAATATTTATGAATTATTGTTAAGAAGATAAGGTAGTCAAAACCCTCATAAAACCCCTACACATACCCACTAAGAAATATATAATAAATTTTCAATCATAATGGTAAAATTGACATATTTTAGTGTTTATAACATGTAAATTACTCTTAAATATCTCCTTAGGTTATTTATTTTGTCTTGATAGTGAATATAAGCTATAGGAAAACCCTTATTTTAAGGGTTTTTGATGCTACAAGCAGGGTTGACCAGTTAAAATCATGAAAGTAGATGGAGGATGATTTTAAATACTCATAATTTATGATAATTAATGTTTATTATCAAGTTTTAAATAAAATTATGCAAAACTGGTCATGGAAAATAGCCTATCGCTAAACTAGCCTAATGAGCAGAACAATGAGAGAACTAGGTGAGAAAGAATATAAGTTTAGTGATTAATTGTAGAGGATTTATGATAGATATAAAGGCATGGGTTCATAATTAAATAACTATTAATAATATTTAATTAGTGTTTAATTGTTGATGATTCATATATTCAATCAAAATATTGTCATTAAACTAGCCTGTCTACATAGTGGAGGCTGTGTAGAGTGACAAAGTGAGATTGGTCTATAAGACCAATATTCACACATGAACATGAAAATATATATATATATATATATATATATATATATATATATATATATATATATATATATATATATATATATATATGATAAGGATGATAAATGTTCACAAAAATATATTTTAATATTACATAAGTTCCCCCATAGGTGTTCTACAAGTTGATTTTCTTGACTATGTTCTTAGACCTATAGGTAATTTTTTGTGTGAAAAAGATGTTCTTAAGTCAAATTTCACTAATATGAATGATAAAAATTTATCATAAGTGTTATAAAGGACTAATAGGATCATTTTAATTCATATTTTATCATTGTAATTCCTTGATCAAGTTTTTAAAGTCAAATTACTTTAACTATGTTTTGACAGTGTTTCATGTTTCCGAGTAAACTATCTACAAGACTGTTATTGAAGCCCTTTGGACTATGTGGTAAAGTAAAAATAATTTTGAGAATATTGTTAATTCATTATTAACTTATTAATATTATTTATTGAATCTATTATGTTTTAAATTTAATTACATGGTTTAAATTTGCAAGATAGACTTACAGGCAATGAAAAGACCTGTTGGCAAAAAGACCTAATTAATAGGTCCAAGTAGTGAAATGGATTAAATGTAGTTTCAGAACCAAGTTAAAAATAAAAATGGTATATTTGAGGAATTTATTAATTTAGTCATCCATTTTATAAGACAAGAAGTATTCTTAAGACTCTGAATGGTAACGTGTGGATAAGATAGGCCTAATTGCATTAGGTCTTTATTAGGCCTAATTATGAAATTGGTCCTTATGAAATATGACCGATTAATGTATTATTTTTTTCACTAATTAAAATTGTATAGTGATATATTTCAATATTAATCCAAGTGTGTTAAGGATACTTGTTAACCAATATGGGTGAAATAAATAATTGAGTATAAAGGCAAGGCCTAATAGAGTTATTTAGACTAGTTAGAATATTGAGCTATTGAGTAAATGATATAGAGTTTTTATGAATAGGTTTAAGGTTTTAATATCATAATAATAATGATATAAATATTTCAATAATGTTTAACTATGTTTATATATGTTTTTAAAAAGGCCAATTGACCCAATATTTCCAAGGAGAGGGCTTATTGAGTGAGAAGACATGAGAAGTTGGTTGAGTATGTTTGAAGGGTAAAGAGTGAAAGAAAATATTGTCATATATAATCTAGTTAAAAATAGATATTATAATGTGAATAGACATCATAGGTGACTTTTTTTACCTCTAATTTACCTAAGGGGGATGGAGCCTATTTTCAAGATTGAGCTTGTAATAGACTACTTGGATGAGTGATCAAATAGGTAAGGGTTGGACCTCCTTGTGAAGTTGGTACTTTAGTAAAATTTGAATATTGAAATTATAGGATATTAGTCCATGAGCATGGTTTAGTTTTTTTATTCCCCAAGAGGGTTTCCCACACAACTTATGTTTTCTCTTGTGATTTTCTTGTATTGTTGGTTATGTATGAATTAATATTTCACATGAGTGAATGTCTGATGGAATGTTAAATTGAATTGAATAAAAAAATTGAGAAGCTAATTCACTCCACTCTCAGTAGTATTTATTCCAAAAATTGGTCTCAAATCTTGGTCCCTTGAGCATACTAAAATTCTAAGGAATATCTTTGGAACGCAAATATAGATCTTGGAAATGAAAGTGACATATATGATTGTGATGAAAATCTAAAAAAAATTATCAAAATTACATTTGATTTTTACTCAAAAGAGAAATATCAACTGGATGAATGTACCCAAATCAGATTGAAGATAAATACTTTAGAGGCACAAATCAAGTAGAATGTTATCAAGTTAAGGCTTACTAGAAGTATGAGGAAAGTACTAAAACTATTAACTATATCTTAGATAGTCAAAGATATTTTCATGACATGAGAGATATTGTATTCAAATAATAAAAAAATTATTTAAAGAAAATAATAATCTAATAGACCTTGATCAATCAAAGAGTGATGAAATTGATAAAATCAAGACCTATACAAAAGTTGCCAAATCTAATTTAAAGCATCAAAAAGTATATAAGGTCACTACTCCAACAAGAGATGTCAAAGGAAATAATGTTCCATCCTATATTCATCAAATTACAAGCAAGGTTAAACAATCACAATATGAGAATTACTTCATTGGCCATTTTTTTCTTGTGGAAAATTTGGACATACAAATTTCAACTACATATTAAAAAGTAGAATTCTATGTTATAAAGGTAACCAAAGAGTACATATTGCAAGAGAACATAAAATAATCAGGAAAACTAGTTAGGATGAGAATATATGGATTCATGACACTAAAATATGGATCAAGAAGTCAGAACCTATAGAAAAGAAGCATAAATATAGAGAAGAATCCATGATAGCCCAAACTAATTTTCACACTCAAGATGAAGATTTGAAATGGTACATACATAGTGGTTGATCAAGTCATATGAAAGGAGATAAAATCAAATTTATCACTTTAAATAAGAATTCTGATGGTTTAGTAAGGTTTGGGGATAACACATCTATTAACATAATTGGGAAAAGAGACATGAGTTTAGATAATGAGAAGACTAGAACAAGAAATGTGTTATATGTAGATGGATTGAAGCACAATTTATTGAGTGTGAGTCAAATTTTCACCAAGGGACATACTATAATGTTTCATGAAAAAAGATGTGAAATAAGGAGAGTTAAATCAAGAATATTGATTGCCAAAGATAGGAGAATTGAAAATAATCTTTATGTTCTAACTGAGATCACTAAAGAAAAATGATTCATGAACAAGGTAGATAAGAGTTGGCTGTAGAATAAAAGGATATGTCACATTAAATTTGAATATATTGTCAAAATTAGCTCCAAGGGATCTATGAAGAATTGCCCAAAATTTCTAATCCTACATATGTTCCTTGCAAAGCATGTCAACATGGAAAGAAAAGTAGGAGAAGATTCAATTCTAAATAATACTCCACTACTAGACCTTTAGAACTAATTCATAATGATCTATGTGGACCTAAAAACATTTAAATTATTCAAGAATATATCTAATTCATGTTACTCATAGATGATTTCACAAGAATTATTTGGGTAGCATTCTTGAAGGAGAAGTCATAAGATCTAAGTAAGTTTAAAACCTTCAAATACTTGGTTGAAAATAAAATGAATGTGAAGAACAAGTGCCTTATATATAATAAAGGAGGAGAGTTTTTCTCAAATGAGTGTGATGAATTTTGTGAAGTTAATGGGATAAGAAGGCAATTCTCAACTACTAGAATACCTCAATAGAATGGGGTGGTTTAGAGAGAATAAAATAGTACAAGAGATGGTAAGAAAAATATTGAATGAGTCTAAATTATCATATGGTTATTGGAGGGAAGATGTTAGTACTACATTCTACACCTTGAATAAAGTACATATTAGGATCAATGGTGATAATATTCCATATGAGCTATGGAATGGTAGACTTATAAATGTTGAAAATTTCAATGTTTTTAGGAGTAAGTTATAAATTAAGAGAGATTATGAGGACTCAATAAAGTTTCACTAAAGATTTGATGAAGGATTTTTATTAGGATATTCATCAATAAGTGCTCCCTATAGACATTATAACAAAAGGTTGTAAAAGATAGTAGAAAACACAAATGTGATGGTTAATGAGACAAACAATTCATAAACTTATTAAAATAATGATTAAGGAGAAATATAAATGTATGAGGATGAAGAAGAGAGTGAAGAAATAAAGGACTCAAAAGGTTATTCTAGGAAGATTCAAAAGGATCATCTTAAAACTTAGATCATTGGGAATAATAGTGCAGGTATACAAACAAGGAGAAGAATGATGAGTGATGTTTCCTTACTTTCAAAAATTGAATGTAGTAACTATATGGAAGAAAATATAGATGTGTTTTGGTTAGATGAAATTAATGAAGAGATAAATTAGACTGAAAATAATTAAATTTGGGAGTTAGTACCTAGACCTAAAGACAAAAACATCATTGAAACAAAATGGGGTTTTAGGAATAAATTGAATGAGATTGGAGAGGTCACTAGAAACAAAGCTATAATTGTGTTAAAAGGATATGATTAGGTAGGAGTGTATTTTGAAGAAACATTTACTCTTATAGCAAGGCTAAAGTCCACTAGGATGTTTATTACATAAGTAAGTTATAAAGGGTTCAAGATATATCAGATGGATGTTAAGTTAGCCTTCCTAAATAGGAACTTAGAAGAGGAGGTATACATTAAACAACCTAAGGGTTTTTTTTAACTAAAAAATAAGGATTATGCCTATAGTTTGAAGAGGGCCCTTTATGGCTTTAAAAAATCACCTAGTTCATGGTATGCTAGACTTGACAAGTACCTATTAGACCAAGGGTTCAAGAGAGGAGTTACAGATAGTAAATTCTATGTCAAAACTTAAAATGGCCATCAATTAATAGTTTTAGTCTATGTATATGATATTATTTTTGGTGAAAATAATGAAAATATGACCAAGGTTATTTTAGAGGTGATAAAGATAGACTTTGAGATGTTTATGCCTGGAAAATTGTCCTTCTTTCTTGGGCTTCAGATTAGTCAAATTCAAAAAGGTATGTTTATTTTAGAAATCAAATACAGAAAAGAAATTTTAAATGGAGGATTGTAAGGATATAAGTACACCTATGGTTATTGGATACAAGCTAAGCAAAGAGGATTAATCCTCGATGGTTAATCAAATAAAGTATACATCTATGATTGGGAGTTTGTTGTATACTACTACATCTAGACCAGATATTATGTAAGTAGTGGGTCTTGTAGGAAGATTCCAAGTAGGTCCTAATGAAGTTAAACTACAATTAGTAATGAAGATACTTAGATATCTTAAGGGAACCATAGAATATGGTTTATGGTACCCAAGGAGTGAAATTTTTGATCAAGTAGCCTATACAAATGTATACTGGGCTAGGATTATAGATGATAGAAACATTACTAGTGGAGGATCCTTCTTAGGAAAATGTCTATTCTCATGGTTAAGTAAAAAATAACCTTCATTATCTTGATTTACTTGTGAAGCTACGTATATTTTAATAAACTCATATTGTACTCAAGTATTATGGATGAAACAAACTTTGAAAGACTATAAGGTGGAGTTTGATGGCCCTATTCTTATTCTCTATGACAATACTGATACCATAATTGTTTCAAATAATCATGTATTGCATTCAAGGTCTAAACATATTCTTATCATATATCATTTTCTAAGAGAACAGGTGAGTGAACAAAGCATTAAGCTTGAATTTGTGTCCATGATGGATTAGATTGTAGATATCATAACTAAGCCTATTTCAAAGGCTAATTTTGAACATTTGAGATAGGAATTACGTGTGATTCTTGTTACTATAAGTCACTATGTAAAATGAAATGGGTAGGGGGAAATAAAAAGGAGGTATTATAGCTCCAAGTATAAGAAATAAAATGCAAAATCTTTGAGGACTAAGGGGGAGTAATGCCAATCTAACAAGAAGAAAGTGATCCAAGTTATGAAATAAGTGTTTTTACAAGGAAGTGATTTATCATTAATGTTAAAGGGGGATATTTATTTGCCTTAAGAAAATGTTTTCCTATAAGAGAAGTCTCTTTGAGTAGATTCCATCAATGAGGTATTGACATCAATGACAAAGGGGGAGATTATTGGGAATATATTATAAGGTATGCATAAATTTATCATTGATGTCATTAGAGTGTCATTGATGTATTTTTGAGGTTTAATTATTGGTCTTGGTATTTAATCTTTGAAGCCTTAATAAATAGACCTAGTGAGAAGTTGTAGGCTTGGTGTCTTAGTGAGATAAGTCTGGTATCATGGTAAGTTGAACCATTAAATATTTGAGTAATCAAGGGTGGAAATGTGAGAGAATTTTATGATGTTTTATTACATGTGGATAATGTGTTGAAGATATTACAAGAGGTTTTAAGTTGTGTTCATAGGACTGGAAGTATAAGGCCTAAGTGCATAAAGTGACCTTTAGTGGTCTAAAGAGAGGTTAAGTTCATTTAAAAGGATACCATATCTCTTGATAGAATATAAAAAGGTGTGAAAGGTCATGTAAAGAATTTAAAAAAAAAATTAAATTCATATCCTATAGGATAAAGTAATAAATTTGATGATAAGGTTGACTATGTGTATAGAATTAAGGGTTGCAGACCTGAGAAGACATTTCTCATGTTCATTAGCATGTGAAACCTTTACATGAGATCTTGATCACTTCATAGTAGTTTGGGAAAGTCAATATATTTAATTACTTAAATTAGTCTTAGGATTGAGGGACAATCCTTTATGAATGATTGCTAAGAAGATAAAGCAGTAAAAAACCTCCTAAAACATTTACACAAACCTGACAAGAAAGATCCAATCAGTTTTGGATTATAATGATAAAATAGAAATATTTTAGTGTTTGGAACATGTAAAGGACTATTCAATATCTCATCAAGTGGTTTTTTTTGTCTTAATAGTGAGTAGAAGCTATAGGAAAACTCTTGTTTTTAGGGCTTTTTATGCTACCAGGTAGGGTTGACCAGGTCAAAGCATGCAAGTGGATGGAGGATGATGCTCAATACTCACTCATAATTTATGATAATAATTTTTTTTATAAGGTTTCAAACCAACTTATGTAATACTGGTAATGGAAGATAACCTATCGCTAAACTGGCCTAATGAGCAGAATAATGAAAAAACTAGGCAAGAATGAATATAAGTTTAGGGATTGATTATAAAGAATTAGGGATATATAGAAAGGCATGGGGTAATCATTAAAGACCTATTAATATTAGTGAATTGTTTTTAAGTGTTGATGATGTCTATATTCAAGAAAAAATTTATCATTAAATTGGCTTGTTTAACATAGTGGAGTCTGTATAGAGTGACAAAGTGAGATTGGTCTATAAGACCAATATTGACACATGACCATGAAATATATCTTTCCAAATATTTTATAATGATGATGAATGTTAAAAAAAATCCATTAAATGTTACATAAGTGTGCCCACATGTGTTTTAAAAGTTGATTTTCTTGACTATGTTTTTGGACCTACAAGCAATTTTCTGTGTGTGTGAAAAAGATGTTCCTAAGTCAAATTTCACTAAGATTAATGATCAAAAGTTATCATAGGTGTTATAAAGGAATAATAAGATAATGCGAATGCATTGTTTCTAATTATAATCCCTTGATCAAGTTTTTAAGTCATTATTAACATATTAATATAATTTAATGAATGTGTTATGTGAAAAAGTTGTGTACATGGTTCAAATTTTCAATAAAAACTTACAAGTAGTGAAAAGGCCTATTGGAAAAGAGACCTAATTAATAGGTCCAAGTAGTTAAATGGAATAAATGAATTTGGGTACCAAAGGTAAACATGTAAATGGTCTATTAGAGGCATTTATGAAGTGTTTCATCCATTTTATAAGATAGGAAGTGTTCCTAAGTGTCTTAATGGTAGCATGTGGATAACATAGACCTAATTGCATTAGGTATCCATTAAGCCTACTTTTGAAATTGTTCTTTATGGACTATGGCAAACTAATGTATTATTTGTTTCACTAATAAAAAGTGTATAGTGATCTATTTAAATCTTAGTCCAAGTGTGGTAAGGATCTTGGATGACCAAGATGGGTGAAAGAAAGAATTGAGTATAAAGGCAAGGCCTAATAAGGCTATTTGGAATAGTTAGAGTATTTAGCTATTGAGTGAAGGATATAGAGTTTTTGTGAATAGGTTGAAGGCTTGAATATAATTATAATATTGAGATAAATATGTCATGAATGTTTAACTATGTTTCTATAGGTGTTAATAAGTCCAATTGACCTAATATTGCCAAGGAGATGGTTTATTGAGCAAGAAGACATGATAAGCTCATTGAGTAAGTTTGAAGGGTAAAGAGTGGAAGACATGATTATCATATATATTTGAGTTAGAAATAAATATTTTTAGGTAACCAAAAATAAAAGGTGACTTAGTTTGTGTTAAGTTACCTAAGGGGGTTGGAGCCTCCTTTCAAGATTGAGCTTACAAAAGACTAATTAGGTGGGTGCTCAACTAGGTAGGGGTTGCAGATCCTTGTGAAGTTGGTTCTTCACTAAAATTTGATTCTTGACATTATATGATATTAGCCCATGTGCATGGTTTAGTGGTTTTTATTCCCTAAGAGGGTTTCCCACATAACTTCTATGTTCTCTTGTGATTTTCTTGTATAGTTGCTTATGTATGCATTAATATTTCATATAAGTGAATGTCTCATGGAATGTTGATTTGAATTGAAAAGACAATTGTTGATCAATTGATTCACCCTAGATCTTAGTAGTCTTTCTTTTAAAAATTAATATTAGATCCTAGTTCCTTGAGCATATCTAATAGTCTAAGAAAGATCTTTAGAACACATACATGGATCTTGGAAATTAAAGTTTCTTATATGATTACAATGAAAATATACCAATAGTTATAAAAAGTACATGTGATTTTTGCTCAAAAGAGAAAGATCACTTGGATGAATGTACCTAGCTCAAATTGAAGATAGAAAATTTAGAGGCATAAATCAATCAATATGTTATAAAGTTAAGGACTTGTTTCGCCAAAATTATGTCTATTTCAAGTCTAAAGAAAAATAGAGAAGGCTAGGGATAAGTGATTAGAATGAACCCATATTGGTTTGCATGCCATATCCAGATGTTGTGATCACTCCTCTTTAGTTGGGGAGGACTACCTATAAGTAATAAAATAACTATCAAAAAATGTATGTTAGTAGATATATGAGTGGGCTACCAAGCTATGTGCTTGTTCCAAGAAGTGTCAAACTTCCTTAGAGATGACAACCCACTTTAAAGAAAAGAGAGTAATAAATAACAAAGAGAGAGGAAAAAAGAGAATAAAAGAGAGATTAGTTTACCATTATTCACAACCTAAGTGTAGTAGAGAGTAACAAAGTGCATGTGGTATATTTTGTTTGTATTTAGGAAGTTATTTGGGAAAGTTTTAGAAGGGTTACTAAAAATCCATAGCTACTGACATCAGTTAGGCTACTGAGGTCGATGATCAACTGTGACCAATATCAGTTAGGCTATCGATGTCGATAGGGGAAATAATTTGCTAAGAGCTTGAAAAAGGATTTTCTAGGTCTGGGAAATGGTTTTGGTTAGGTATAAAAGGTTAGGGAGAGTTGTGTGAAAGAAAGAGAGTATTGTTTGGATAGATTTGGTCAGATTTTTGGTGTGTTGGAACAAGGGGGAACAAGCATGGAATATTTATAACTCCTTGATGAGGGTTTGGTCAAGAATGTATAAAATAATAAATAATAGGTATAAAGTGATTATGAAGTAACTACTTAAATACTTATAGAATAAGTGATGTACTTAGTTGTAGAGGTGATTGAATGATAACTACTGAATGGATGGCTCCTATCAAGCTTGCTAAACTAATGCCTTGAATAGAGAAAACATGTGTGTGCTATTAGTTTTCAAGAGCTTGGTTCCTAATACAGATTGACTTATATAGGGTAACAATAAGCCAAGATGTGGAAAGTTGAATTCTAAAACACTGTATGTAAATAAAAATGAAAATTCTTGAATTTTGTTAACCTGAACATTAGTTTGGAGTTTGGCTTAAATAACTAATGCCAGTGATCTTGTCAACAGCATACATGGGTTGATCAACATTGATGGCACTAGAAATGGTAAAAGTACTATTTTTAGCTTGTTTTCTATTCTTTCTCATACCAAGTGTGGTATCCATTAGGAGATGATAGAAATAGGAGGTTAAGAAGGATGTAGTTGGTTAGGAATTTATTTTTGGAGTGAGAATAAGTCATGAGTAGTTAAGATAAGGGGACTAAGTCCTAAGATGACTTAGAGGGTGAGAATTAGTCTTAAGATGAGGTGGTTAGGTAAGGTGGCATAAGTAGTATTTAATTAACTTAATTAAATAGTTTAAATTAATTAAATATGTAAGGGGTAAAATCATGGGTTAGGGAGGTTAATTATTATTATTGAAAAGGGGCTCATGGGGGGTTTTGACACAGGGAGTTACACATGTGTGTGACATAATTTTGGTGTCTATATTTACCCCTTTTTATCTTATAATTTTCATTGACAAATTGTAACAAAAAAATAGGAGTTAGATGCTCTAGGTATTAGATGATGTATCCCCCCTCAAAATAAGAATCAATGGAGGAGAAACTAGAATCGGGTACTAGTTTGATAAGTAAATTGGGTGAGTAGAGGAAATGTGGTATCATGGCTTGCATGTATACTACTATGAGCTGTAGTTGACAAAATATAAAATAGATAAGGTGGAGGAGGTCTCAGATAAAAATAACTAGATCACAACTTATAAGTGATAGTTGATAAGGTGAAAACAATCAAATTTGTAGCTCCAATGGTTCATATGTGATAGGTATCTAAGGTAGGAAGTTCCCATAGAAAAAACAAAAGGTTATAGGTGAGAGGATGAGCTTTGTCACCATCCATAACACCTAATATACATGTGTGTCTATAATAGCCAACTAAAGTGAAATAGCATAAGTGATTAAGACAAGCAATGCAAGGTTGGTGTAAAAGGGTCAATGATTGAGGAGAATATTCATGATCTCAAGTCAAAGTCATCATGGGTGGAGATTTAAGTGATATCCAAGGGTGGTTATCATGGTTAAGGAGATATACATGATCTCCAAATTGGATACCATGGTTAGGGAGATATATGTGATCTCCAAGTTGGTAACCA
This sequence comes from Torreya grandis, assembly GCA_037957365.1. NCBI lineage: Eukaryota > Viridiplantae > Streptophyta > Pinopsida > Cupressales > Taxaceae > Torreya > Torreya grandis. The sequence goes on from JARHVA010002420.1 coordinate 2,134,614, forward strand.
TGGTCAGGGAGATATACATGATCTCCAAGTTACCCTAGATTAGGGGTAGAGTCTAAAGGATTGTGGTTATTGGTGGAAACTCTAATAAGGGTGTCAATGTTGGTTATATTGCTAATGTTGGTAATAAATAGTATCGATGTTGGTGGCTTAGGTCAAGGTTACCAACGTTAGTGGGTGACCAATCTTGATAAAAAGGGGTTTGGTAGCCCACTAGAGCTCATTTACAATATTTAATTAGAGAGAAAATGAGCTCTGAGTGTGAGTGAGATGGAAGAGCAAGGAGGGGACCTAGCTGGAGGTGCACCACCATAAGTGTTAGCTATTCTAGTGTAGAGGAGATGGAGAGATTAGGTAATATCCCCTTCGATTTGATTTTGAATTTGAGTTTGTTAGTTTGATTTTGTTAGGATAATTTTGAAGTTGGGTGAAAGAATGCTAGTAGAGGGGTATGCAATGAGGGGAGGGTAGGTTTAGATAAATTTGGGAGGGGTTTAGGGGTAATTTTTAGGTTAAAATTTAATGTTTGGAGATGGGTCATTCAGCCCTAGGGCCAAACTAGTCACTGATGTTGATGATGTCCACTGACATCAACTGCCATGATGTTGATGTTGATAGGGTTATACCAATATCAGTTGATACTAAAAATTGATGTTAGCATACAAAAATAACTTTAGTGCTCTTAAAAACCTAAAATAGGAGAAAAGGTCAATTTTAGATCCCTAATTGGAGTAGTCAACAAGCCTAGTGGTTGAACTAGCCTTAGAAGATGTCATGTTGATTGACTGCTACTTACATAGACTAGTTGAGGGCCTTAGGCCAATGTAATTCTCCTAGTGTATAGGGAAAAAGATCTAAGGTATAGTTAAAAGTGTGTTAAGGGAAATGGTTAAGAAAAGGTAGGTTGAAATAGGTCAAGGGACTTAGGGTTTAAAATATAGGTCATAGGGTCAAAGGTTAGAGATATAACCTATGAGGCCTATATTTGTGATAGGAAATTTGGCCTATGGTGGAGAGAGAGGTAGTGAAGCCTAGGGTGGGGATGGGAGAGAAAGTTAGATAGTTAAGTTGGTATATGGCTGAGCTAACCTCAAAAGACCCCATGTTGACTGAGTGTTGCCTACATAGCCTAGTTGAGGGCCTTAGACTAGTGTAGTTCTCCTAGAGAGAAGGGAAAAAGGTGGTGGTAGGTTATATTAGAAAGTATGTGACTTAAGGTATGTTTGTATAGATACAAGCTAGGTAGGAGTTGATGCTATGAGATTGCCTAATGATGTTGATGACATAGATGAGGAGGGATGTCACCCAAAATGAGTGGGAACACATGGTAGCCATAGGTTTAGGGGGAGTACAATGATATTTTAGATTTACATGAGATGTGAGTTTGATGATAGCATTGATTAAGAGGTGGGATCATACCACCAACACCTTCCATTTGGTGATCGAAGAGTTGACAGTGACACAAGAAGATGTGTATAGGATTTTATGGTTACCACTCTAGGGTGAGGAGCTATTCTCATGTTTGAGAGAGGAGCATGATATTTACATGGTGGAATTATTTGGAGAGCATGTTAGCGAGGTGACCTATCACTCAGTGAGCTTTGCCTATGAGCCACTATACATTATTGATGAGGAGAAACATTACTTGAGCATATTAATGATGATAGGGATTATAGTGTATACCCTACTAGATATATATGGTGGGATATTTCCTATTGCATTGATAGGTTTTATGGCATAGATGGTTGAGTAGTGGACTATATTCACATGGGGACTAGCCTTTCTGACATAGTTATATAAAGAGCTATGGGGGTTGAGACTATGATGATGATATAATTTTTTTGTCAAGAATTTAATCCATTATTGGGAATTCAAGTATATCATGGTGACATGACCATTGGGGTTACTAACCATGACTGCAGCTAGTTTCATGGTTGGTTTCAGATAGTGGAGAGATGGTATGGCCCATACCTGATTAGATGACATAGTGTTAGATATTGATCACTATAGGTGCATGATATAGGTATTGATACCTATATATATTTTGTGGAGACATTACTTGACATACCATACATTTAGAGGATAGGTAGAGTAACTTGTTAGCTTATAAAGCACATTATGGGTTAGAGGGAGATGAGCTGACAAGCTAGAGATGGTACCCATGGCATAGGTCAAGAGATAGTTTAGCTTGCAATAAGATGTACTTCCTACCTTCCCTTGATTTAGGAGGGATGATATAGAGGCACCCCTACCCTTGACCCAAGATATAGATGGGCTAAATTTTGAGGAGCTGTTTGCAGGGCTGGGTGTAGTAGATCTTAGATGTATAGTGGCATATCTTGCTTGGTGGATAGGTTTTCATCCCATGGTTTAGGTTAAGAGGCCACCACCAAATTTATAAGGGTTAATAAGAGAGATAAATGAATTTGTATAGGATTAATAAGTAGTGATATAAGCATAGGATGTAATAGTATAGGCTCAAGATATGGTAGTATAGGCTCGAGATGTAGCTCAAGCATAGGTATTGGTTTTACAAGGATAGGTGGTGACATTATAGGTCTAAGTCAAGGAATTATAGGGCTAGGTTAGGGTATTATAGGGTCAAGTTACTACAATAACAATAGAGAGGGATAGTTTGAGAGCAATAGGTTAGGCTACTCCTCCTCCTCCACCATAAAGACTAGTACAAGTTGGGCCTTTAGTAGGTTTGATGGGACCACTAAAAACTATATCTCTAGTGAGGTATAGCACTACCCTTGATGAGATTGATTATTATGAGAGGTCCATCAGGGAGTTCCTATAGATTCAAAGGTATTTTAAGTTTAGAGAGAAAGAGAGATTAGTGACATGTGCCATGGCTTCTATCTCATGCAAACATAGATAGGCAGAGAGTGGTGATGACATTACTTCATGACCATGTGTATAGCCTTGAGGACTCTAAGTTCTAGATTTTGTTAATGTTATATATGTTGTATGCACACTATCTTATGAGTTGAAGATGAGGGATGTATATTTTGAGGGAGAGATGATATTATGATGATGTATTGATGTACATTTATGTTGAGTGCATATATATATATATGTATATGATATGTGTCATTATGATTTTAATGATGATGTTGATGTAGATGGTTATTTTAATGTTATGTTAATTTTATGTTGATGTTGAGCATGTTAACTGAGTTATACTAGAATTTCCCATATGTGTGATGGTATATGCATAGTTGGTTTGTTAGATTCATCTTAACATCTTTCCATATTTTTGATGGTGTATGCTTAAAATGGATAGGTTGTTTATGTTATTATTTGTATGAATTTTTCATATCAGTTGAAAGATCAACATGTGATTTAGATGGGAAATAAAGAATACGAATGCTTTCATATTGGAAAACACCATAATCATAACATAAATAGACTCATAAATATGAGTCTCTTTGATGCTTTGCATCCTTTGACCATTTTTTTTGTTAGAGAAGCATCATGTTCACCTTGTGTTAAGTAAGTTCAAATCCCCTTGAAATACTATGAGGGGAAAAGCGTAAAATAAGTGAAAGTGTTTTGGTAGTGTAACCTTGAAAGTGGGGATGATATGCCCCTATTGTGGGTGACTCGAGAGATACTATAGTCAAGTCCATGACTTAAAGCTTTTATTTATTATGTAAGATGATCAATGTGGGAATCTTGCAATGGGATGTTGTTTGTGTTGAGGTCATATGAAGCTGATCAATATGAAAATATTTTCATTTTTATTTCCCTTTGATAAAAAAACTTGGCCTAGCCATATTTCAAGGGAGTGGTTTAATCATTTTTTTTTGAGCTTAAATAGTTAACCTTTAAGGGAGAAGTATATTGATAGTATCAAAAAGAAGCTACATAGCTATCCTTCAAGGGAGCAGTCTATGTTGAGAATCATGACCTGAGAGATTATAACTTGTCTACACATCCCATTTTGTATTTTTTGGTAACTTTTAGTCATGAAAAATACTATAGAGGCTTAGGAGTTTTCCACTTTGAGGTAAAAACCATAACACTTAATAATTTAACTAAGTGTGTAGGAGTAAAGGTTAAGAGTAAGGGAGATGAATGTAATAGGGGTGCTCAAGGGATGAGCTCAAGTGAAACATGAGGTGAAGTGTTACTTGGTTAAAAACATAATGGTTATAGGTGTAAGGCATCTAAAGGCTTGGGTTTTGGTTTTATTTTGAAAGAAGACAAGAGATAAGTTCCTAAGCCATACTTGTGAGTTATGATGTAGGTTCCAAACTAATTAGGAGCAAACTTATCCCATTTAATTTTCTCCATGTTCATCAAATGTTGATTTTATTTTAAGATGAGATATCCAATATTGAAATCTCACTCTTTGAGGTTTTTTTTGTAAGCATGTTTGACATGCTCTTGATAGATTTTGAGGTGGTGGAGGGCTATGAGGCAGTGCTCATCAATCAAATAAAGTTAATCCAATTTTCTTGGCAAAATTCATCATTAGTATGTCTTTTAGAGAAATGTGAAGAGAAGGAGTCTAAACCTCAAGAGGCAAAACAACCATTATCCCATACACCAAGGAAAAAGGTGTAGCACTCGTAGAGGTTTGAATGCAAGTGCGGTAAGCCCATAAAGTAAAGGAAATGTGTGTGTGTCAATACATGCCCATATCATGGACTACCTTCATGAGAATTTTGGTCATGTTTTGTTATAAGCTTCTACCTATCCATTTACTTGTGGATAATATGGTGATAAGAAGCTTAATTTCATTCCAAATGTATCACAAAGACTTTGGAAAGTCTTGTTTTTGAAATATTTGCCTTTATCTTTTATAATTTTATGTGGGACACCAAAATGATAGATGATGTGATGGTTGATAAAGTCAACAATTTTCTCAGCCTTAGTGGAGATGAGAGGAATGACATCGACCCACTTGGTGAAGTATTTAGTGGTAGTAATGATAGAATGGTGATAGAGGGATGAATTAGGGTCAAGCTCACCAATTATATCCAAGTCCCATTGGGAGAAAGGCCAAAAGTCTTTGGTGACTTATAATTCATGAATTAGAACATGAAATAGGTTAGTGTGTTGTTGACATTTTACATAACACTGAATGTAATCACCACATTCTTGATAGAGTGTTAGAGAATAATAACTAAGTCAAATGATAAGCTTTGTAGCCGCATGACCATTAAAATGTCCACCATAAATGACATCATGAACTTCCTTAATAGTGAAGGAAGTCTCGGTACTAGCGAAGCATCTAAGGAGGAGACCTTCAAAACCTTGCTTGTAGAGAAGTCCCCCTAACATAGTGTAATGAGTGACACATTTTATGAATGCACATCTCCCATTATTGAAGAGATCAAAAGAGGTAACAGAAAAGGAAAGATAATATATGAGTTACTTTTACCATAAGTCATGTGGTTTGGATGTTACATTTCTAATAAAAGAGATGTTAGTTGATACATAGGAGGGTAATGTTAAGCAATGCATGGTGACATAGATTTTTGAGGAAGAAGGTAAAGAGGATATGTACGGAGAAAGTGAAGCCATTTTGTCAGCAAACTTGTTTGTAGATCAATGAATAGTTTGTAAGAGATAAGAGTGAAATTATCCCAATAACATATCTACACGATGTTTATACCACTATAGAATTTGTTTTTTGTATAGGTAGGAACCATTAACTTGATTAACCACTAGCTAAGAATCACTGAAAATGGTTATAGATTTGATACCCAAGAAGATATCTATTTGAATCCCTAAGATCAAAACCTCATATTTGGCCATATTATTAGTGCATTCAAAATATATTTTAAGTGACAAAGGCATAGGCTCACTATCTAGAGGAATAAGAATGACCCCCACACCCCAACTATATTGACATTTAGACCCATCAAAAAACATCATCATTTGATAGGAGATGTGATTAGTGGAGAGTGTTGCGATGGATTCATTAGGGAATTCAAGGTTTGAAGGTTGGTTTTCAGGTATAGGGGTGGAAGCTAACTAGTTATCAATCATTTTCCCCTTGATAGAATTTTGTTGAATAAATTCTAATTCAAATTAAGCAAGGAGCATGAGCCACCAAACTATACATTGGTTGTGATATGGCTTGGGATGCATGCATTTGAGGGGATCAGTATGGGTGACTATGTATTTTTTGTGATTTAGGAGATAAACTTGGAGGCTAAAAATACCAATGTGAAGCAAAGATTTTTGGTATGGGTATATTGAGTTTCATAATCAATAAGTGTGTGACTTATGTAGTAAATAGCATATTCTTGATGGTGATCATCTCGAGGTGAAATCATAGCACCCAAAGAATGGTCTATTGCAAAGATGTAAAGGTAAAAGGGCCAATTTTCCTTAGGTGGAATAAGAACTAGTGGAGAAAGGAGATATTGTTTGAGTGCATCAAAATCTTCTTGGTAATCTATATTCCAATGGAAGGAGACATCTTTTTTGAGAAGATGGTGAAAGGGTTGGCAATGATCTAACAACTAGGAGATGAAGTGATGGATTGACTAAAGTTTTCCTTGTAGGATACATAGTTATTTGATATTAGTAGGTGGAGACATCTCTAGTATTGATCTAACCTTAACAGGTCAACTTCAGTACCATGGAGAGAAATTATAAAGCCCAAGAGTTTACAAAAAAAAGACACCAAAGACACATTTCTTTGGGTTTAGTCAAACATTATAGTGGAGGAGATGAATAAATATGATTTTGGGAAATTTTAAGTGATCTTGGCAAAGTTCAGACTTTCTAAGTAAGACATCCATGTAATCTTCCATAATTTTGTGTAGGATATCATGTAAGATGTAAGTAATAACACATTGGTAGGTGGCACCAAAATTTTTTAGACCAAAAGGCATAAACTGATAATAGAAGGTCCCCAATGGGGTAATGAAGGTTATCTTGTGTTGGTCCTCAAGAGAAACCAAGATTTTATTATATCTAGAGAACCCATCCATAAGTGATAGCATCTCATGGATGGCTATTAGATCAACAAATTGGTCAATACTTGGCAATGGGAAGTCATCTTTTAGACAAGCAAGGTTTAAGTCATGGTAGTCAATGTAAATGTGGATTCCTCTGATCACTTTTGTGATAGGAAAAATATTGGAAATCCATTGTGGATAGTTGATGGATTGGATAAAGTTAATAGAAAGGAGGCATTGGATCTCTTCTTTGACAAGGAGAGAAATACAAGGATGCATTTTGTGAAGTTATGCTTAATAGGTTTAACATTGTGATTGGTGACAATGTTATGGGTGATGATAGAGGGGTCAATATGAAGCATGTCATTATAAGATGAAGTGAAGGCTTTTCTATGGTTATTAATAAATATGGTAGAATCAACTTGCTCAGAGGAATTCAAATATTGGCCAATATTGAGGATGCAGTGGTTATTGTGAGAGGGCAAATTGATGTCAATGGTTGATTCATTTAACATAACTTGTGTTTTAGATGGGAGTGAACATTGGATAGAGGAATCATCTTCACCCATGTATGTGAGAATATCATCATCTTGAAATTGGACAGTCTTATTAGTGGGAGAGTGTTCATCAATTATTTTAGGATGAATGAGAGTAATTGACCTAGTTTCATTACCATGGTGATAAGTGAGAGGCCCCAAATGGATGGAATTTATTGGAAAAAAAATTAAGAGTTATGATAGCTTTGATTTAGTAGGTATGATGTAGAAGAAGGTGAAGAAGGAGAGACTGACTCTTCAATAATTGGTACATTAAAAGTTTTGGTGAGTTTAGTTTGCTCATCATAACCCACTCCATGCCTCTGTTTGGCATTTTCAATGGTTTTACTAGTGGGATATTCAATGGGTGTATGAACACCCTACTCATAATGACCAAAAAAAATATTCTCTAAGCACACCTATAAATATAGGTATGACTGAAACTAGGCTTGCTCAAGAAAGAGAAGTCATAGAAAAATGGTCATGGTGAAGAAGGTGGATTGCTAACAGTGGGAGCCTGATCAATTCCCCCATATGTGAAATTAGTTCAAAGGTTAGGGGGACCATAAGGGATAACCATCCCAATAAAAGGATCATAATTTGGGTGCATATAAAGCTTTCCATACTCTTTTGGAGTATGTAACATGTCAAGCATCAACAAATGATATTATCTGAGTGACAAACATTTAAAATTTTCCTCCATGGGATGTTTGTTAGGAATTTGTGTTTTTAGTATCTGCGTAATCAAGGTAGTGGAGCCTATGGAAGCTTAAAAAGTATCATGTAGATAAGATGATGTCTTTAATGGAATAATAATACCATTAGGAATATAATTCATGTTGCATGTCCTAAACAGAGGTGGGTCAGTGGGTATAACATGCACTTGCCCATTATGCTCAAACTTGACACAACGGTGCAAAGTTGAGGGTATATATTCCATATCATGTATCCAAGGTCATATAAGCAATATGTTATATTATAACTATCCTTATATAACATAGAAAAGCTCAGGAATTATGCAGGGACCTACATGGATATGTAAAACAATAGTGCCCATTGTATTAGCTATGGAATCATTAAAAGAGTAGATCAATGCATCTGTTTGAGACATACAATTATCAAGAAGAGATAGCTATTTATAGGTATGGGTGGAAATAATATTAATATTATCTCCCCCATCAATCATGACTCTCTTGGCATGAGTTTGATAAATATATGTGGTAATAAAAAGGGTAGAATCTTGATCTTCAGGCTATTAAAGTAGAATTTTTGAATCACTAAAGGAAATCAGGGAGATGGAACTAAGAAAACTAACCAAATATGTAAGAGGTTTTGGATCATCAAGTTATACCTTAACCACTTACAAGGCACTAATCAAAGCTTGATGGTGTTGGGGTGAGTTTTGGATTAACTCATATAAGGACATTTTCATAGGAGTTTGGTGAAGCTGTTTCACCATCGAGCTTCGAATAACATCCAAAGATGTTGGTTTTGGGACACCTAAGATGGAAATCTTGGGATTCAGAAGAGGAGTGTCTTTGGAAAAGGAATAAGCCCAAGGATTAGTGAATTTTTCCTTACCTTTACCCTTTTGGTTTTGTGACTGCATGGTCACATTAACTATGTTGATTTGAAATATAGGTGAAGGAGGTGATAAAAGTAGTATGACAACATATTTGGGTTTGAACTTAGGTGGAATAGTAGGAGGAATTATGGATGCCAAAGGTGGAATAATAGGAAGGTAAATAAGAGTATTAAAAAAGAGAGTGTCAACATCAAGGTGTTACCGAATAAATGCTGTGAGAGCTTTACAACTCTCAATATCATGTCCAAATGAATGATTATATAGACACACTTATGTATCATTAAACTAAAATGGATTAAGTCTAAGAGGACTATAAGGCTTAATGGAAGGAAGAGTTATTATGAAAGAATGTAACAACTAACGTAGGAAAAATCTATGAGAGCATATGAGTGGGCTCACACTTGTGGTAATAAGATTGGACTCATTTTGTTTAGGAGTCATAGGGGTAATTTTTCATGGTGCCTTGTTTGGTTGTGGTGAAGTTACATTTTTTTACTAACACTTTCTTGGTGTTAGGTATCATGCTATTAGATGGGAAAGGCCTACCAGGTGGTAGAGGTAGTAGTGGAGGTAACTTAGCATTTTTTTCTTAGATCAGTGATAATACAACTAAATTAGAGGGGTATGGTCCCAAAATTGAAAGTAAAGTTGAGGGTTGAAGAGGGAAGGATTGGCGAGACCTAGGAAGCTTAACATTTTTATGTAGTTCAAGCTGCAAAACTCCAACTTGTGGTTGGAGAGTTAAATCCAATTTCAAATGTGGATGAACTAGATTATAGATAAAGTATATGCCTAAAGACTTGATCTAATTTAATGTGGTAGATGCTTGTGAGGGTGAGAGTTTTAGCATATATGGATGAGCTTCTAGTGATTTTGGTTAAGAAGCTCTAGTTTTGTCAAAGACCTTGGTGTAAAGGGTAGTGAGAGGGTTAGTGGTAAAGGTAGACACTCATTATGTTGGATAAGGAGTTTTAAGTCAGTCCCAAAATACTATGGGATCTAGCTTCATGGAGTCAATAAATTTGAGACATTTCACCAACTATGAGAATGGTTTATATGAAGTTAACGTAGGCTTTACGATTGATTATTTAAAAGGTTGTGGTGATTGATAAAAAAGACAAAAAATTTTGGTCTCTGTTACTTTGGGCCAAATCTGAGAAAGAACCACAATAGGGTCTTATTTGATAGAGATAAGAGAAGAGGAATGGGATTCCATGGGTGGAGGAGAGGTAGGCAAAGAGGGTTCTTCAAGGGGTAGAGTATAGGTATAATTTCTCCTTCAACATGTGGGTGAGGAATAGGTAAAGTATGATCCTCCATAGGTAAAAGGAGTGGTAAGAGTGCTAGAATTGAAGTAGGCATGACAGGTCTCTCATCTAATGTAAGAGTAGATCACACTGACTCTTCTAGGTGCAAAGGTGGATTGGATGGGGTATTACTCTATATTGGTGGAGGAGAGGTAGGTGAAGAGGGTTCTTCAAGAGGGTATAACATAGGAATGATGTTCCCCTCAACATGTGGCTATAAAATGGGTAAAGCATGGTATTCAAGTGGTAAGAGGATAGGTAACATTGGTACAAAATAAACTAATAATACAGGCTCCTCTAATGGCAAAAGGAGTGGTAATGGAGGTTTTCCCTCACATGGGAGTGGAATGGGTGAAATAGGTTCTTCTACATAGGGAGGGAAAATGGGAAAAATAAATTCCACTAACTGTGGGGGAAGAGTCAATAAAATGGGTGCCTCTTATTGTGGGAGAGGTTGAATTAGAGGTAAATGAAAGACCATATTAATCATATGGATATTATGATCACATGAGTTATTCATGGTCTAAACAATATTTCGATTGGGTGAATAGTTAGGAAAAGGCTATTTGAACACATCCATATTTTGATTAGTAGGCGCATTAGGATTATCCAAGATGAGATCACCCCTATCAAGCATGTCTTGAACAATATTCTTAAATGTTTTATAGTTATTATAATTGTGGCCTTTCACTTGATGGTAGCCACAAAACTTATCCTCCTTGTAACAAGTTGGAATATGATGGGAGGGTACAAACTGTATAAGAGGTTTGATTTGAGGAATGGTTATGACACATTATTTCAATAACTTTTTCCAAAATGGAAGTATATGACTCCTTAATGGGAGTGTATTGTCTTTTTTCATACTATTTTTGGAATTGATTTGTTGGATTTTTGGAAGTCGATGAATTAGGTTGGTTTATGGTTGTAGAAGAAGTTGATTTAATGACCATCGTGTTGGTGATTCCTTTAGATTTTTGGTTAGAAGGAGAAGTTTAAGAAGAGTCATTTGATTTGGAATTGGCATTCTTACTACACAACTTGACTCTACCTTCATCTATAGCTTGAATCTCAAGTTTTTGCACCATTGTAAAGGCCTCATCAAATGTGCAAAATGTTTGTACTTAGAGTGTGGATGAAATGTGATTAGCATATGCCCTTAAGAAGATCTCAATAATTTTAGGATGGGGTAAAGAGAAGGAGAGTTGATTGATCAAACCTCTCTAATGAGTGACAAAATATATGATAGACTCATCGTCAAATTGTGTAATAGAATAAAGGTATATAATATAATTTTTTTTAGAAATTTTAATAGAGAAATGGTCTAGGAATATTTATGTGAGTTGGGTAAATGGGAAAAGGGAGTGATGAGTTATAGATCTATACCAATCTAGGGTAGTACCTGAAAGAGACATAGGGAAAGTGTGAATTAATAACACATCATTATACCCTATTAAGTAACAAGCATGTCTAAAAGCTCAAAGATGCTATTATGGGTCCTCTTTACTCTAGAAATGAGTAAATTTGGGGAGTTACCATTGGATTGGATAAGGGATAATAGGCATAAAAGGATGGATGGGGTTATTGCATATATGATCATAAGATAACACATTATTTAAACCCAAAATAGATGGCTCTAGATTAGACATCTTGTCCATCAACATCAATGAGGTTTGGAGGGGGATTAGTTTGGGAGATACCCCCTAAGTTATAGGGAACCTGATAGGAAGTAGAGGGAGAATATGACATGGCTTACTGAGGCTGAATTAGAGTAAAATAAGGATAATGAGTCATGGGTTGGGGGGAAAAAATAAAAGGGGCTTATCCCTTTGGGTTAGAGACTATGCTTTGGTTGGATGTTGTTATTATAGGTTGGGTTATTGGCATGGTTAGACTAGATGAAGGGTGAGTCATAACTTGGGTAATTATAGGTGTGAGTGTAGATGGAAAAGGTACCACCAAATTCTAAAATAGGGTGAGACTTGACTAATTATTTATGGTTATGAAAGTAGGGAAGTTATGTTAGCGTTTAGGTGGGATTGGGTAATTGGTGATGCTAAACTTTGGACATTGTTTATGGTTAGGTTACTAATAAAGGTAGTGGTTTGAGTAAACATGGGGAAAATAGTGGAGATATCTAAAACTAAAGTTGTCTCCATTAGAGAGGTTGGCATATCATAGAGTGGGTCACTTGAATAATTATGGGTTTGGCTCATGGTAAGGTAATGCTAAAGGGATACCACATTGTGATCAAGAAATTTAGCAAAATCCTGATCCCCTTTAGGCACAATGGGAATTTGGTTAGGGCTAGGAGTATGCTCTATATCTAAATTATTCTCCATGATAGAATCAACAATAAGAGGAGTAGCTGGAAGTGGTTTCTAACTTGCATGATTGGTAATAATTTTGGCTTCGGCTCATGTCAAAACCATAAAAGAAGTATAAATAGTCTTAATACTCTATATTAGTGATAAAATAAGGAAAAACTAGGTTTGGGTATAGGTAAATAGGTTATTTTATCTTGATATTTTTAGAAAATTAAAATTACATAGTCATCAACATCGATCACTTGATCGATGTCAATAGAAAAAGGTTTTTGACATTGCTGGGATTAACAAATATTGGTAGGTTAAATTTTATCAATACCATTTTAATTAACTGATGTTGGTCATTGTGATATCTTAGGAGATGGAAAATCTAATGTTTTAGAAACCCAAAGGTAGAATCTAGGTAAAATAGAGGATGCAAGAGGTTTGTGTAAGAAGAAAGAACACTCAAAAAACATAATATAAGAGGTTATAAAAAATGAGTATTACAAATAATGTTGATTTTGTGAATCAATGGAAAAATGTCCTTACCAAGTCCAAAATATAAAAGGCAATATAAAATTAAAAAAAGAACATACAACCACTAATTATTAATTCCTAGAGACTAATTTTAGCCTTGTGTTAGATTATGGCTTAATTAGATAGTGAGAAGAAAATTTGGTTAGTGAAGGTAATAGGAAGTAATCTAGAGGTAGTTTCAGGTTAGTTTTATTTATCAAGATGAAATCTATGTTAGACCAGGTACATGGCCTATTATAGGATCTTGATCCCTACATTTCATAGACCTAAAGCCAAGCTAGGCCACTTATCCAAAATATATCTTCTGCCTAGAGTTTATAATTTGCTAGAGAACAGAGTGGGTTCTCCCCTTGGTGGTGAAATCTAAGTAGGATAGTTGGGTAGGGTAAGGTGATCCACCAAGTGATGAAATCCTAATGGGCCTTATCTCAAGTGAGTTTAGATGTTTTTTTTTATGAGTGTGATTTGGTTGTGTAACATAGGTACACTATCATTCATTCATAATGCTTGTAATTAACTAGGTGAGCTAATATGCAGTAAGTGAACAATGAAGTGTAATAAGTTTTAAACCCAAATCTGAAATATTTAGATTCAAATGAAAATAATGATGAAATATGAGTAGAGAATGAAATTAACTATTTTAGTGTGCATGTAAGAAATAAATAAAGAATATATTATTTTAACTTGTAAGAAAAATTATAAATTGCTTTCAGAGGCAAAGAGAAAAGAAGAGTAGAAAGGAAGAAGAAATTTCAGTTTATTACCCTTAAATAGAAAATAGAATGTTGAATTTTTTACTTTGAGGGAGAAAGGAAGGAGAAAGTGTAAGAAATGAAATTTTCACTATAATTCACCTATATGAATGCTTGAAATAAGTAATTAACCCAAGGAAAACTCCAAGGTCTCATCGGGCATGCCAGAAATGTTTCACTAAAATTGTGTCTATTTCAAGTCTAAAGAAAAATAGAGAATAAGGATAGGGATAAGTGATTAGAATGAACTTGGATTGGTTTACGTTCCATATCCAAATGTTGTGAGAACTCCTCTTTGGCTAAGAAGGACTACCTACAAGTAAGAAAACACTACCACAAAATGTTTATTAGTAGATATTGAGTGGGATATAAAGCTACACACTTGTTCCAGGAAGTGTCAAACTTCCTTAGATATAAAAACCCACTTTTGAGAAAAAAAGAGAGTAATAAATAACAAAGATAGAGGAAAAGGGAGAGTAAAAGAGTGATTATTTTACCATTATTCACAACTTGAGTGAAGGAGAGAGTAGTAGAGTTTAGGTGGTATATTTAGTTTATATTTGGGAAGTTATTTGGGTAGGTTTTAAAAGGGTTACTAAAAATACATAGTTGTTGATGTTAGTTAGGCTGCCAAGGATGATGAGAAAGTGTGATCAATATTAGTTAGGATGATGATGCTGGTAGGGGAAATAATTACCTAAGAGCTTGAAAAAGCCTTTTTTGGGTCTGGGAAATGGTTTTAGCTAGGTATGGAAGGTTGGAGAGAGTTGTGTGTGTGTGTGTGAGAGAGTATTTTTTAGATAGATCTAGTCAGAGGTTTGGTGTGTTGGAATAAGGTAGAACAAGAAAAGAAGCTTTGTAACTCCTTCACAAGGGTTCAGTTAGGAATGTGTAAAATAATAAATAGTAGGTATAAAGTGATTGTAAAGTAACTAATTAAATAATTATAGAATAATTGATGTACTTAGCTACATAGGTGATTGAATGATAAATTCCAAATTGATGGCTCCTATCAGGCTTACCAAACCAATGCCTTAAATAGAGAAAATAAGCATGTGTTGTTGGTTCCTAAGAGCTAGGTTCCTAATTTGGATTGACTTATGTAGAGTAATAGTGAGCCAAGATGTGGAAAGTTGAATGCCAAAACATTGTATGTGAATAAAAAAAATATTGATTTCTACTGACCTAAACATTAGTTTGGAGTTTGGCTTAAATAACTAACATCGGTGATCCCACCGATGTCAGCCTTGGGTTGACTGACATTGATGGCATGAGAATAGGTAAAATTAATATTTTTAGCCTATTTTCTATTCTTTCTTGTGCCAACTATGGTATCCATTAGGAAATGATAGAAATGGGAGGTTAAGAAGGATGTATTTTATTTAGGAATTTATTTCTGGGATGAGAACAAGTCATGGGTAGTTAGGATAAGGGGACTAAGTCTTGAGATGACTTAGAGGGTGATTATTAGTCTTAAGATGAGGTGGCCAGGTAAGGTGGCATAAGTGTTTTTTAATGAACTTAATTAAATTTTTTAATTTTTTGTTAGGAATTTATTTATGGGATGAGAACAAGTCATGGGTAGTTAGGATAAGGGGACTAAGTCTTGAGATGACTTAGAGGGTGATTATTAGTCTTAAGATGAGGTGGCCAGGTAAGGTGGCATAAGTGTTTTTAGTGAACTTAATTAAATATTTTAGATTTATTTTGTGAGGGGTAAAAGCAT
The DNA here is from genome assembly GCA_037957365.1 of Torreya grandis. Taxonomy (NCBI): domain Eukaryota; kingdom Viridiplantae; phylum Streptophyta; class Pinopsida; order Cupressales; family Taxaceae; genus Torreya; species Torreya grandis. Next base: position 2,150,286 of record JARHVA010002420.1, read on the forward strand.
GGGTTAGGGAGGTTAATTATTATTATTGAAAAGGGGCTCAAGGGGGGTTTTGACATAGGGATTTATGCACATGTGTGATGTAATTTTAGTGTCTATAGTACTTACCAAAAGTATGAGGAAAGTACTAAAAAAGCTTAATAGTATCCTAGATTGTCATATATTTTCATGACATGAGAGGTCTTAGCTTTAGAGAAGAACAAAATGAGTTCATGAAATATCAAAATCTAATAGACCTTGATCAATCAAGGAGTGGTGAAACTGATAAGATCAAGACCTATACAGAAGCTACCAAATCTAAAGTAAAACATCAAGATGTGCAAAAGGTCATTGGTCTACCAAGAGATGTCAAAGGTTATAATGTTCCATCCTATATTCATCAAAAGATAATCAAGGTTAAACAATCACAATATGATAACTCCTTCATGGACCATTATTTCTCTTATGGTAAATTTGGACATAATTTTTTTTCAACTATAGATTGAAAAGAAAAATTCTATGTTATAAATGTAACCAAATATTACATATTATAAGAGAATGTAAAATAATTAGGAAAACTGGTTAGGTTGAATTGAATTGAAAAGATAAATCAATCAAAGTTTATGTTATAACTTCTATGTTCTCTTGTGATTTTCTTGTAGAGTTACTTATGTATACATTAATATTTCATATGAGTTAATGTCTCATGGAATGTTGAATTGAATTAAATATATAAATGTTGAGAAACTGATTCACCCCCCTTTCAGTAGTCTTTGTTCCAATAATTGGTATTAGATCTTAGTCTCTTGAGTAGACCTAATAGTCTAAGGGAGATCTTTGAAACACAAATATGGATCTTGGAAATGAAAGTTTCTTCTATGATTGTGATAAGAATATACCAATAGTTAGAAAAACTACATGTTGTTGTTTCTCAAAAGAGAAATATCACCTAGATGAATGTACCTAGCTCATATTAAAGATAAAAACTTTAGAGGCATAAATCAAGAAAGATGATATCAAGTTATGGGCTTACCAAAAATATGAGGAAAGTAATGATAAGCTTAATAGTATCTTAGATAGTCAAAGATATTTTCATGACATAATAGGTCTTGGATTCATATAATAACAAAAGGAGTTAAAGAAATATCATAATCTAATATACTTTTATTAGTCAAGGAATGATGAAATTGATAAGATCAAGACCTATATGGAAGCTCCTAAATCTAAAGTAAAGCATCAACAAGTCTATAAGGTCACTACTCTACGAAGAGATGTCAAAGGTAATAATTTTCCATCCTATCTTCATCAAAAGACAAATAAGGTTAAAAAATCATAGTATGAGAATGTATTCATGGGCCGTTATTTCTCGTGTCAAATTTAGACATAAAATTTTATTAATTGTAGATTGAAAAATAGAATTATATGTTATAAATGTAACCGAAGAGTACATATTGTCAGAGAATGTAAAATAATCAAGAAAACCAGTAAAGTTGAGAATATATGGAGTCATGACACTAAAATATGGATCAATAAGTTAAAACCTATAGAAAATAAGCATAAAGATAGAGGGGAAGAATCTATGATACCCCAAACTACTTTTCACACTCAAGATGTAGATTTGAAATGGTACATAGATAGTGGCTGCTCAAGTCACATGACAGGAGATAATTTTTTTTATCACTTTAACTAATAATTAAATTGGTTTAGTAAGGTTTGGGGATAACACATCTACTAACATAATTTGGAAATGATACCTGAGTTTGGATAATGGTAAGACCCAAAAAAAATGTGTTATATGTAGATGGATTGAAGCAAAACTTATTGTGAGTGAAATGTGCACCCAAGGACATACTCTAATGTTTCATTAAAAAGAATGTGAAATAAGGAGATCTAAATTAAGAATATTTATTGCCAAATCCAAGATAATTGAAAATAATCTCTATGTTCTAACTGAGATCACTATATAAAAATGATTCATGAGAAAGGTAGATGAGTTGGCTATGACATATAAGGTTAGGTCAAATGAAATTTGACAATATTGTCAAAATTGTCTCAAATGGATCTATGAAGAATATGACTAAAATTTATAAACTTGTAGATTCTCTTTTCAAATCATGTCAACATGGTAAGAAAAGTAGGAGAAGATTCAAGTCTATATAATACTCCACTACTAGACCTTTAGAACTAACTCATTAATCTATGTGGACCTATAAAGAAAAAAATTATTCATGGAGATATATACTTCATGTTACTCATTGATGATTTCACAAGAATGACTTGGGTAGTAGTCTCAAAGGAGAATTCAGAAGCCCTACGTAAGTTCAAAACCTTCAAATACTTGGTTGAAAATGAAATGAATGTGAAGATCAAGTGACTTAGATATGACAAAGGAGGAGAGTTTTGGTCAAATGAGTTTGATTAATTTTTTGAATTCAATGGGATAATAAGGTAGTTATTAACAACTAAAACACCTCAAAATAATGGGGTGGTTGAGAGAAAGAACAAAAGAGTGCAAGAGATAGCAAGGACCATGTTGAATGATTCTAAATTATGAGATGGTTATTAGAGGGAAGTTATGAGTACCATAGTCTACACCTTGGGATAAATGGTGATAAGAATCCATATGAACTATGGAGTGATAGACCTAAAAATTTTGAAAATTTCAAGGTTTTTGGGAATAATTTATACATTAAGTGGTATGATGAGGACTCAGGCAAGTTTGACTCAAGATATGATGAAGGTGTTTTCTTAGGATATTCTTCAGTAAGTGTTGCCTAAATATGTTTTAACAAAAGGTTACAAAATATATTGGAAAGCACACATGTAAAGGTTGATGAGACAAAGAATTCATACACTGAACCAAATAATGATGAAGGATAAATATAAATAGATGAGGATGAATAAGAGATTGAAGAAAGAAAGGACTAAAAAGGCCCTTCTAAGAAGATTCAGAAGGATCATCTTGAATCTTAGATCATTGGGAACAAAAGTGAAGGTATACAAACAAGGAGAGGAATGATGAGTGATTCTAACTTACTTTAAAAAATTGAACCTAAGAATTAGATAGAAGCAAGTAAAGATATTTTTGGCTAGATTCAATTAATGAATAGATAAATCAAATTGAAAATAATCAAACTTGTGAGTTACTACCTAGACCTAGAGACAAAAACATCATTGGAACAAAATGTGTTTTTAGGAATAAATTGAATGAGAGTGGAGAGGTCACTAGAAACAAATCTAGACTTGTGTGCAAAGGATATGCTCAGTTAGGAGGAGTGGACCTTGAAGAAACCTTTTATATTGTATAAATGTTGGAGGTTATTAGGATGTTCATTGCATATGCATGTTACAAAGGGTTCAATATATATTAGATGGATGTTAAGTGAGCCTCCTAAATGGAAACTTAGAAGATGAGGTATACATTGAACAACCTAAGGGTTTGTTATTGACTGATAATAAGGATTATGTTTTTAGGTTGAATAAGGCCCTTTATAGTATAAAACAGGCCTTTAGATCTTGGTAGACTAGACATAGCAAGTACCTATTGGACCAAGGGTTCAAGAGAGGAATTATAGATAGTAACCTTTATGTCAAAACTAAAAATGGTCATAAATTGATAGTTTTAGTCCATATAGATGATATTATTTTTTGTGGGACTAATGAAAACATGACCAAGGATTTTTTAGAGGTGATGAAGTTAGATATTGATATGTTTATGCTTGGAGAATTGTCCTTCTCTCTTAGAATTTAAATTGGTCAAACTAAAAAAGTTATGTTTATTTCAAAAATCAAATACATAAAAGAAATGTTAAAGAAATTTTAAATGGAGGTTTTTAAGGATGTAAGTACACCTATGGTTACTAGATGTAAGCTTAGAAAAGAGGATGAATACCCAATAGTTAATCAGATAAATTATAGATCCATAATTGGGATTTTTCTATATACTACTACATCTAGACTAGATATTATGAAAGAAGTTGTTCTTTTGGGAAGATTCCAAGAAAATTCTAATGAATTTCATCTACAAGTAGTCTAGAGGATATTTACATAGCTCAAAGGAACCTTAAAATATGGTTTTTGGTACCTAAGGAGTAAAATGTTTGATCTAGTAGTCTATATATATGCAGACTAGGCTAGGAGTCTAGATGATAGAAAAAGTACTAGTGAAGTAACCTTCTTCTTAGGCAAATTTATAGTCTCATGGTTAAGTAAAAATAACCTTCAGTAGCTCTATCTACTTGTGAAGGTGAGTGTATTGCATCAACCTTATGTTATACTCAAGTATTATGAATGAAACAAACTTTGAGATACTATGAGGTGGATTTTGATGGCCCTATTCCTAATCTATTTTATAATACTAATACCATAAGTGTTTTAAAGAATCTTCTATTACATTCAAGGACCAAACATATTCTTATCAAGTATCATTTCATAAGATAATAGGTGAGTGAATAAATAATTAAGCTTGAATTTGTGTCCACTAATGATCAGATTATAGATATCCTAACTAAGCCTCTTCCAAAGGCTGCTTTTGAACATGTGAAATAGGAATTTGGTGTGATTCCTATTCTTAGTAGTCGCTAAGAAAAATAAAATGCTTAGGGGTAGCTAAGAAGGAGGTGTTATAACTCCAATTATAAAAAATAAAATGCATAAACTATGATGGCAAAGGGGGAGTCATGTCAATCTGACAAGAAGAAAGTGATCCAAGTTATGAAATATGAAGGAAGTGTTATTTTAGGAAAGTGATTTGTCATTAATGTCAAAGGGGGAGATTGATCTACCTTAATAAAATGTTTCTCAATAAGAGAAGTCTCTCTAAGTAGATTCCATTAATAAGTTATTGTCATCAATGACAAAGGGGGAGATTATTGGAAATGTGCTACAAGGTATGCATAAATTTGTCATTTATGTCTTTATAAGGTTTAATTATTGATCTTGGTATTGAATATTTGAAGTTTTAATAAAGAGACCTAGTGAGAAGTTGTAGGATTGGTGTCTTAGTGAGATAAGCTTGGTAGCATGGTAATTTGAGCCATTAAATACCTAAGTAAGAAAGGGTGTCATTTCTAGATCATTTTATGATGTTTTATGACATGTGGATAAAGTTTTGAAGATAATACTATAGGTTTTAGGTTGTGTTCATATCCCAGATAGGACTGGCAATATGAGGCCTAAGTGCACAAAGTAATCTTTAGTGGTCTAAAGAGAGGTCAAGTTCATTTAAAAGGATGATAGAGATCTTGAGAGAATCTAAAGAGGTGTGAGGTGTCATGTAAAGTATTCTAACAAAGTTTTAAAGTCATATCCTATAGGAGAAAGTAAGAAATTTGATGATAAGTTTGATTATGTGCATAGAATAAAGGGTTGTAGACCTGAAAAAAGTTTCTCATGATCATTGACATGTGCATCCTTTACATGAGAGCTTGATTACTTCATGGTATTTAGGGAAGGACCCTAACTTGAATTCCTTGGCATTAGTTTTAGGATTGATGGGTTGTGAGACTAGATAATATAATTGATAGAATGATAATTAGAAATATTTGGTGCAATTCAAAATTTTCTTCATGATTCATTAAAAAAAGGAAGAAAATATTACAATAAATAGACTATACCTATGACTCTTCATATTCCTATGGGAATGGAAAGCTTATTTAATAAGAGAAAAAGAAAGACAACTAAGGTAGACACCTAGGATTAACAACCAATATACATAATATTATTACATCACCCCTTAATTTGTAGGGGTATTTATAATCCCAAGCAATCATATGAACTTCTCAAATTTTTCTCATCCAAGTATGTTTTTTAGAATGTCTACTAGTTTCTCTACTATCAGGCAATGTTGTAACTTCACACTGGAATCTTTCACATAATGTTGAATCAAATGAAATTTGGTTTTGGTGTGTTTGGTTTGGTTGTGAAAGACTAGATTCTTTGCCATCTAGATTGTAGAAATGTTTTCAACCATGAGAGGTGTTGATGAAACCTATTGCTACTACAAATCTGAAAGAACACTTTTGAGCCATAAGATCTCTCTATTTGACTCTAAAGTGGCCATATATTTTAAAAAACCTTAGGTGTACTTTCCATCTTCATGATCACCAAGAAATTTATAGCTTGAATAACCAACTAGTTTAAAGTATCCTCCCCTGAAGTAGTTAAGCCCAAAGTGTTGTGTGCTTTTGAGATATATGAGGACCCTTTTTTATGCTACCCAATGACTCTCCCTAGGTTGTTGCATGAATCTTGGGAGGACATAAATTACATATGATATATCTGGTCAAGTGATAGTCACATAAATTAGAATTACAATGAGCTATCTATATATAATGGCATCAACCAAATCTGTTGAATCTTCAAATGTCAATTTGAGATTGTATTCCATGGGTGTGCTGAGAGGCTTAAAATATTCCATTCCAAACTTGCTCAGAATGTCACCAACATACTTATACCGAGTGGAAAATAAATACTTTGGCTCATGAATTACTTCAATACCCAAATAGTAATGATGATAACCCAAATCAATCATTTCAAAACTTTTCATCAGCTCTAATTTAAATTTTGTAGTGTACCATTCATTATTCCCTATGATGAGTAAATTATTAACATACACCACAAAAAATACAACATTGTGTCAACTATTTTGATGAAATTAGTTTCATCTTCAAACTCAAAATGTTTGAAGCTTATGTTCATGAGATGCTTAGTTAGTTTTTCATATGATACTCAAGGGGATTATTTCAAACCATAAAATGATTTTTCTAGTTTGCATAGCTTATGCTCTTCTCCATTTATTGTAAAACCATTAGGTTGTGTCATGTACACAATTTAATTGAGGTCTAAATTTATAAATTTTGTTTTGACATCCATTTGGTGAACTTTCCATCCATTACGAGCTACCAAAGCCAACATGGTCTGAATGGTAGTCTATTTTGTTGTAGTGAAATGTTTTCATTGTAGTAAATGTATTCTTTTTGAGCATACCCCTTTGTAAAAATCCTTGCTTTGTGTTTATAAATTGAACTATCTACCTTGTATTTTTTGTGATAAACCCACTTTTATCTAATTGGTTTACAATCGTATGGTGGAGCAACCAGATTCGAAGTCCCATTTTCACTAGTGAATTATACACATATTTCATTGCTTTTCTCCAAGATTCAAACATCTTAGCTTGTTTAAAATTTGTTAGTTTTGAATCAAATGCAACATTGAGTTCCTCTTGAGAATCATCCAATGTGATTTTTCCAATCATGTTCTAAATTTCATCAATAGACTTTTCTGATTGAGATGAGGTTGCATGTGCACTTTCAATGCCTATTTTTCTAACTTCATTAGGCCTCACATCTTTCAATGTTTGAATGGTCATCTTAGGCATATTTTTCTATGCTACAAGTTCTTCAAGTTCATCCTCTAATGTTCCTTCACAATCAAGCTAATCTATTGGAGATGATAGAAAATATATAGATTCCCAACTTTGTATCCCGCACTAAGTGTCTAGAACATTCAAATCACTCTCTTTGTAGACATCAAACTTTCCATATTTGTATAGCCAACTCAACTATCAATTAATATACACTTTATCCTTTGTAGTTTCATAAAATAAAACTTCTATTATGACAATAAAATTATTCTCTTTCTCATATTATAGCCTAAATGCCTTGGAGGAATCAAAATATCCTTAATGGATGCATTTTTGACTTCTGTGGTCTGATTTATTTATGTTCTTTATAATCAATTCATAACAAGTGGATCTAAATATCCAAAGATGTCACATTGAAGGGAGGTGAACACACCACATCTCATATAGATCCTTTGATTCAAGAGCTATTGATGGTGATCTGTTGTGAAGACATACTATTGTTTTAGCTAGTTTGGCCCAAAAGTGTAGATTTACCCCTTGGAAATACAACATTACATGAACCATATTCATCACAGTTCTATTCATTCTTTCAACTACTCCATTTTTTTATGGAATGTGAGGAATTATGAGATGGTGTTTGATCCCATTTTTCTCAAGATAGGATTCAAACTTATTTGATGTGAATTCACCATAACTATCTATCCTAAGTGTCTCAATGTGGGTTTGTGCTTCATTTTCAATCATTATTTGAAACTTTTTTGAAAGTATCAAAGGATTATGATTTATTTCTCAAAAAGTATATCCATGTCATCCTACTATAGTGATCAATGAACAACATGATGTAATTATGACCACCAGTGGAGAGGATTGGAAGAGAACACAAGTCTAAATGAACAAGCTACAATTTTTTGTCTACTTTCCACTATGACTTTGGAAGTGGTTCTCTTGCATGTTTAGCTAAGATGTGGGCTTCACACTTTTCATCTAATTTTATGGGTAATGTAAGGATGCCAATGATGCCATTATTTTGTACTACATGAATGTTATTATAGTGAGTGTGCCCAAATTGAGCATGCCACAACATTTTTGGAGAAATTCCATCTTCCATAAGATGTCACCCTTTAGTTTAAGTAGTTTCCCTTCCTCATATCTAGTCAACACAACTACATTATCACTTTTTCTCCTAATTGTAACATCACCATTATCTAATAGAATGTAATGTCCTTATTTCATTATGATCACTATGGAAAACAAGTTTTGTTTCAATTGAGTAAGGTAGAGAACATTATCAAGTTTGTAGTCTAAAATCCTTGGACACTTGATTCAAATTATACCTCTTCCTTATGGTTGTAGACCTGATCTATCTATTTGGTATACTGAACCACAAATTTATTCATTTTAATCCTCAAATAAGTCTTTTTGAAAATTCATAAGTTGAGTGGTGTCAATATCAATAACCCAATCATCAAACCATGATGAACTAATTGAGACATTGTTTGCTTCATCATCTATACCAGAAAACACACATTTACTAGTGAATTGGGTTAAGTTTGACTTTTTTTATTATTTCTTTGAATTTACCTCTTTCTTTTTATATTATGCTTCAATTTTCTCCCATGGATTCCTGCATTTTTGAGTCTCATGGCTACCTTTTCTATCACACCATTTACAATATAGGTTCTGTTTATCATTCTATTTTTGATTTTGACCACTATGATTTTCTTTTTTGCCACATTTTCCCCTGTACTTGTTCTTGTAAAATTTTATTCATTTTTGGAAGACATGGCCTTATTTTATGGTTTGGAATAATTCATTTTGACATAACACACGCTTTCAACTATTGTTATTTCTATTTTCCATCTAAAGGCCTTTTCTCTTTCTACCATCTTTTCAACCAATTGGTCAAATATGAGAGTCTCCAACTGATTACTTTCTTTTAGAGACTCCAAATTGGTTGAATAGTTAATAAGAAGGGATTTTATGAATATGGTCATGTATATGTTTATTTTGACACCCGTTGCTTCAACATCATGTTTGATAACACGTATTTCTAAAGCTAATCTCATCACATCACCATATTTTAACTCTAGGTTGAATAGTTTCAACTAAAACTAAATTAATTCCAACTCTAAATGCGAGTCATATAGGTCCTAAGTTTATGATATGCTTCCCATGGTGTATTTCACTCTTGTACATAATGAAACATATCTCTATCCACTAATGCCCTCATTAAGGCCAAAGCCTTGTGGTTTTTTTGCTTCCATGTTTGAGTGTCCTTTGCATTCCATATTGGTTTAGCTATTTGTTTTTCCCCATCACAAATATTGAACCATATATCATTGAATGCGAGTGTGTTATTAACTTACCAAGACCATTTCAGCCAATTGTGTTTACCAATCAAGGTAGTGCAAATAATGGATTTGATAGAATGTATGGTTTTGAGTTTTTGTTTGGTTTTTTAGATGTTTTGAGTTTTTTAACCCCAATTTAGTTCCTTATAACTCCAAAATTGTCCCCATTTATATATAATCAAAGGTAAAGGATTCACTTTGTTATTAACATTGACTTAAAAATAAAACCTCATACATCAATATACTCAATTTTTCTTGATTATTTGATTTATGTTTTTTGACAAATGGGTAAAAGAGTATCTATCCTTATTTCTCTTTTATTTTCATGATTTTTTTATTTTTGTCCAAATACACTTAGGTTAGCATTCTTAAGGCAATTAAAATTGCTTAAATTTTTAAATGCTTTCAAATTTTAAATGTTTTCAAAAATTTGAATTTAAGCACTTAAAAGAAAATGAATGTTTGATTTTTAAATGAAAAAGCATAAAAAAATTATACATCTCCAAATTATTTGATTTCATTTCCAATATTGGAAATATATATACTTTTTTTGATAGCTCAATACTTTATGCTTTAGATTTCTATACACCTCTAGGAGATATTGACGTGACATAAATTCCAAACTTGTCATACATAAAGGAGATACCTTATTTGTTTGTTTACAGTAGAATGAAATACACCAACCAACACAAACAGATAAGCTTTGAATAGAGTAATCCACTTCCAAGTCACTCAACATGCCTTAGTCACTAGGTGGTATGCACACCTCTAGAATGCAACACAAATAGCCAAAATAATTGAAGAATGTTTCCTTACAACTATTCACTATTAAAGAACCTTATATAGGCTAAAAAATAATCTATATATAGATTAATGGTGGAAAAATTTAACATATCCATAATAGTCTAGAATAAGGTAGTACACTATAAAAGAAACTAATAGATATTGAAGTACGTAGGTAAAAAAATATATCAAAGCATACACAATGTTAGGAATAACTAATAATTATTACTTAATAGAAAGAATGACCAAAACACCTATCAATAATAGATCACCTTATTATAGAGGGAAATACATATTCACAAGTATATAATTAATAATGAAATTTATTGCTTTGATACCCATGTTAGGCTGGATAACATAATTGATGGAATGATAACGATCAATATTTGGTGCAAGCCAAAATTATCTTCACGATTCAATTAAAAAAGGAAGCAAACATTACAACATATAAACTAAACAAGACTTTTCATTTCACATTCCCAATGACTCTTCCTATTCCTATGGGAATCGAAAGCTTATTGAATAAGAAAAAAATCAAGACATCTAAGCTAGACATCTAGGATTAACAACCAATATGTATAATATTATTATAGGGTCAATCATTTATGAATGATTGCTGAGAAGATAAGGCAATCAAAACCCTCCTAAGACCCTTACATAGACATGATAGGAAATATATAATTGGTTTTGGCTTAAAATGGTCAAATTGACCTATTTTAGTTTTTATAACATGTAAAGGACTATTAATCTCTCCTTAGTTGGTTCTGGTTTGTCTTAATAGTGAATATAAACTACAAGAAAACCCTTGTTTTTAGGGTTTTTAATGCTACAAGAAAGGTTGGCCAGGTCAAAACATGAAAGTAGATGGAGGATGATGTTAAATACTCATAATTTATTCTAATTAAATTTTATGATAATGTTACAAACCAAATTTTTCAAAATTGGTCATGAAAGATAACCTATTGCTAAACTAGCCTAATGAGTAAAATAATGAGAAAACTAGGCAAGAATGAATATAAGTTTAGGGATTGATTTAAAATGATTAAGGATAGATCCAAATACATAGGGTAATCACTAAATAAATATTAATAACATTTAATTAGTGTGTAAATTTTGATGATTCCTATATTCAAGCAAAATGTTGGCATCAAACTACCTGTCTAGCATAATCGAGTTTGTGTAGCATGACAAAGTGAGATTGGTATGTAAAACCAATATTGACACATGAAAATGAAATATATATTTAAAAATATTTTATAATTATGATAAATTTTCCCATAAATCCATTTTAATATTACATAATTGATGCCATAAGTGTTCTACAAGTTGATTTTCTTGACAGTGTTTTTGCACCTACAGACATTTTTTTATGTGTGTGTGAAAAAGATGTTCTTAAGTCAAATTTAACTAATATTAATGATAGAAATTTATAATATTTGTTATAAATTACTAATATAATAATTTAAATTCATTTTTTCTCATTATAATTCCCTAATCAATTTTTTAAAGTCATATGACTTTCATTATGTTTTGACAGTGTTTGGTGTTCCTGAGTAAGTTATTTATAGGAGTGCTCTTGAATCCATTGAGAATATATGGTGAATTAAAAATAATATTTAGAATTTTTTTAAGTCATTAATAACCTATTAATATTATTTAATTTATTTTATATGTTTCAAAGTTGTGTACATGGTTCAAATTTGCAAGACATACTTATAGGCAGTAAAAAGGCCTATTATTGTTGAGACCTAATTGATAGGTCCAACTAGTGAAATGGACTAAATTAATTTGAGATCCCAAGGTAAACTTATAAAATGCATATTTGATGCATATGTTAATTTTTAATCAAATTTTTAAGTCAAGAAGTGTTACAAAGGGTCTAAGTGGTAACATGTGGGTAAGATATGTCAAAGGCTATAATGATCCATCCTATCTTCACCAAAAGATAATTAAGGTTAAAAAATCATATTATGATAAATAATTCATGGGCCATTGTTTCTCTTATGGAAAATTTGAACATAAAATTGTCAACTACATATTTAAAAGTATGATTCTATGTTATAAATGTAACCAAAGAGGACATATTTTAAGAGAACATAAAAATCAAGAAAACTAGTCAGGTTGAGAAGATATGGAGTCATGAGAATAAAATATGGACCAGTAAGGTAGAAGCTATATAAAATAATCAAAAATATAATGGAAAAGAATCCATGATAGCCTAAACTACTTTTCACACTCATGATTAAGGTTTAAAATAGTACATAGATAATGTCTGATTAAGTCATGATAGTAGATAAAATCAAATTTATCACTTTAATTAAGAATTCCAATGGTTCATTAAGGTTTAGGGATAACACATCTACTAAATAATTGGGAAAAGAGACTTGATTTTGGATAATGAGAAGACTATAATATAAAATGTGTTATATATAGATCGATTGAAGCATAAATAATTAATTGTGAGTCAAATGTGCACCCAAGGACATACTCTAATGTTCCATGAAGAATTATGTGAAATAAGTAGAGATAAATTAGGAAGATTGATTGCAAAAGCTAAGCTAATGGAAAATAATCTCTATGTTCTTACTGAGATCACTAAATAAATATGCTTCATGAGCAAGGTAGATGAGAGTTTGTTGTGGAATAGAAGGTTAGGTCACATGAACTTTGAAAATATTACCAAAATTATCTCCAAGGGATCTATGAAGAATATGCTCAAAATTTATAAACCTGTAGATGCTCTTTCCAAATCATGTCAACATGGTAAGAAAATAAGGAGAATATTCAATTCTAAAGAATAATCCTCTATTAGACCTTTAGAACTAATTCATATTGATCTATGTGGACTAACAAAGATTCAAAGTATTCAAGGAGACAACTACTTCATGTTGCTCATAAATGATTTCAAAAGAATGACTTGGGTATCATTAGTAAAGGAGAAGTCATAAGATATAGGTAAGCTTAAAACCTTCAAAGCCTTGGTTGAAAATCAAATGAATGTGAAAATCAAGTGCCTTAGATATGACAAAGGAGGAGACTTTTTGTCAAATGAGTTTGAAGAATTTTGTGAAGTCAATGGAATAAGAAGGTATTTCTTAGCTACTAGAAAACCTCAATAAAATGGGGTAGTTGAGAGAAATAATAGAATAGTGCAAGAGATAGAAATGACCATGTTGAATGAGTCTAAATTATTAGATGGTTATTGGAGGGAAGCTATGAATACTATTGTCTACACCTTGAATAGAGGATAGGATCAATGGTGATAAGATTCCATATGAGCTATGGAATGATAGACCTACAAATGTTAAATATTTCAAGGTTTTTGGGAGTAAGTTATACATTAATCGAGATGATGAGGACTTAGGCAAGTTTAAATCAAGAAATGATGAAGGTTTTTTCTTAAGATATTCATTTTTAAATATTGCCTATAGATGTTATAACAAAAGATTGCAAAATATAGTGGAAAGCACAAATGTGAAGGTTGATGAGACAAATAATCCATAAATTTAGTCAAATAATGATGAATGAATATGAAGAAGAGAGTGAAGAAAGAAAGGAATCAAAAGGTCCTCCTAGGCAAATTCAAAAGGATCATCTTGAATCTCACATCATTGGGAACAAAAGTGTAGGTAAAAAAACAAGGAGAGGAATGATGAGTGATGCTACCTTACTTTCAAAAATTAAACCTAATAACTATACAAAATCAAGTAAATATGAGTTATAGTTTGATGCAATTAATGAAGAGCTAAATTATATTGAAAAGAATGAAACTTGGGAGTTAGTACCTAGACCTAAAGATAATAACATCATTGGAACAAAATGGGTTTTCTTGAACAAATTGAATGCGAGTGGAGAGGTCACTAGAAATAAATCTAGAATTGTGTGCAAAGGACATGCTCAAGTAGAATGACTAAAATTTGAAGAAACATTTGCTCTTATATCAAGGTTAGAGGCCATTAGGATATTCATTGAATATACAAGTTACAAAGGGTTTAAGAGATATCGTATGGATGTTAATTCAACCTTCCTAAATGAGAACTTAAAAGATGAGGTATACCTTAAACAACTTAAAGGTTTCTTATTGACTGATAACAAGGATTATATCTACAAGTTGAAAAAGGCCCTTTATGGTCTAAAACAAGCCCTTATAGCTTGTTATGCTAGACCTGACAAGTACATATTGGACCAAAGGTCCAAGAGAGGAGTTTTAAATAGTAAAGTTTTACTTAAAATAGAAAGTGGTCATAAATTTATAGTTGTAGTCTCTATAGATGATATTATTTTTGGTGGAACTAATGAAAACATGACCAAGTTTTTTTAGAGGTGATGAAGTTAGAATTTGAGATGTCTATGTTTGGATAATTATCCTTATTTATTGGACTTCAAATTGGTCAAAATTAAAATGGTATGTTTATTTCACAAATCAAATTCATAAAATAAATGTTAATGAAATTTGAAATGGAAGATTTTAAGTTTGTAAGTATAACTATAGGTGATAGATGTAAGTTGAGAAAATAAGATGAATCCTTAAGGGTTGATCAAATAAAGTAGAGATTGATGATCAAGAGTTTGTTGTATACTACTACATCTAAAATATATATCATTTAAGTAGTGGATCTTGTGGGAAGATTCTGAGCAGATCTTAAGGAAGTTCACCTAGAAGAAATCAAGAGGATACTTAGATATCTCAAAGGAACCCTAGAATATGGTTTATGGTACCCAAGGAGTAAAAGGTTTGATCTAGTAACTTATATAGATGTAGACTAGGCTGAGAGTGTAGATGATATAAAAAGTACTAGTAGAGGATCCTTCATCTTAGACAACTATCTAGTCTCATGGTTAAGTAAAAATAACCTTTAGTAGCTCTATCAACTTGTAAATTTGAGTATATTGTAGTAGCCTCATGTTTTACTCAAGTATTATGGATGAAACAAACATTGAGAGACTATAAGGTGGAGTTTAATGGCCCTATTCTTATTTTCTATGATAATACTAGTACCATAAGTGTTTCAAAGAATCCTATATTACATTCAAGGAATAAACATATTATTATCAAATATTTTTCCTAAGAGAACATGTGAGTGAATAAATAATTAAGCTTAAATTTGTGTTCACCAAGGATTAAATTATATATATCCTAAATAAGCCTCTTATAAAGGCAAATTTTGAACATCTAAGACAAAATTTATGTGTGATTCGTATTCCTAGCAGTCACTATGAAAAATAAAGTGCTTAAGGGGAGCTAATAAAGAGGTGTTGTAGCTCCAAGTATACAAAATAAAATGCACAAACTATGAAGACAAAGGGGGAGTCATGTCAATCTAACAAGAATAAGGTGATCCAATTTAGGCAAATGAAATAAGTGTTTTTTAGGGGAGTTCTTTTTCATTAATGTCAAAGGGGGAGATTGATCTACCTTAAGAATATGTATTCTAGTAAGAGAAGTCTCTCTAAGTAGATTCAATCAATGAGGTATTACCATCAATGAAAAAGGTGGAGACTGTTGGGAATGTATTAAAATTTATGCATAAAATTTTCTTTTATGTCATGAAAGTGTCATTGATTTCTTTTTGAGGTGCAATTTTTTATCTTGGTATTGAATCTTTGAATCCTTAATAGAGAGACCTAGTGAGAAGTTGTAGGCTTGGTGTCTTAGTGACATAAGACTGGTAGCATGGTAAGTTGAGCCATTAAAAACCTTAGTACTAAATGGTGGTTGTTTTATAGAAGGTTATAATGTTTTATGACATGTGTATAAAGTGTTGAAGATAGTATAATATGTTTTATGTTGTGTTCATAGCCCATATAGGACTAGCAATATAAGGCCTAAGTTTACAAAGTGACATTTAGTGGTCTAAAGAGAGGTGAATTTAATTTTAAATGATATAAATTATCTCTATATAATATATATAGGTGTGAGGGGTCATGTAAAGAATGTTTACAAAGTATTAAATTCATATCTTATAGGAAAAAAAAAATGGTAAGGTTAACTGTGTAAAGAATTAAGGGTTGCAAACCCGAGATGAAGTTTCTCATGATCATTAGAACATGAAAAATTTGTATGAGAACCTAATAACTTAATTTTATTTGGTTAATGTCTTTATATTTAATTTATTGGCATTGGTTTTGTGATTGAGGGGAAATCCTTTATGAATGATTATGAAGAAGATAAGGCAGTCAAAAACCTCCCAAAACACTTACATAGACCTGATAGGAAAGATATAATAATTTATGTATTAAAATGTTGAAATTTACATATTTTATTATTTTTAAAATTTAAATTAATCTTAAATCTCTCCTCAAGTGGTTTTGTTTTGTCTTAACAATGAATAGAAACTATAAAAAAACCCATGTTTTTTATGGTTTTTTATACTACAGGCAGGGTTGACTAGGTAAAATCATGTAAGTGGATGGAGGATGATTTTAAATAATAATAATTTATGATAATAAATGTTTTTTTATCAGTTTTCAAACCAAATTATGCAAAATTGGTCGTGGAAGATAGTTTGTCGCTAAACTGGCTTGATAAGCAAAATAGTGATAAAACTAGGTGAGAATGAAGATAATAGGGATTGATTTTAGAGGATTAGGGATAGATAAAAATTCATGGGTTAATAATTAAATAAATATTAATCCTAATGAATTATTTTGGATGTTTTTATGATTCTTATATTCAATAAAAATGCTATTATCAAACTGGCCTATCTAATATAATGAAGTTTGCATAGAGTGACAAAGTGAGATTGGTCTACAAGACCAATATTAACACATGACCATATAATATATATTTAAAAATATTTTTTAATTATTTTAAAGGATAAAATAAATCGATTTTAATATTACATAATTTCCCCCATATATGTTCTACTAGTTGATCTTCTTGACTATGTTTTTGGACCTACATGTAATTTTTCTTTGTATGTGAAAAAGATGTTCCTAAGTCAAATTTCACTAATATTAATGATACAAATTTATAATAGGTGTTATAAATTAATAATAGGATAATTTTAATTCATTTTTTAATCATTATAAGTCCCTAATAAAGTTTTTAAAGTCAAATGAATTTGACTATGTTTTGACAATGTTTGGTGTTTCTGAGTAAGCTATCTACAAGAGTGTTATTGAAGCCCTTTGGCCTATGTGTTGAAGTAAAAAGAATTTTTATAAGGTTTTTAAGTAATTATTAAACCATTAATATTATTTAATTAATGTTTTATGTGGAAAATTTTTGTACATGGTTCAAATTTATAAGATAGACTTATAGACAGTAAAAAGGCCTATTAGCGAAGAGACCTAATTGATAGGTCCAACTAGTGAAATGGACTAAATGAAGTTGGGGACATAAATTAAAATTATAAATTTTATATTTTATTAATTTATTGATTTTTTAATAAATTTTATAATATATTAAGTATTCCTTAGGGTCTAAATGGTAACATGTGGATAGGACATACTTAATTACATTAGGTCTCCATTAGGCCTAATTGTGAAATTGGTCCTTATGGACTATGACCAAATAATTTATTTATTATTTAACTAATTAAAATTTTATATTTATATATTTAAATATTAATAAAAGTTTTTTTAAGGATATTTACTTACCGATGTGGATGAAATAAATAATTAAGTATAAAAGCAAGGCCTAGTAAGGATATTTGGACTAGTTAGAATATTAAGTGAAGGATATAGAGTTTTTGTGAATAGGTTAAAGGCTTAAATATAATAATAATCCTGAGATTAATTTATAATTAATTTTTAACTATGCTTATATAGGTTTTTAACAAGGTCAATTGACCTAATATTGTCAAGGATATGGCTTATTGAGTGAGAAAACATAAGAAGCTGGTTGAGTAAGTTTGAAGGGTTAGAGTGAAAGAGAATATTATCATATATAATTGAGTTATAAAAAGATAATATATGGTGAAAATAAATTATAGGTGAATTGGTTGGTGATAATTTACCTAAGGGGGTTAGATCCTCCTTGTAATATTGAGCTTACAAAAGTCTAGTTGGGTGTGTGCTCAACTAGGTAGGGATTGGAGCTCCTTGTGAAGTTGGTGCTTTACTAAAATTTAAATTTGTAAATTATAGTACATTATTCCATGTTTATGGTTCAATGGGTTTCATTCCCCAAGATGGGTTTCCACATAACTTATGTGTTCTCTTGTGACTTGCATATATAGTTGCTTATGTATGTATTAATCTTTCATATGAGTGAATGTCTCATGGAATGGTGAATTGAATTGAATAGAAAAATGTTGAGAAACTAATTCAACCCACATCTTAGTATTATTTCTTCCAAAAATTTTAGGAAAAAAATTATTCAAAACATGTTATAGTCTTAGAAATATATGAAATTTGATATTTTCCTCAATTAATAATGTTTAAAAACTTTTGTATATTTTGAAATTAAATTTTACATATAATTATTATACATAGAATCATGTAAATTTAAATATAGTGCATTAATTATTGTATCATATCAAACACAATGCACTATTGTATGATGCACCCTTTGAATAATTAAAATGGGAAGCACGCATTATTCTCCAAGTTTCAAAATTAAGCCCCTAGCTAGGCTAGATAAAATAATGAGAATACACATAAGTAACATTCCCCCATATATGCATGGTATAAAAATGGAAATTTTGACATCACATAAGTATATTTAAATATTCATGATATACATCATGGATAAAATCATAGGATAATAATAGAGTGCACTCAAGTTAGGACAAAATAATGTTGATTATGACACCCAAATTAGTGACAAGATAAAAAAAGAGTTGAATAGATAATACATGATGACTATAAGATCATTTGAAATCAAGGATGAACAAATGAGAAAACACATGCATAAGAAAACAAGCATCTGTGCACAAAAACTCAATGCAACAATTTAACATATAAAATATTAAATACCAAAGGGATAAAATGTGTACAAGGTATTAGTATAAGATATAGTAATCTAACTAAAAATGATGAAGGGAATTAAATGATAAACATCACCATCCAAAAATCCATTTAAATGAAAATTACCAAAGCTATGACATTATCTACCCTCCAAGATGTAGGTGCACAGTGTGACATCTAATATTGTGTAACCTATGAATTCAAATAGCACTTATGTAAGGCAATACTATGGAGAGTACATGTGTAGACCATCGATAATTAAAAAACTCTAGCATATGTAAAAATGTAACATGTACGAAGCAATAATTTCATTTTTTTAATTTTTAAAGTTTTCTAATGTTTTCAAATTTTTTATATTTTATATTTTTTTGTATTTTGTAGATATTTCTTTAATTTTTAAAATGTATTTTATTTTAATTTTTTTAAATTTATCCAATGTTTGTATTTAATGGACCTTATATGCACAATATATTTTATCTATTAGACACTCAAATTTAATCATTAGGTACTTGAAAATGTTTAATCTTGACATCCTTACCTTGATTTTCTAGTCATTCTATTAACTTGAAATCTCTATGAGAGCATTCAATATTAAATGTATCATTGTAAAACTACTTAGAACATCATACACACATACCTATTCTACTATATACTCCTATCAACTCAATTCTAACAATATTTGTCCTTTCATGGATAGGACTATACTAGGTAGATAGGGTCATTCTATGGCCATACCCACTAGTGTGGCCTTGTCCCTCATTCTCCAATGATAAATTTATAATTTGAGATGTTAAATTTTACTTCTAGTTGGTTAACACAAATATTAAAAATATTTATATATATAAATACATCAAGGTCATTCAAAATAAATCTAGAAATCACTTGGCAATTCTACTGCACATTGAGCAAAAGAGCACTATTCTTTCCAAGTTCAATTTTGCTTTATTGAAATGGTCATAATCCAAATATCAAGTCATTTAATTTTAGGTCAATGGCACTCATTTTACAGAATTTAAATTAATTTGTCTAGTTTCATTCATATATCAAATTTCAATATACACACACTCATTCTAGGAGGGAGAACTACATCAACATGAGGCCTTTTTGGGCTATGTAAGTAGCACGTAATTTACGTAGGGTTTTCTAAGGATATATCATATATTCCCCTTAAACAATTACCATTTTATATTTTACCTCTATTAATTTTATTTTAAATTATCTAGGGTTTTATTTTTGTTGCTCTTTCACATAAAAATCAACACACACACATAGATAGTCAGAAAACCCTTATAAATAGGTGCAAGTACTCGGATCAAAAAATTAATTACACAATGAATTAGGAATAATTGTATTCAATAGAAAAGGCAATAGTGTAGTCATGTCCTCCTATTTTAACCTTATCTTGGTATATTTTAAAACTATGTTTTCAGCTATGACACATTTTAGGGGCCATTACAACTGGTTTTCATTAACAGTCAGCTTGCACATTCAACATAAATTTAGTTTGAGATAGGTTTGCATATTTGTTTTTTAATTACTATTTTTAGTTCATTTTAAATTATTTAAAATTTTGTATTTCACATATAGATATATATATTATATATATCTAAATTAGTTTTCAATAGTTTATTTGTTCTTAGCATTTGATTGGTAAATAAAAGTGAACCTATATTTTTTTAACACTATTTGTTATTTGTTTGATTTGTCTTAGAATTTATTTTTTTTTTTTGAAAAATTATTTAAACTAAAATAAAATAGGATTCAACCTTAGATATAAATCTAACACCATGATTTAATATTCTTTGACCTTGGGTTTAATCTAAAACTAAAAAAAATCTTATCACCTCAGATAACATTTGACATTAAAAGCTCATTCTTTTGACCTCAGGTTAATTTTTTTTAATGTATATATTCAAAAATATTTTGATCTTATTTTATATTGATTTTATATTACTTTATACTTATTTTTAGAATTATGTTCTGATAGTTTAAAAAAAACTTAATGATTGTTGATATAGGCTAAGTGATGATCTAGTTTATAGACACCATGTTGTGAGGCGTACTTCCCAAATACTCAAGGCATTATACAAAAATAAACATGGAGTTTATTTTCCCCATAACTCATGATATACTATAAATTCCTAGTGTCCCTTATTTATAACATATGAATCCTCTTTATCCATTTGATTTGTGGTGCACCTAAGAGGAGCATATCACCTAGGGAAGTCACTCTCATTATTCCATCAAAGAGAAGATAGTGGGCTATAGGCATGGTTTAAAATTTGTAATTAGTGCTATAAAAGTTTTATATGACACTAATATATGGATTAGAAAGTATATTTGATATAAAACACAATCATTCGAACCCTTTCCTAGATCCCCCTTCATACCTTGCTTTTTGATTGTTTTGTATTCATAATCATTAGATTTGTTGATTCATAATGGGTTCAATAAGTGGATGTTTCTCTCATATGTTACATAAGATTATGAAATTTATTGTAAAAAATTATCTTACTTTATAATATGCTATTAATTACATATATACGTGATTAAAAAGAAATGATGTTCAAAGAGTTACCTTAGATCAATCATAATTACATTGTACTTTGATATTGTTATAATATTCAATCCAAATTGCTCCCCATAACTTTTAACATCCAAAATGCATGTATCCAATCCTTTATTATTAATAAATATCAAAATGTTCATGTTGTTAACACTCGGTGAGGAAAATTCCATCAAATTCCTACCCCTCCCTCCATCAAGGTAAACCCATAAATAAAAGGGTTGACATCTTATATAAATTAAATGATACTACTATAAGGATTTACTTGTAAGAAATTTTCTAACTAACACAAATATACAAAGATATATTATATGAGGCATTACATAATACATTTTTACCTAACATTGTTTAACCTTATTACGTATCTTCTATTATTAATACTATTTGATAGATATAAGAAAGCATTTATTTTAAAAAGGAAGATAATCCTCTAAATCATATTATTGATCAATCTGTACACTTGTATATTAAAATATTTGTATAAAATAAGGTGGTCAAGAGAGTAATTATTGAAATTAGATTAGGATTGAACATTTTTATCATCTCTTTTCTAAATCTAATTGTCATAATGACACGGGACATCACCCAGTTAGATATAAGGATTATTGGATTTGACAACATTCCACACCAAGTACTTGGGAAAATTACATTAAATATGACTTTAGGACCATGTAATCTTTCCATAATTTACCAAGTTATACCTAATGATATTAATTATAAAATTCTATTAATAAAACTTGGATTCATGACATGAATGCAATTATATATAAATTACATACATGTATTAAGTTTAGTCATAAAAGACACACACACACACACATTTCCTTTAGAATAATATCCTTTCAAATATTATGAAATGGTCCATCCTATGGATACTTATATTATTGTTTAACTCTTTTTATAATTAAGATTTGAGATAATAGCCTAAACTAATAATTAAAATAATATTGTATAAATAGGCCAATTAAATAATTCAAATCCATAATATTGAATTATAATACTGCATTATGGAAATATGATAAATATATAAAGTACAATGCTAAAAATAATTTCATTGATTAATCATGACAAAGGAATAATAATAGCTTATTGAATGATGTAAAATAAGATCTAAAAATTAGAGGTGTAGAAATAGTCAGGATGATGCTTAGTTTTGATTCATCATATTATATAAATTAGGTCTCTATCGGCCTAAACACTACCATAAAAATAGGTATACTAGAATTGATTTTTATATATTGAAACCAATTCTTCTATCAATAGTGAAATATAAGTTATTTTATAGAAATTACACTTTCATCTACTAGGGTTCTCTATCCCCTTCCAAATTATCTATTTGGATCATGTGCAAAGCTTCTAGGTATTAGTATATAGCTCAAAACCTTTGGTCCTCCAATTATTGCATGCCACCTCATAAAATAGGGGTTAGTATAATCAATATATATTAAGTTATCCTAAAAAACCCCTATATTATTTAGTGTTGACTATATATCCATATAGTTTAAAGAGGGCCTCAAATTGATGTAGTTCTCCCCCTTATATAAGATTATGTGAACAATGGCATAATATGGTATGTGCAAGTGCATGTAGTTATCTATATTTCAAATTGAAAAATAATTCTCATGATATGTTCTTTAAATTATTTAGAACCATAATAATACTATTCCTAGGATTGATATGGAAATAGGGAAGATTAAGGTAGTAAAACATAAATGTGTGAATGATTTAGTGAGTTTGATAGGTGTTTTCTTGATAGTTTATAAATGTTTAAATGAGTGGGATTTATTATTATTTTTACTTATAGTTAAAATTTTTAAAATATCTCATGGGAAGGTTAATTAAGATAAATAGGCTGATTTGAACATATCAAAAGATATTAAAATATGAGTGTTTATGGATTATAGACACTAGCATTAGAAAATAGACAATAGCATCGACTCTCATTTCCTAATATAGATGGTAATGTATAGGTTAATAGGAAAAATTTAAAGATATAAAACTTATATTTAAGGATATATATCAAAATTTAATCATATTTTGGGTTGCTTGTGTTCTAGGTAATCAAAATATGAGTGTCAGACTAGAAGACAATATTTTAGGCATAATGAGATGGTGAAAGTGAAACTTGGAGTAGTGGAAAGGATATAAACTAAAGGGTTGATCCAAGAGTGATATTTTACAAGTTTACACTATAATTTTTCATATAAAATCCAAATTTAGTATCTGCATTTCCCCCATTGAATCTAGCAATACATAAAGATGAAATTACTATATTAAAGATAAATAAATGTGTATCTTGGTATGTACCTAAAACCACCTAAAAGTGGTATTTGAGTGATAAGAGTGATAATTTATAATACCTATCCATATTTTAGCCTTAGACCTATCCTAGAGCCTATTATCACACTTATCCATCCTTTATCAGGCCACAAACATCGCTAGTTAGCCTTAAAGTGGTCTCATACCCTCATTTCTTGATCTTGACACTTCATGCCTAGTGTTCTACTGATGGAAAATAACACCATAATAAGGACACTAGTGCCACATGGCACTAGTCTCCTAAATATGTCATTATTGTATGTCACATTTTTTTTTACAAATGGATATCTTTTCAAAATTATAACCTCTTAGGGTTAGACTAGACATATTTTATCACCCACACAATCATAAGAATAATATATATACATGAATTTTAAACCTATAATCACTATATTGAAATCATATTCAAAATACACTTTCAAAATTAGAAAAAGTTGTGCACAATTAAGGTTATAAATCCCTATTTGACCCTAGTTCTGCATACTACCATCTACAATAATCCTAAGCTTAGATTACCCATATTTCTAGTCTGAATCACATTTAAGGCACTCAAAGACAATATCATACTAGTTTCACTTATACTTGCACAATAACTTAGGTGGGTAAAACTACATTGGGCTTGATCCCTCCTCAAAGTATTGTTGTGTAGGCAACTCTCTTCACAATGAGGTGTTAAGGATATCTAGCCTAACTTACTAAACAACACACATTTTATATTATATTAAATCAATTCCATAACTACATGGAGGATTAAGGTTTACTCAATAAATTGTAAATTACATGAAAAATAAAGGGTTTCAAGACTTGTGCATGCAGGAATAGACCTCAGAGATCTAGACACAAGTGTGCCCAGAACCTCAAGATAGTCTTACACAAAGGATGTTGTAACAAATATTAAGACACTAATGCCATAAATTTAATAATGGTATTATTATCCAATTATGTAACTACTACCTAAGAGGGTTTCTAACACCAAGATCTAGTTTGTGATACCTAGACCAACTTCCACCCCAATTTCTAGCACCCATATCACCCATCTCAATTTTTTTTCTAGCTAAATTATTAATTTCACTATTTATTTATATTTTTAGAAAAGTCAAAGCTAGTCAATTTTATAAAAAACTAGTGGTTGTATTTATTGCATATTATTCCCCAATTTAGTCTACTTATCTCTTTAAAAAACAAATGATTTACACATTGTTAAGTCCTAAAAGGTTTAAACATTTATTGAACTTGACTTACTTCAAACACATTATTTAAAAACTATAGTACACCACTAGGGTTTCCCTTCTTATTTCCAACATCCACTTAGTTTTAATTTATAGCCTATCATCATGATTATCATTATGGATGCTATTTTGTACTTTACGGTACAAATTATTTTGGTTTTCTTAGCATGTTTATTACCAACCATTAGTTAAAAAATACACATGTATGTCACTCCTCTCATGGATCATGTTAGAGCTAAGATTATTATAGACATTAGTCTTCCCTCTTGTGAGTCTCATTATTATTAGGATCATTGATACATGGATCACTGTAAGGTACCTACAGTTACTACTCGATGATAAAGGGCTCAAAAGATTCCTTTTATTCTAGCTCTACCTTGACCAGCTGATTATCTTCACTCCCATCCCGCCTCTACTACTCACCCTTAGTAAATAGTAGATCCTATAGTTTGAGATGTTACTAGATGGAACAAGGTGATTCCTCATCCTATATAGTAATAATGTCATCCCATCATGCCTCCTCATCCCTAACACTTTAAAATGGGACCTAGAGATCATCAAAGAACATTTAATATTTTGGATTATTTGATAAATACACTGGCTAAGATATCCATATTGGAATTAATTCAAAATATAATTATTTTCAAACACTTAATCATATATGTTTGCCTTGTGATATAGATCCAACTTAATTTGCATCTATCATGAACACTATCAAGGACATTGAGGATTTATATATTTTTCCAATGAGGACTTGCCATCATAGTGAGTTATTTCTCAAAAATTACCACTTTTAATTTAAGAAAAAATCAATACCACCACTATTAAATGAGTTCTAATCGATAGTGGTTTAGGAATTAACATATGCAACATCACATTTATACAAACTATAGGGATTGATATAGCATCCATTCAAAAGACATAAAAATATTGGAGGTTTGATGACATTCCTAAAAAAATATTGAGTTATATTACATTGCACATTATGGTAGGGCCAAAAACCCTACCTAAACACCTTTAGGTGATGCCTACTGATTTTCACTACAAATTTTTACTTGGGATAACTTATATACATGATATAGATGTCGTAGCCTCTACTTTTCATATATTCATCAAATTATTATAGGACATAAATACTTTTATAGTAGATAATCAACCATTCAAATATTTTAGACTCACCAAGCTTACTACCCTAAGTACATCTTTAGATGGGACACCTCATGTTTTCATAGAGTCCCTACATCATAGGATTCTAATTGAGCAAAGGCATACATATGAGGTTGGGGAGTCTTTAAATACTACTCCTACACCTCTTATATATCTTCTTACATCAAATGTACCTTCACCCATGATGGATGATCAGCCTCCCATAATACAAATATCCCCACCCAGATCAGATGATGAGATTCTCATAGAACTTTTATGTTTATTTATTAACTTAGTATAAGTATACATCTATAAATTTGATATAGATTATTAGACCTCCATAGAGGATGATCCAGTAATTATTAACATTGATGACTATTTTTTCTGATTAAGTTTCACACCAATGGGCCTAGGAGAGTACATAAATGATTCTAAATCACTTATACCTCTTCTTAGACTAGTAATACCACTAGATCATAATCTAATAGCTAAAATATCTCTTAGTTACAGTCAGTGATAGATCCCTCCATTCATTTAGTACACATAGTTACATATATGGATATAGACTTAGTTATACAAATTCAAGTAGAGAATTCACAAGATAGACCACACTAGATTCTATACATATTACATGATAGAAGATTGATGGTATCACCCATAGTTCATCATGGATATATCATCAGATTGGCAACACAAGAAACCCTTTTGTCATTTTAATAGACTTAAATGACATGATATTGATACATTCTCAATATTACAACATATTTTGAATAAAACCAAGGTTCAAGACATTATTTAGATCATATAGCTTCCACCTTCATAGATATGGGCACCATGACAGAGTCATAATCAACATAGATATTCATGAAATGATCAATTAACTATCTATATTTTTGTTGTAGATAAATGCATTCCCCATATGGATATAGATGAGTATTATAATTCTAATACTTATAATTTAGCATTTTTACAACACATAGGCCATTAGGAAAATAAGATACAACATGCCATATATTGCTAGGATTCCATTATACATATATCACTACCAGTTGCATGTGGCCCCAAGGTGGCTAACACATTATTATTTATCATGAGTAGGGGTACTAATTTATCGGTTACACTTGGTTCCTGGATGTCATAGTTGATCAATCAGATTAATGTTTGACATTCGATCATGAGGGACACATGGTTCAAATTTTACATAATTACATAGATGAGAACTATAGATTTCATATAGATGCTTCATATTCCAATGTGGTTTACCTTGAGACCATACATGAGGAATATTACATAATATATCAACATTCTATTTGGATGCAAAAAATCTAGACTAATGCCAAGGTTAAGGCTCCAATAATACATACAAAATGTTACAATGATTTTAATGATTATGACTTATTTGAGTTTAGATAGATCTAGTATTTGAAAATATATAATATCTTATTAGATCCATTATTTTATTATCCACATCCCATGGATGTGATTTTGGGTCTATAGAGACATTGTATTTTGATTATACACCATCTCATTTATTTCTAGTATTTACTTAGACATACTTTCCTTCTGTCTTTCTCCTTGCACATAGTTCATTTTCATGTTACTTTTACATAAATTATATCTAGAAAAGAAAAATAATATAATATGTCAAAAACACAAAAATATTTAAATATTACTTAGAAAATACTAAATTTACATATTGTATGTGATGTCCCTTACTTACGGGCTCCTTTTTGAACAAAAAGCTCTGATACCACTGTAATATCCCTTTGGATACCAAAACAAAAGCTCTGAATTACTTATCTATATTTTTGCAAAATATCTTCAAATAGATAAAAAAATCACAGTATAATCTCTTATTTATTTGCTCATATGCTTTAAATAAAGGTCCTCTATCAAGTATACAAAGAAAATTGAAAGTACGGCCTTAATAGCCTAAATATTCTACAAACTGGGAAAGAAATCTAGATTTGGTACGTCTCAGCCTGCTGTGTCAAAAACAAAGTCACCGACGTCAGTTATACTGCCATCGTCGGTCGACTGGAGTCGTTAACTTGCTGACGTCGGTGAGATGTCAGCTGATGTTGGTCTCTGTAGGTCTCTTCCTGTTGATGTTGGTGTCTGATCTTTCCGTTGATGCGTATGGATTTTCACAGATCTGTATGGACTTCGTACGGCTGCCAATATAGCACAACCTGTATGCTTAATCCTGATCTGAAGAACTATGGGCTAATACAAAATATCTATATCTGGATAATTCTTGAATCAAAACCCAAAATAAAGAAATACCTGTAAACCCTTGTGATAGCTTCTATATGAATTTATCTCACAAACTTGTAAACACTTGTGATAACTTCTGTATGAAGTTATCTCTCAATTTGGCAATAGATCGGCTGATCTTTCACAACCTCTAAATCGCACACAATGAAGAGTTGACTTACTTCAATGCAAATGGAATCCTAGAACCCTTGGCTTAGTCTTCACAGAAGAATTTCTTAACAAGAATCAATATCAATAATCAATCATGAATGAATAATCTCTCTCCCATGAGAAACTCTTATACCCCTCCAAAGGTGTGCTTGCTAAAATTAGATTCCCTTAAATTAGACTTAGGGCTTCTTAAATTAGAATTAGGGTCTTAAAATTAGACCAAATAATTAATAATTAATAATTAATTAAAATTAGACCAAATAATTAATATTTGATTAAATCAATCAAATATTAATATCTCCCTTAATTCATGTCTGAAAGAGCCCGAATGAAAGCCAAGCCCATCTCCATCAAGACCCTCTATCCATCCCATCAGCCTACAAGGGTCGCATAATAGGCTAACCATCAACTCTAGACATGTCAACTAAAAAGGGGACATGTATGAAGCTATCTCTCAAATTGGCAATAGATCAATTGATATTTCATAGCCTCTAAATCGCACACACTGAATAGTGGATGTTCTCCAATGCAGATGGAATCCTAGAACCCTTGGCTCAGTCTTCACAAAAGAATTCTTCAATATCAAAATCAATAATCAATGCATCATAATCAATAATGGCCTCCATGAGAAACCCTTAGACCCTCAAAAATATGTGCTTGCCCTAATTAGGGTTTTCTTAAATTAGAATTAGGGTTTCTAATTAAAATTAGACCAAATAATTAATATTTGATTAAATCAATCAAATATTAATATCTCCCTCAATACATGTCCGATCCTCAAACCATTCAAAGCTGGTGAACCAGGGAGTGATTTCGCACATGATCATGCCAAAATAAGGGTGCTCCACTGCATGTTAAAAGTCCCTAAATAATAGGAGCTCAGACAAACATCTCTGAAATACCCTGAATGAAAGCCAACTATAGAAATTCTGCTAATCAAAGCCAAGCCAAGCTCCATCATGACCCTCTATTCATCTAATCAGCCTACAAAGGTCGCATAATATGCTAACCATTAACTCTAGACATGTCAACTAAAAAGGGGACATGACATTGTATGCATTGATATGTTTATATTTCTTATAGATTTTAGACATTAAATATGATAACTTAGTATAGTCAATTTTATCTTACATGTTTCACTTGTCCTTGTTGAGTGCTTGCATATTTATATAAGACTCTAGTCCAATACCCTAGTCCATATTTGCTATTATATATACACTAGGGTCATATACACCAATACATGGTGCTTCAATTGACACATTTTCCCACTTGAGTGCATCCTATACATAGTTTTGATTACCAGGTTTTATCCTTATATACTCTACATCCTATCTTTAGCATTTTTATATCTTAATATTGATCATTATATTCTTACTAATTTTTTTCCAACTATTACTAATTTAAACTCAACATATGTACATGCCAAATATTACATAAATTTGTATCACATATTCATGCATAATTTCATTTCTAGCTTTCCTAGTTTAAACTTGATTTTATCTTTATGCTTATTATATTTTAAGTGATTTGAATATGCCATTGCTCTTTGGCTCTATGCCATTTCAACTCATAGTATGTATGCTTTAGAATCCTACTTATGTCCTTGTGTGTGCACCTTCTTGATTATATATGTGGACATTTGAATATGCCCTTCTATGGGCTATAAGATAACTTGTTTGTTTCTTGAGTATTTATACATTTGAACATGTCCACGTATGTCTTATTTTTTCAAATTTAGTGGCATTTGCCCATGTTACTTATATTGTGGCCCCTTGTCCTACTTTGCATGTCTTATGTGTTTTCTATGTATAATTTATTGTTTGCATCATGGCTATGACACTTATCTTTTTTTGTTACACACTCCAATTTTTGATGCCATTAGGGACCTCATGCATCTCCCCTTTCCTACTTGGGTTCCATGATGGACATCATGCCCCAGCCCCTGAGATAGCTACAAAATTTATACTCAAATTTATTATTACATATATTTTTATATATATCTTGACACCCTTTTGAATTCTTGACATGATAAACATCTAACAATATAAATTTATGCCTAGATTATCTTACATTTCAATGTTATGTGTGCACATTATATTGGATTATTATGAAAATATCATATATGCTCCATCTAACACACATTTTGTGGATATTTTGATTTTATGGACATTTATTACACATGTTTAATAGCTCCCCTTAAAAGTAAGGCATTCACATGGGTTTATCATAGAGATCAGGCTCTTATATTACATTCATAGTACATTTTCAGCACACAAGCTCAGATTACAAAAAATTAGACTCAAGTAAACATAGTTGGAAAATAATGACATAGAAAACAACATAGTTACACATAAAATAGACTAAAAGAACACTAACACCTAGATTGGGACACTAGCAACACATTTCCAAAAATGGTGATATTGTATAAGATATGGTGTTACTATCTAGTATCCTTAATTTTATAAAAACCCCAATTGGCCAAAAATGTATAGTAGGTACAATACAAGTTTAAATAAGTTCAGTTATAAATTTATTAGTTTTGTTTAGTTTTACTTAGATTCATATCAGTTTTCTCATATTGGGGGCATCATGCACAATAATACCATTCCCATATTTACTTTAGTTACCTAGATACAAATTATTTCAAATGAGTCCAAAATCCATATGCTTAAATATGAAATTTGGGGGCATGTGTGTGACACAATGTTTTCATATTCTCACTTACACAGTGGTTGATTATATGGAATGATAAATTCCATGTCATTATCTATGATGTATACATTTGACATCATATTATAGGTTGAACACTAGTTTCATGCCTTACTCCATCTATAGTGGTTGGCATTCTCAAATGGCCTAAAGCCACCTAATGTAGCTGAGTGCTTGTAATTTTGACATACCTAGTTAGATATACCTAGTTATACATTTACAATTACTTCATGTAATTTTAGTTTTATATACATCTAATACACATGGGTGGTAAATGACGGATTCATAACCTAATTGAGTTCTTGAGACACCTACAAGATAGGGTTGGACATACAGTAAATCCAACACAAGCTATTAAAAGGTCATGATCTACCAAATAGGGGTGGGCAATTATGGAGTCAAATTTAGATTGAGTTCTTGAGCCACCCACACATGAGTATTAATCAAGCCATTAAATAAATCAATTATATTAATTGACTTATCACTATATACATGCACACACATAACTTATCATAAGTTTTATTCATTGATTCATGTATCCAATGAGACGTATTCTTTCCTTTCTTCTCTCCTATCTCTTTACTCAGGTTTACTTAGTTTTACTTCTTTACTCAATTTAGTATTTGATTTTGATATCTCTTAAATAAGTATTGATTTATTCACATTTCATTTGTAAGATACAGATTAGATCATGCTTCACATAATCAAACCTAGCTTCACATACTCAGACCTAGCTTTATGGGCTTCACCTCCTAGGTAAGTCTAGGTATACTTATTTTTCCTTTATCTTAGTCATTTCACTTTGATATATTTTTAGAATAAAAAGGTGGGGGGTATATTTAATCACATAAAATTGGTATTTGAGTGATAAGAGTGATAATTTAAACTATCTATCCCTAGTTTAGCTCCTGACCTTTCCTAGAGCCTATTATCACACCTATCCAACCTTTGTGTGGGCCATAGGCATCCCTAGTCAACCATAAAGTAGTCCCAAACCCTCATTTTATATCCTTGTTCCTTTATGCCTAGTGTTCTACTAGATGGAAACTAACACTATAATATGTACACTAACACCACATGGTGCTAGTGTCCCAAAAATGGCACTAATGTCTCTTCCCCAAATGGATATATTTTCAAAACTAAAACCTTCTAGGGTCAACCTAGACCTCTTTTATCACCTGCATAAGAATCAAAATTGTATATATACATGAATTTTATCCCTCTAACCACTAGATCGAAATAAAATTCAAAATATGCATTCAAACATAGAATAAGTTGTGCATAATTAATGTTATCAATCCTTATTTGGCCTTACTTCTACATAGTACCATCTACATCAATCCTAAGCTTAAATTACCTAGATTTCTAGTCTCAAAATTTTTTAAGGCACTCAATGACACTATCATAATTGATTAAATTGAACTTATACTAGCAATTATGTGGGGAGAACTAAATTTGGATTGATCCCTCCTTATAATATTGGTATGGAGGCAACTCTCTTCACAATGGAGTGTTGAGGATGTATAACCTACCCTAATAACAAACACACCTTTCAACTCATATCAACCAAATTCCCTAGCTACATGTAAGATTAAGTTTTACTCACTAAATTAGTCATTATAATAAAAATATAGGGTTTCAATAGTCGTGCATGTAGGAAGAGACATTAGATATCCAAACACAAGTGTATATAGAAGCTCAAGATAGTCCTACATAGAGGACACTACCACTAATATTTGGACACTACCACCATATTTAAAATAATTATGCTACTATATAACTATGGTACTACTATCCAAGATGGGTTCTAACATTGATATCTAGTTTGTGACTCTTAGACTAGCTTCTACCCTAGTTTCTAGCACCTAGATCACCTATCTCAACAGTTTTCTAGCTAAGTTTTTCTTGCAACTATTTATTGTAATTTTTAGAAAAGCTAATGATAGTCAATTATATAATAAATTAGTGTATGTATTTATTGAATAATATTTACCTAATTTAGTCTATTCATATCTAATAATGCCTTGATAATTAATATTAATGAGGTCCATCAAGACCCCAGTAATAATGTTGAGATGATGGAAAGATCATGGTCCATATACCAGAACAGTGAGGATCTTTCTACTTATATTAAAATGTATAAGGATTGGGTCAAATAAGAATCCATAGCTAGACAGTATTTAGAGGAATAAATATGCCTTCATGAAGAGCATTTGGGCCTTAATTTTCAATAATTTTTGGATGCCTCAAATCAATAGTTTATATAACTTGAAGCTAGGTTTCAAGCCTTAGCTATTTTTTAATTTATTTGCCTAAATTTACCCCTTATGGGTTCTCCTTACCCTAGGGTAGATCCAATTGTTGATTTTGTTCCATCATAGACTCTTAATCACAATATAAAGAAGTTTTTAGACCATATCCAATATTTTGTTATTAAGGCATCTTTGGAATATAAACATCTAACCCTTATGTCAAACAAGTCTAAGAAATTTCTTATAAAACTTAACATTTTCAAATCGATCAGTTCACTTCCTAAGAATATCCATGTGAATCCTCCAAATATCACTTTTAATGATCTTGAAGGTGCCTCCATCCTCTCTTCAAAGTTTGAGATCATTAATTTTGAGGCTAACTAAACTTTTTTGGACACCTACATTGAAGGCCTCTCAAAGGATTAGTATATTCATGATGCTTTTATTTATAGAGTAGTTGAGAGCTTTGTTGATTCTTTTAAGGGTGCATATATTGCCATTTGACAACGTCCTCTTCTTGCTTAATTGTCCACTCCTTCCAAGGAATGGTAATTTTAGTCTGAAAAGAGTATGAACATATTTTTAATGAGTTTTTAATTGACAAATATCTTAAAAAGTCTCCTAAAGATCAATCTAATTCCATCAAACAATAGTCATGGGATGAGGCCATGACAGATGTGAATCAACTTCCCAAATATTAGTCCATTTTTGAGCTCATTAACAACAAGATGAATAAGAATTTTGGTGGTATCTTAAAGGAACTCAATGAGATTCATGCCTCTCTTGGAAAATCCCATCCTCATACTAGCGATCCCCCATTGCAACAATAGAATATAAAGAAGAAGAAGAAAATCCAAAAGAAAAATGTGAATCAGTCATATACCTAAAAATAGCTTCCCCCCAATTTTGAACTAATCATTGGTTTAAAAATTAAGGATGAAGCTAAGAGTGGCAACCCTTCAAGTGTCACCTTGGCTACATCTGATCCATTTCCTTCAAAGCCAAATTCTACCCATCTAGTTAATAATATGAATGTGATATATATGGGACATTCATAATAATCCAACAGAGGAAGTGAAAGAGGTAAGGGTTGGGGCTAGGACTAAGGCTAAGATTAGGGCCATGGTAGGAGTTAGATTCAAGGAAGAGGATAAAATTAAGTCTCTTTCAAAGACCGCACTTCTGCTTGACTCATTAGGGGCCTATTATTAAACAAGTTTTTTTAGCTTCTTTTTTTTCACTAGGAATATTCCTTTAGATGTGGAAAATATAATTTCTAATCTTGCCATCCATAATCTCTCTTTGAGTCATCTTTACTATGGAGAACATAAGTTGTTCAGTCTAGGGGTGAATTTAATTCCTTACCCACCTCCATGCCAGGTTATGTCATCTTGTCCAAGTTCAAATAATTTTTTAGAATTTTCCATATCTTACCTTCTTAAAACTCAATGTTGATGTTGAAGATGATTATGGATATCCCTCCCTCATTTCATGTGTGTTCCCTCACCAATTTCCTGTCTCTAATCCTTGGTGGCACCCTGATGAGCCAAACATGTAATTAGAGGATATAATTTAGAGGGATGAATTCATGTTAAAGGGTCACATTTTAAATTTATTTCTCTCTTGACATCCTTTACTTCCTTTTAGTCTCACCAAGAGTCTTAAATATCTTAGAAATTACCACTCCATCATCATCAAGCCTACATATAAGAACTTGGGCTTGTAGTGTTAGATGCATCTTGGTATTTGAGAGAAGGTTTATGGTAGATTTTATATCCTTTGGTGTATTATAAGGTTGTATTGTTCTTTGGAGATTGATTTGGAGAAGGATTAATTTTATCACTAAAAATTTCAAGTCCTTTCTTGATCTTATATTTAAATTTTTGAGGTATAATACCATCACTTTATATAGAGCTTGTGTATTTGACCTTCTTCTCAAGCTTCATAAGTATGTGGTTGTTATTAGGCCCATTTTCAATTACTCTCATTAAATTTTGGAGCCTAATTTTAAGCTTCTAAACTTTCTCTTATTTTTTATTCTCCTAAAGTAGAAGTACCTTATTGATTCTCTCACCCTTATCTAGGATCTTGGTGATAGAGTTTTTTGGTTGGATTGTATTTTGTTTACTTTTAATGTTGAGTCGCTCTAATCTCGTATCCCCACCATTGAGTTATTGTATCCCTCTGAGATATGGTGACATATTTCTTTTTTGAGTAACACTTTGATGATAGATTCATTGACCTAGTCATGAGTCTAGCAGAGCTTGTTCTCTGGCAACACTATTTAGAGTTTGATGGTGTCTATTATAAGCAAATTAGAGGAACTACCATGGGAAGTAAATTTATAATGGTATATTGTGTCTCTTAATTTTACAATTAGAGTGATTATTAGATACTCATTTTGACACCTATATTGTTGCTTATTTAAAGATATTCATTGATGATGATTTGGGTGTTTGGACTAGTAGTGAATATTCTTTGCTTGAATATTTTAGGCATTATGAGAGCTTTTATCTAGAGATTAGGATCACTAAATCAATTTCCCATTATTATATTAACTTATTACATATAGAATTATTCAAAGGTACCAGCTTTTTTATTCTTGGTAATCTTTCCAATAAGTTCTATTAGACAAAGTTGAATGCCTACCATTACATTCTTTTCTACTCTTGGCATCCTCAGCATCAAAAGAAGTCCTTCATTATCAAAATTTTTTGGTGATACCTTATCAAAGAGTCAAATCCATTAGATATCATCCACCTTAAGAGGATTTTATATTCAATATTGTGAGATAGAGGATATCCTAGATAGTTTCTACTCAGTTTCTTCAGTAAAGTCTCTTAGAAGGATAAGTCAATGTTTCTCAATTAGGTTTAGTCTCATAGAATTCAAAAGAGAAAGAAGGCCACCATTTTTTTCAAGATTAATTATATATATTGTGATAAATATTTAACCTTAGGGACAACCCTAAACCTTACACTTCATTGGCTCTGCCAAAAAGTCCATGCACTACAATATATCCCTCTTCTAATATTTTTCTTGAGAAACCCAAGAAAGATGAGGAGTAAATTTATGTTTAAGTAGTTTTGATGTTTTTTAGGTTGATTTTATTATCTCAACCTTTTTTTCTATTTTAGTTGTTTTTCTTTGTGTTATTTTTCTCCATCTAGGCATCCCCCTTTTCATGTCGGTTCCCTTTGTATTTTTTATGCAAAGTGAGATGGCTTAGTTTTTTGGGATTTTTATTATAATAGGTGAAACATGTTCTAGAAATTTTATTTTTGAGTTATATATGTATATAATTATTTCATATCTTGTATTATTTTATTTTATTCTCCATTTATTTTCTTTTATTACTCTTATTCGTTAGCATCTAGTGAATCACAATTTTTTTTAACTCTAGTAGCATTTTTTTAACTCTAATAATTTTTTTTAACTCTAATAATTTTTTTTAAAACTCTAATAGGCAGGTTTTAGAGGATTTATTGGTCTTAACAATGAATCATAGAGTTAGGAGGTCTAACCCACAAATAAATGCCAAGAGCACTCATTAAATAACCGCATTTATAACTTCCAAATGCTATTCAATCCCATGCAATTGATCCTACAAGTACCAATCAAAACTATGTCCTCTTTGATCTCCAAAATAGTATAAAACATTATTTCTAAGGTGGTTAGGTTCTTAAAAATGATTCATAGAGCTGGGGGATTTCATGAGGGAAAAAATGCCAAGATTTTTAAGTAGATACCCCCCTTCACCTTTCATGATGAGCTCATATCCCCATGCAACATCTTTGTATGGTTTTGAGTCTAATAATATGACTAAAGTTGACTACCCAACCTAATTGAGATCTCAAAAGAGGTGCATGTGATTGAAGAGGTGTGAAAGATTTTGGGTTTGGTTATAAAACTTGTTAGGGGTCTATGACACCCCATCTAACAAAATCATATGATTTATTTTCTTTTTCATCCATTCAAACTCTTTGCATACCACTCATGTTCTTACCTAGGGTTTCTAAGCTTTATGGCATAGTTGACCCTACAGGTCTATAATTTCATCTTTTTCCATCTTTCCTAAGTTAAAAATACATATAATTACCTTTATATATTTTAATCAACGTACTCTAATGTTTTATAATGTAAAAAACTCCCTAAACATGCAAATGACCTTTATTTTCCAAGTGTAGGCTTATACATGCCTATTCAGGCCTACTATGCATCATTAGCCCGTCAAGGTTCTTGAATTATTTCATAGGGCTAGAGAATTTAATTAATAATAATAAATATTATAAAAAACATCAAGATACCTTATTTTCGCTCTTGAGCTTCACCTCCATGCATGGTTCCTCACACTTTCACTCTTGTTTGTGACCCTCCCTAGAAGCATTCAATTAGGTCTACTTGAATGAGATATAAATACGTCCTCCTTTATTGGTTGGAATTTTGAGTATTAATTAAGTGATGAGAAATTATATATAGGAATTTTTTCTTTATATAGACCTTATAAAACTTTATTTTAGGTGTACTCATAACTCAGTCACCTTGCTTCCCCAATATTTTACTTGTAGGTAATAATTGGAATCTTTGATTATGTGTAAATGGTGAGAGGTGAGGTTTATTGTTGAAGTTAGTATTCCATAGACCTTTTATATTGTTTTATCATGTTACCATGTTTTTAATTTTCATATTATACCTTTTATCACCTTAAAATATATTTCTTTTTTGCTCACATGTTCTCCATCTATAGTCAGGTCTATAGATGTTCAACTCTAGGCTCTTAACTGTGTGTGAAATGAAAATTGAGGTTTCCTTATTCATGGAAAATATTTTATAAATTATATAATATCTCATCATTGAAATGAAATTTTAAACCCTATTTCACCTCATAAACTTTAAATGAACCCTAAAATGGATTATTTTACCCAAATTTCCCTTCTTTTATAGTTAGTCATATAGATGGAAAATCTGTTTTTATTGACTATGAGAGCTCATTTAAGAGGTGAGTTTATTCTTTTTTTAGAATATGAGGCCTCTTATCATCATTAAAATCCATTTAATAGGTTCTAACATCCTCCTTGATCATCATAGGCCCTATTTCAATGCAAATTGGATCCCTTTTCTTATTGCACTAATGACAAGCCTACATGAGCTCAAAGATTTCTTTAATTGAGTTTTTCAAAATGAACATCCTTTATGCTCAGTTTCTTGATGAATACAATAGATATAAAACATTATAATCTTCATTTATTTTTCCTTTTGGGTCCCATAGACATATATCCCTCCTCATAACAAGTCTATTTTCTATCTAGACCTACATAGTTCAACTCAATCTACATAATCCCTTAGAGTGTAAAATAGATAATGTATACACATAATATTTTAAAAATTTTATCAATTAATGATGCTCTTTATCTTACAAAACCCATCAATTCTAAATATATCTAAGTGTATACCTTAATCGGTGCATCAGGAAAGGGGTGGGTAGACCATTGGTGCTTCATAGGATAGTTTAACCTTTTTCCACTTGACATCTACACACTTATCTCTTGAAAACCATTCCCCTAAGATTTGAATCCTATTTTACACACTCATCTAGTCTTTTAACACCTTAATTATACCTTTTCCTAACCTTAACCTATTTTTGATAGTTTACATGACTATGTTGGTCACATTAACCTTGTATCCTTATTGACAAAATTTATTAGGGATGTCTAGTCCTTGACCTAGTTAGTTTTTGTCAATTATGATACTAGGTAGAATAGGTCAACCTTTTTAGCCAAAAATTTTATAATGGTATAGGGTTATATCCAACTATATGAACACATTCATTTATATGATGAAGAGAAGAAGAAGTAAGATATATTGTGCATCTATTCATCCACCATTATATTTGAGGAACATGTTTAGGGTTTCATACTTTCCTTGGAAATATGGATCCTATCTTGTGGATAAGTATTTTAGATGAATTGATAAGTTTTGTAGCTTATATATGATTTATAATCATCATCCTTGCATACCAAAATAACCTCTTGTGAATAACCTTGGCCAAGGCAGAGATTGAGGATTGATGGGTTTATTTTCAAAGGTCATTATTCCTAACTTTGTTCCTCCTTTGTAAGAGTGGGTAGATATAAATTTTCACTTATCTTCCATGCATTAGTATTTCATATACATTGATGTGAGTATATGTATTCTATTCATGTTTAATTTTATTTTTTGTTACCCCCACTTTGTGCCACAAGATTTGGTGAGCACTAGATTAGACTTTTAATTTACTTGTTATTAGTTTAATGAATATGAAAACATAGGACCTATTTAGGGTTACTACATAGTTTTTCTTGATTAGAGGCTTTAAAACCCTCCATAGTGATATTATTTGTGGTAAGATATCACTTTATTAGGTCTAGTAGATCCATATTGGTCATTTCTTTGATTATCAATGTATTCCCAATCAGAAGTGTACGTAGGATCTATATTCTCTGAGCTATGATTAATTTATAGATATGTTATATTTGCCATGACATACATTCTGATGAACCCAAATGAATATAACCTTTTAAATTTTTATTTCACACCTTTTATTTATATCATTTTATTATTTTTCTATGCATTTCTTCATCATATACAAGTCACTTGATCGAGCAGGTCAACATAGTAATCTTATTCAATCCTAGATAGTGGACTATGTTGAAAAGGTCAACTTAGTTTCCCAATAAACATATAGATAGTAAAATAAGTCAACTAGGTCAACTTAGTCATCTTAAAAAAAATAAACAAATATATTTTCACACAACTAGGTCAACCCAATTGACTTAGGTGGTAGAACTTGAAAGAAGCATTCAAGGTATTACAATAGAAAATTTACAATCTATTGATGTAGGTTTTATACACACCATAGTGTAACAAAGTAGCCTCTAACGATTTATGATATTATTGGAGGTAAAATCCACTCTAGGGCATGAGTTTTAGGTATGAAATTGGAATAACCTATTGAAAGAATAGGTAGTAGGGCATGTAGGTTGTTGATAAGGTTTTTTGGATGAAGGTATGGTTCCTAAAGAGTAGTGAATTCCTATGTAAGTTGGATGGGTGGCCAGTTTCTAATATAGAGTGGGTAGATATAAAAAAAATCTCAAAAAATGAGGGAAGGGTAAGGCATAAAATAATTATCTATGGTTTTCAAGAATCAATTCCTTGACTGGTTTCTAAATGGACAAGTGCTCTCAGAACCTATACTTGGTATTAGCAGCAATTGCACACATACGATCAGACATGACTAAAGAGTCTAAGGAGATACTAATATAGGAAATTCATAGGCCTTAGATAATATTTTTAAATTTTAGGTCATTTATTACAACTCTTACTTAGGAGATAATGGCTTAGGCTAGCAAAGTATCTAAGGTAGATATTACACACACACACACACATAAAACTACATAAAATAAAGCACTCATACACATTCAGAATTATGAATCAATCAAATTAATTGAATTAATAAATATAATTCCCAAATATTCAAATTATTTTTTTACATCTAATATTAGTGCATCAATCAAGATAGTCAAGAATCCATTCACAGCTAGTGCACACTAAAGATTCTTGAAACATACAACCACAAACCATAGCATCTAATTACATACAAATTGGAAAGAGAATACACAAACACATTCATTGATGATAAAAATTAATATTAATCTTGTATTCAAAATTAACTAATAAAAATCTAAATGGGATTATAATTATTTATATAGACTTAGGGAAGGGATCACCTTATCCTCTAAGTTCATACAAGGTCATTACATGTGATAGTCAAAACTTGAGTTCTAACTATGGTCTAAAACCATATAAGAGTCCACTTAAAATTATATATTTAACTTACCCTTTTCCAAATATATGAAACATGTGCATGTGTATAAATACAAAGGCTATTTTTAAAATTTTAGCTTTAGCTATATGTAAACTATCAATATATGCACCATTTTCAAAACTATTCATGCATAAAGTCTTAGCCTTTCATAGCTTGTGAGAACAATCTGTTAAATATTTTTAGATTAGAATCCTCAAAATTAAAATCAAACATGCATTGAAGATAATTATTGATTTACCAATACTTCAAAACTAGTGACACTATTTACTGTGACTAATATTAATATGATTATGCATTACATTCTACCTGTCATTGAGTCTAGACATTTGAAAAGTGCACCTAGGACTTGCATCATCAGATCTCTATGCATAATGGAATATGAGTATATTATTTGGTAGCTCTATGGGCTTCTTATTATATTTTTAAAAACACATTCCATCACTTAGCACCTTTACACCATGTGGCAGCTTATCACTTGTCCTATACTATTTGAAATGTCTTTGTCAATTTGTATTATTGATCTTCATGTACTAGGATCCCATGTATTATTGGATATTTTTCTTAAACATTCACACAAGGGTGACACTTTTAATTTACATGCTTCCCCAAAAATCCATTTATTTCCATGCTTAATCTTATGCCATTAGATATATGTTATGTGAGTTAATGTGTAGTGTAGATCTTGGTGTTTGACTCTTTGACTCTCATGTGCTTGACACTTATCACTTTTGGGTTTGATCTTAAAAACATAAAATTACAATTACTTATCATATATATAATAAAGTGCTTGACTATAATGGTTCCACTTGGCAGCTCTTTAGGTATGTTTATTTATTGGACAAAATGTCCACACAAAAGCCCATAGTATTGAATGTTTTGAGGAAATTATCATGTGTTTTTATTAATATAAAATTATTTTGATATTTTTATGTATGGGATTTATTTTAGTATGAAAAATAACCATGAAAATTAGGTTTAAGGGAAATTATATCAAGGAAAATGGCCATGACAAAAATGTAGAATGGTAATTTTTTCAGGTAAAATGCCCTTGGCAAAAAGTCTAAAGGGTGTGTTCATTCGGTAAAATGCACTTACAAAAAATTCCAAAGGGTATGTTCATTGGGAAAAATTCCCTTGGAAAAAATTATGAAGGGTATGTTCATTAGGAAAAAAATTTGGGATAGAAGTCCCAAAGGGTAGGTTGTGTAAAGCTCGAAGGGTACGTTCAAAAGGGCCAAATAATAATTATGTCAATGAAAGTGTATTGACAATATTGTTGTGGGGAAAATGTATCAAGAAAATTGTATGAAGACCAAATTATATTAGGCAAAGTGTCTAAAACAAATATAATAAATACCCAATTCTATTAGGTAAAGTGTCTAAAACAAATATCCCAAAGACCCAATTCCATCAGATAAAGTGTTCAAAATAAATATGTCGAAGACCTAATTCCATTGGACAAAGTGTTTAAAATAAATATGTTGAAATAAATAAGTCCATGAAACAAATCCCACAAAAATAAGTATGAAAGAGATTAGTAGCTTCAAATAAGATAATGGATAAAATACATGACAAAGACACATTGCATAAGTCCAATAAAGGTAAGCTTGAATACATAAGCCCAATAGAATAAGATCAATAGAAAGAGTTAGTCTCTAAACATAATAACAATGCCATTTTGATAAAGTATGAAAGGCAAATAGTTAGTATTTTCCCAAAATTTTGAATTAAACACATAGAAGAGGGGCTCAAATTTAATACCATAATCTAAAAAAAGTGGGTCCCCATTTCTGTAAAGAAAGAGGGGATATTATGTATAACAAATGCTAACTTATACGGGGAATACTTCAAAGTATTCACTAACCTAGAACTCTAGTTATCAATCCTTAAATTAATCATGAAGTGTGCCACAAAAGAATACTTAAATTAGAAACATGAAAGAGACTCCTAAGTTAATTCACACAACATACTTGCCTTCTAATTTCTTAGATCTATGTGTGTCAAACATGTAGTTTATTTAACCCTTGTTGCGATGAGTTTTTCAAAGAACTTGATGAGGCTATAGGTTTCATTCAAGTATCTCTTAAATCTCATTAAATCAAGGGAATATTAGGCATTGATCTACTACCAGCTAGACATATATATCCCTAATAGAGAATCCTTATGCTCCTTATCTTCTCTTTCCATCATGATGCATGGTACATTGACCTTATTTCATCATGCAAGCCTTTTGATTTTCTTTTAATATTTTTAACTCATTGGTTATTTATTCTTATTATTATTTTTTATTCTTAAATGAAAAAGAGAAGAGCTATAACCCCAATGATTTGGTATAATTATAAATCAAATCATTACTAGAACATCTCTGCTAGCCACATCTATACCTAGAATTATCATTTCCAATAAGAATTTAATGTGATAAGTGCATTTGATCCAATAAAACATGAAAAATTTATAAATTTGTATGAATTATTTTTAAAGTAACTTTCAAATACCTAGTGAAAGTATTCAATTATGACACAATCCATAATAGTTCATGACTACTTACCTTTATCCTAAAGACTTAAAAACACAAAAATATACCCAATTTGTATCAAAGTCTCAAGTTATGACTCTTTTTTCAATTTTTCCCCCTTTATACAAGTCCTAACCTTAGTTGGTTTGTATTTTAACTTGGTTATAGTCAGAGAAAACATAATTCAAATCATCAGA
This sequence comes from Torreya grandis, assembly GCA_037957365.1. NCBI lineage: Eukaryota > Viridiplantae > Streptophyta > Pinopsida > Cupressales > Taxaceae > Torreya > Torreya grandis. Next base: position 2,194,899 of record JARHVA010002420.1, read on the forward strand.
GAAAGCTAAGAATGACTAATCTAATGAGGGAAGGAGATTAACTAAGAAAGCACTGAAATCTAATCTAGAAAGCATGAAATCTAATCTATGAAAGTAAAATACTAAATGTAAGAAAGATTAATCTATAAAGCAAGAAACTAAACTAGGAAAGTAGGAAATCTAATCTAAGAAAGTAAGAAATCTAATATAATCCTAAGTCTATGTTCATCTGATTCATTAGTTAGGGGTCCCTTCAGATAGTATAGTCATGTAGTAGCGCTTCAAAAATTTCCCCTTGAATAGATAGGTAAGTTTATTAACCTTTAAGTCCTTCAAAATAAATACATTATTTCCCATGGTCTCCAAAATATGATATGGTCCAATCCATAATGGGGAAAACTTGTCATGCTATCCTTTCTTCTCATGGGATTTATCCCAAAGTAGTACTAGATCTAAAATCTTGAATGCTTTGACCATTACTCTTTTATCAAACTAACTCTTGACTACATCTTGTTGTTTGATAAATGTCTATAAGGCTTAATTCATTGAATCTTCCATTTCTATTATGTCTAAAAATCTTGATTATACTTTATCACTTGGTTCCATGTAGTCTCGCATGAATATATAAGTGGGTAGCTTCAACATGATAGGGAATAATGGCTTTCATCCATACACTAGTAGATAAGGTGAAGCTTTAAGGGCTTGTTTTTGTCTAGTCTAGTCTACCCAAAAAGCATACTTCAATAAATTATGCCAATCCCTAGGCTTGTCCCCAGCTAATTTCTTAATTTCATCAGTCATATTATTATTCATTGATTCTACCAATCCATTTCCTTGAGGGTAATAGTTCGAAGCTAACCTGATAATAATTTGGTTGTCATGTACCTACTCAGTAAATTATACTAATATGAAATTTGGTTCATTGTCATAAATCAAAGAAATAGGCATGTAAAATCTAGTTGTTAGGTGTTCATCCAAGAAGCAAATCACATCTTATGCTCTATATTTATTTATGGATATGGCTTCAATCCATTTAGTGCAATAGTATATAGAAGTAAGCATGAATTTATGGCCTGCTCAGGAATTTGGGTTGATGACACCAATGAAGTCTAAACCCCACTATGAAAATGGCATTATTTCAATAACTAACTCTAAAGGCATTGCTACATGTACTTCTCTCTTGGATAGAGATTAACATTCATGGCATGTTCTAATGTGAATATGAGCATCTTTGAAAACTATTGGCCAATAGTAGCACATTCTAAAGATCTTATGGGCTATGGTATTTATAGAAGGATGGCCACTACCTATCTTTTGATGCAAGTTCTCTAAAATTTCTTTATCTTTATCTATGGATACACACCTAAGATAAATGTCTTCATAATTTCTTCTTTAAAGGACTACCTTCTTGATCATGTAATGAGTAGATTTGAGCCTCAAGACTATTCTCCTCTTTATATTGAGTTCTAGGGAACAAGTTCTTGTAAGTAAATACTATATCATATCAGTATACCATTCTCATTTAGATACTTGAGCTTCACATACATCTTCAATGTTGATACATGGATTTGGCTCAGTCATAAGCTAAACAATGCCTTAACCTTAAATGATCTTTGTTAGTTTGAACTCTATAGAATTCTCATAGCCTAGCCATCCATTTGCCTTGGCATTCTCCTTTATTTTTTTTGATAGGGTGAGACTGACAATAAGATCAGGTACAATGGTGATGGTTTTATTCCTTAATATGTAATGCCAAAAATTCTTACTACCTTGATAGGGGTGAAAATCTATTTGTTTATCATAGAATATCTAAGCTTTGCATCCTTCAAATTTATGTTCATAAATGTAATTAGATGTTCAGTCACTTCCTTATTATGAATGATGACAATAATAATTGTAATCTCTGAAGTGAATGAATACAAGTAGAAATATTTCATAAAATTTAGACTAATTAATATTAGAGCTTGTGATATTGCATCTTTAATGTCCTAAAAGGACTTTCAAGATTGAACTTTCCATTTTATTTTGGCATCCTACTTGAGCATGGTGTTTAGAGTTATAAAAAAAATTTAAATCTTGAGATGAACTTCATTATGAAGTTAATAGTTTGTAATAATGATTTGATCTCCTTGTTGTTTGGTGGTGAAATCCTTGAAATTTCTTGAATTCTATCTAGATCAATGGTGATCCCAACTTTAGTGATGATGTGCCCCAAGAGCTTGCCTTCAATGACTCCAAATACACTTTTCTTTGGGTTTAGAGAAATACCAAACCTTTTGTATCTCTTTAATATGGATTGTAAATGTCTTATGTGATTCTTTCTATTTTTTGAAAATATCGTAAGATCATCCATGTAGATGATTATGCATTTTCCTATTAGTCCTTTAAATGCATGATCCATAGTGCATTGAAAGGTTGATCCCATGTTTATTAGGCCAAATGGCATCCTTTTATACGCATAAGTTCCCCATTTTATGGTAAACATTATCTTCATTATATCCTTAGATTACAATAGTACTTGATTATAGCCTAAAAATTCATCTAAGAAGGACATTATTTTAGAACCACTTACTATTTGTATCACCTCATATAGAGAAGGTAGGGGTCACTTGTACTTTTTAGAAGCCTTATTTAGGTTCCAAAAATCCACACATAATTTGATCTCACCATTATGATTTCTTACTAGGACCAAATTGGCCACCTAAGTATATGTATTACTAGAAAGATGATTTTTGCACTTAACAACTTCTCCACTTCTATCTGAATGAGAGGTTATAGAATAGGATTGACTAGTCTTTGCCTCTATCTAAATGGATTATGATTTATCTTTAATGGAATTGCATGAGTAATGACTTGTAGGTCATATACTTTCAATTCTTTAAATGTCCAGGCAATGACATCCCTAAACTGAGTGATTAGATCCTTTACTCACTATCTCTGTTCTAAGGTGCAACTGAGACCACTATTAACATAGCATGGACTATACTCATCATCTAAATTTTATCTTTTGAAATTTGATTCATTGACCTTGGACTTCTTGAGTTTTTGAGCTTGAGGGTCTATGTCAAATGTTCTTTCCAAAGAGACCAACCTAGATGGGATGCAATTTTTTTTTTGATTTGGAGAATACCTTCCCTATTTGAATCCTCTTGAAAAAGGTCATAAAAGTCCTTGTAATATATGATTTGGGACTCAAACTCCCTTGAATTAGCTAAAAATTAAATAATCTATTGGTCATCATCAAAGACCTAGATTTTTTTTACATTATCAAGAATAGGACAAATCACTAATTCAATAGAGAACCTCTTTACCTTAGATTCTTAGAGGGGTTCTAAATCAATATCAATAATAGTTAGTAAACTAGTATCTTGATTTTGATCTCTAGGAAGGGATACTATGTTGAAATCTTTGAATTTTTTGATTGGGTCCCATGCTCTATGCTTGTATCTTCTCAAATAAGATAGATTGCATTGGTATTTTTTTGACTTGGTTAACCACCAGCTCTGAGTCATCAAATACTAATATTTTCTTTACATTATTTTTAAGTGAAAATTATAATCACATAATTAGAGCTTCATAATTAGCTCTATTGTTAGTGCATGTAAATTATAACTTATATTTTTCTAAGAACATTTTACCTTATGGATCAATCAGCTTGATTTCCATGCATCATCCTTGCTTAGATCTAGCGCCATCAAAGTGTAAAGTCCATAGCTATGTAGAACCTTTAGGTTTTGGCTTTTATAATTGATTTTGAGTAGTAAAAGTATAAATACCAAGGTTGGGTGACTCATACTTTACCTCTTCATTATTAATGTTATATTTTATAATGGGATACTTCATTTTTGACTCTTTGTAAATTTCAATTTGATTCACAATTCCTCTCCATGACAACCAAATATGAGAGACATTTGTAGAGAGATATCCATTGAGTGTTTTGGACTAATCCCTTCTTAAGAATAGTTTGTATCCTTCTAGTATATATAGCACTAGAATAGTAATGGTCATCCAGACTCATGGTTTAGATGCTACTTGAATGTGCACATTAGTCAATTCTTCAACTATCGGTACTACTATTTTATCTAGTTGTGAAAATGTTATCTTTTAAGGACTCAGAGTGAGAATTATCTTTTCACATATGAATTTGGGCATGATCATTTTCGATTCTTGAGAATAAACTAAAAAAATATGAATGTTCTTATCAAATACTCAAATAGTCATTAAGAAGGGTGGAGCTTCTGGCTTACTCTTGTAGATGATGTTGGTGTTGGAAACTTTCACTTTATTTGTAGATGCTTTAGATATTTTCATACGAGCCTTTATAGTAATGGACTTTCATAGTAGTTCCTTCTATTCTATGATCTGAGCTAACTCATGAAATGTTACGTTCTCCTTTATCTTCTTCATATCTTTCATAATATTGTATCCTCCTTTACTTGGTTCTTCCTTATTTTGTGGCTTATCATTTCCCTTTGGAGGGGGTGGATTATTGTCTTCTTTAGGATTAGGAGGAATCATCATGGTATTTTTAGGAGTTGATGTTGTAAGTGGATGCTTATTAGTTATATTGTATGCACCTCTCTAAAACTATTGAAAAGCATGAACTTTATCCATATTATGTTCTGGTTTATTATCATCTTCATTTGAGAAGGGAAACTCATGAGTTTTGAAGAACATAGTGATACTTAAAGTGCTAAGATCCTAGTGGGATTATGGTGGATTGCTCATTTAGTCCTACTTGACTACTTATTTTTGAAATATTTCAAATGCTACATAAAATTTGATGCAATTGAGCTCAACATGTTGAAAGGTATTACAAATTATACACCAATAGGGAAGAGTTATTCTACCATGTTGATCTCTAGAATCTTGTTAGGCTACTTAAGTTTGTTGAATGGTATGTTATATCTCTAGAATCTAGTATTATGATTACCAGTTGGCGTATTTACATTGCCCATCTTCATTTGCATATTTAAGACGTCATTGATCAACTTTTGAACCATCTTATAGATAGAATCTAGTTCTAACTTTGTAGAATATATACCTTTTAAAATAGTAGTGGGAAGTATAACTAATTTTTTATTCTATTGATAATCATTTCATATCATATGATTGTTCAAGAAGCTAAATTTTAGTTGTGTTGTCTGTGTCAATAGAGGCAGTGCATATAACTAATTTTAATTGAATGTGAGAATATTTTGCTTCACATATGGTATCAGATTGAGTGTTGGAAATCCATTGTTGACATGAGGCACTCTAGGCATCTAAGGATTGAGTTTTTTCTATATTGATAGCCTCTTTATATGCTAATAACAAACTATTGGGAACAATTGTTCTCCTTAAGAGCATGGTAGTGATTGGGTCTAGGGAATTCTTATACATTTGTAATGTTAATAACTCATCTAGTTGACATTTTGGGGTCAACTAGTTGTGAATTTTATGAAACATTGCATTGAAAAGTTAGATAGGCTCATTAGTCTCTCTCTTCATATTGGTGAAATGCTAGTATACCAAACTAGGATTGGTGGCCTACCCAAAATATGCAAGAAACACTATTTAATCACTCATCTTAAGAAGTGATGGAGTTTTTTGTTAGATTTAAATACCAATCATAAGTAACATCCATTATAGTAAAATGGAATAATCTACATGAAACACCCTCATAAATAAATTTCATTAGATTGAATCCATCCTTAAAAGATTGGATATGTTCCTCTACTATCTTTTATCTGATAAGAGCAAAGGATGGTAAGTACCTCTCATGATTCTAAGATAAGTCATGCACATCTCTAGGGATAGAAATAATAGATCTAACTAACTAGGGCTAATCCATTAGTTTGTTAATAGGCAAAAAACCCCTTACTAGAGGAGTCCTTAGAGGTGGACTATTCAGAACTAGGGCCCTTAGCATAGTTCTAGGTCTCCTATGTTATGCCAAGGCTAAGACTAGTAAACCAACCAAGGAATTAGATCTAGTCACTTTCCTAAGTGACTCTAGTGAAACTCTACATAAATAATAATTACTATTTCAGGGGTGCTACCCTCTTTTTATCACCAATTACTATTGATACAAGTTTTATGCACACCATAGTGTAACAAGGTAGCCTCTAACATTTTAGTATCTTAGTGGAGATAAAATCCACTCTAGAGCATGAGTTATAGGTATGCAGTTGGAACAACCTATTGATGGAATAACTAGTAGGGCATGCAAGTTATTGACAAAGTTATTTAGATAGAGGTATGGTTCCTAAAGAGTAGTGAATTCCTACATGAGTTGGATGGATGCCTAATTTCTAATCTATAATGGTTAGATCTCAAAAAAACTCAAAAAAGGAGGGAAGGCTAAGGCAAAAAAGAAGGCTCTATTGTTTTTAAGAATCACTTCCCTAGTTGGTTTATAAAAGGATAAGTGTTCTCAGAACCTATGCCTATTACTAGCAATAATTTCACACACACAATTAGACATGGCTAAGGAATCTAAGGAGATACTGATGTAGTAAATTCATAGGCCTTAGACAAAGGTTTCTCCATTTAGGGTAGCTATTACACACTCTTACTTAGGATATTATGGCTCAGACTAGAAAAGTATCTAAGGAAGCTATTACACAAAAAAAAAATCAAATAAAGCGCTCGTACACATTTAAAATTATGAATCAATCAACTTAACTGACTTAATCAAGATAATTAACCAATATTTATATAGCTATTACACATCTAATATTAGTTCATCAATCAATACATTCAATAATCCATTCACAACTGTTTCACACTAAATATTATTGAAACTTACAACCAAAAAAATAACATCTAATTACACAAAAATTAGAAATAGAACACGCAAACACATTTGTTGATGATCAAAATTGATGTTGCTCTTGTAATAAAAATTATTTGACCAAAATCCAAATTCGATTACACTTATTTATATAGACTCAGGGAAGGGGTCACCTCATATTCCAAGTTCATGGAAGGTCATTACATGTGATAGTTAGAACTTGAGAATTAACTATGGTCTAAAACTATATAAGAGTCCACTTATAGTTATCAATTTAAATTAGATTTTAATAAAGATATGAAATATGTGCATGTGTATAAATATAAAGGATATTTTTATAATTTTAGTTTAAACTATATGCAAATTGTAAATATATGTGCCATTTTCAAAATTATTCATGCACAAAGTCTTAGCCTTTCATAGCTTGCGATAACAACCTATTAAACATTTTTAGATTAGCCACCTTCAAATAGAACTCATACATGTGTCAAAAATAAGTATCACTTTACTAATGCTTTAGAACTAGTAATACTATTTACTGTGACTAATCTTAATATGATTGTTCATTACATGCTACTTATTATTGAGTCTGGACCTTTGAAAAGTGCACCTAAGACTCACACCATCAGATCTCTATGCATGATGAAATAAGAGCATTCCATTTTGTAGCTCCATAGGATTCCTAGGTGCTTTTACAAGAGACACACCATCACTTAACACCTTTAAACCATACAACATCTTCTCACTTCTCCTAGGACCTTTGAAAAGTCTTCATTAATCTCACATTATTGATCTTAATATACTAGGCTCCCATGCACTATTGGATCTTTTGGAGGGTGACACTTGTCACCACCATGATTTTTATGGAAATCCATTTATTACTATGCTTGATCTCATGTAATTAGATCTTTGATATGTGGGTTAACACATATTGTAGATCTTGGTTCTTGACTCTTTGACTCCCACAAGCTTGACACTTGTCACTTCCAGGTTTGCTCCTACAAACATAAATTTAAAATGATTTAACATATATATAATAAAGTGTTTGACTATATGGGTTCCACTTGGAAGATCCATGGGGATTTTGGTCTATTAGACAAAATGTCCATGCAAAAATCTTGTAGTATTGAATGTTTCAAGGAAATTGACATAGGGTTTTTATTGTAGGAATATTGTTTTGGGATTTTTATGTAGGGGATTTTTTTTGGAAAGAAAAATGCCCATGATAATTAGGTTGAAGGGTAATTATATTAGGAAAATTAGCCATGATAAAAAGGATAAAGGGTAATTTTATTAGGAAATATGGCCAGGACAAAAAGGTAGAAGGGAAATTTTGTTAGGTAAAATTCCCTTGGAAAAAAGTTTTAAGGGTATGTTCATCAGGAAAAATGCCCTTGGTAAAATTTTTGAAGCATATGTTCATCAAGAAAAAGGCCCATGGCAAAAATACTAAATGGTATGTTCATCAAGAAAAATTCCCTTGGCAAAAATTTCAAACGGTATGTTCATCAAGAAAAATGTCTAAGATGGATGTCCCAAATGATAGGTTGTACAAAGCTCAAAGAAAAGGTTAAAAAGGGATGAAGGGAAATTATATTGTTCAAAGTGTATTAGCGAGATTTTTGTGTGGAAACTATAATGGGAAAATTGTCTAAAGACCAAACTCCATAAGGTAAAGTGTCTAAAATAAATATGTCAAAGACTAAATTCTATCTAGCAAAGTGTCTAAAACAAATATGTCAAAGACCCAATTTTGTCAACCAAAGTGTCTGAAATAAATATGTCAAAGACCCAATTCTATTAGACAAAGTGTTTAAAACAAATATGCCAAAACAATTAAGTCTATGGTAAAAAACTCACAATAATAAGTCTAAAACAATAAATCCAAAATATCTCAATAGCTTTGAATAAGATAATGGAAAAAATACCCAACAAAGACAAATTGCATAAGTTCAATAAAGATAAGCCCAAAAACATAAGCTACATATAATAAGCCTGATATAAATAATTAGTCTATGAACATAATACCAATGTCATTTTGCTAAAGTATGAAAAGCCAATAGTCAGTCTTTTCCCAAAATTTTACATTAAACATATAGAAAAGGGGCTAAAAGTTAATGTCATAATCTAAAAAAAGTAGGTCCCCATTTCTAAAAATAAAGAGGGGATGCTGGGTACAACACAATACTCATCATCTTCTAACCCGCTCCTTTATTTTTATCTCCTTTAATTCAATACTTCATTAAAATTCTATTTTGTGTAAGTTTGCAATCTTCAAAACTACAATCCTACAACAAACTAAGTTAACTTGGTCGACTTAGTTATGTAACCTATCTTCTATCTAAAAGACTAAGTTGACCTAGCTAACTTAGTTCTTAAGGACTCTTTATTTTACAAAATAGTATTGACCTAGTTGACTCTATTTTGTAATGTTTTCATACAGTGTTGTATGAACTGACTCTATACCATTCTTAATTTGGAAATTAACAACTAGATTCTAGTAATTAATTCACACTTTCATAATTAGGTGGTTTTTAAAATTAACAATTAGTTTCAATATTTTTCTCTTTTTTGCACATACTACTAAATCACATGATACTCAAAACACATTTAACATTTGTCTTCTCAAGGCCTACCTACTTAGATTTCATCACCAAGTATAAACATGTGGTTATTGGTATATATTGACAAAGCACCTGACACCCTTATCCCTGTAGGATTGTGAAGTGATGGGTAGGCCCCAATACCAATCTAATACCATTTGCAACATAGATCCCTTTCAGACTAAACATCCTAAAACCATCCATAGATTAATTTTTAGTTCCCTATTCTCATCCAACTTCCCTATCAAACTTAAATTAACATTTAATAATAATCTAACAACTCTTAGGATGACCACTTAGTTATCATTTAGTTTTTATTTGATAGCTTGATCTTTGCTCATTGTATGTTGTATTATAAAGACTTGCATTGGCCATCATTGGTTTAAGGTTTTATGTTGTATGCCCCAATTGGATCATTCTCTTTGATCCAATTATTTATGTGTTTATTTTCATTTCTTACATCAATTACATTGCATAATCTTTCCCTATTTTTATCACACTATCATTCTATTCAACAAAATATCTTATAGACTACCTTTTTCCCTATCTACAATACAAGTTAAACTAGTTGACCCAATACTCCTTTCTACCAATCAAGTTATAGTATTAAGTCAACCTAGTCGACTCTGTATCCTTATTAGACTATCTTTTTCCCTATTTATAATACTAAGTTAACCTGGTTAACTCTATACTCTTTTACCTTCTCTCCAATAGTACTAAGTCAACTTGGTCAAGTCTATACTCTTATACCTTCTATCCAATAGTACTAAGTTAACTTGGTCTAATCTATACTCTTTTACCTCCTATTTATAGTATTAAGTTAACCTAGTTCACTTTGTAATCTTATCTATCTTTTGTATCTCTTTGATTTTGTATTACCTTTTCTTTCCCTAATCTATCTCCTTTATCATGAACTTCATATTTGAATAAAATGCTAAGTTGAATTCAAAATATATGATGAGTTTTACCAACCTCAATAGATTTTCCCATAAGTAGTGTGTGACTCTTACCCTAGATGAAATTAATGTTCATTTAGCCATTACACTACAAACTATGGGACCCATCCTCACTCCTCTTCACTTGTCAATCCTTTCTTATAATTTGAAGATCAACCTGAATTAGATTATGCCCTATAAATGTTTTTATTAATCAAATAATTTCTTCAAAATCAAGGAAAATATCCTTCTACTATTTACCATCTTATGATAAGTGGTCAAGTCAAGGAATCCCATTCACCTTATTCTATATTCTCCCATAAATTTGGGGACACTATCATCTTTACATCTCAACATCTTCCATCTATTTTTACCCATGATCATGTCATGAAATCTTCTTCTTTGATTTCCTCCACTTTCATGCCTAGTATCTCTATTAACATGGCAGGTTCTACATTTAGTGGGCCTCTTCCTAGACCCACTCTTATCAATTCCTCCACTAGTGAATCATTTTCTACCCATGGTAATCATGAATCTAGTGCTACTTCTTATCATCCTTCTATTAGTACATCTTATTACACATAATTAAATCATGCTACTAGTGCCTCACTTACTAAGAATTCTTCTCAAGCTACTACTAACACCCATAGTGTTACCCAAGCCACTACTACCAATTCAAATACTTCACAGAATGCCAATAATACCAATCAAACCCATCAAATTCTATTAAAAAATATGAATCAAATGAATTCTTTCCAAGATAATAGTGCAAATCAAATGATGTAAATCATCTTATCCATCTTCAAACCCACCCTCAATAGATTATATGGGGTACCCATAACCAAAATTTTCCCCCACCTCTTCTTTAGTATTTCCATGGTAATATTATCCCTAAACCTCCCCTTTTTAACAAAATAATCAAGACATTCAAAATGAGCCTCTTACATCTCAAATTACTAATATCGACATAGGAGGTATCAGCCCTACCATTACTTATAATGGGTTAACTAATCCTATTATTCACTTAAAAACATTTATGAATCTATATAATGATTGGGTAAATTTAAATACCTTCAACACTATAAAGATGTTATCAAATACTCTCACAAGTGAGGCTTTAAATTGGTACAACTAACTCAAATCTCATTCCATCACTAGTTTAGAATACTTAGTCAATGCTCTTGTGCAAGAGTTATAAACTAGTGATCTCCCTGAGAATACCTTGGCCCATTTTATAAATTTTAATCAAATTGAGACCAAAATCACACAATATTTCATCTAATAATGGAATACATTGTCAAAAAAATGTGAACATAATATGGAAGATGACAACATCTTTCATCTATTTACCAACACTCTTTTCCCAAGTTGTAATATCAGGTTTGGACTCTCTCTCTCTCTCTCTCCATGCACTTTGGAAGAGGCAATTAACCAAGCCAAGCATCAAGATTTACTCATTCATCAATTTGATCCATACCAAACTTCTTTAGGTACTTTCATGTTAATCAAGAATAATAATCATCATGGTGGTGTCACTGATTCTTATGATACAATTCATACTATTCAAGTTGTTGTTCCCAACTAGACTCTAGAACAAGCTTCCGCTCCCAACCACATCACCAAACCTAATTTATATTCGACCAATAAAATCAACATTCATAAACCTTTATCTTTAGAATAATTATAAAAATATCTACCAAGGCCTCTTCTATGAGAACTTGATCCTAATCATCCCATGAAATCTTGGTATGATCCCAGTAAATTTTATTGGTTTCATGCTAGTTGGGGTCATTCTCATGAGACTTTTAGGAAACTTTATAATTTTTCTATATATTTACTTCTCATTCCTAATTTTGACCATGACTTTATCATTTTTAAATGTCAAAAATCTTATGACATTGCCTACAAATCTCATGAAATAAAAAATAAATCTCAAGCTTTGAACTAGGCTAATGCTCATTTGGCAATTTATAAATATCATCTTATAAATCACCAAGATAACCAATACAAACCTACCCCTTATAAAAATAAATTTGATAGTTTTCTTGACCCAACTGTTAGAGATAATATAGTCAATATGACTAATATATGAAGGGTGGTTGCCCTCATTGATCCTCATTCCATCTACACTCCTCAATTACTTTGCACATTTTATGTTATCCAAGACTCTTCTGCAACTCACTTATCATATTTGGGGAAAGAATACCTTATATATTTTTATGAACCAATTCCAACACCTCCCTTGGATAATACTTATCATACCATTTCTACCATTACTCTAACCTCTTTACCCATTTCCAATGATACTCAAATTTGTATCAACACTTCTTCTCAAACTAAACTTGCATTAAATAACCCATCATATCAAGATAATTAATAAATTTGTCCTCTAATTAAACCTTACACATCTTATCAACATAAATTCACATTCACTTCAGCTTTTCCTTATGATGACCTCCTTCGACACTATGTACCTCTTTCTAATAGTCCTTTTATGGGTTATGATGATTGGGATCCTATCATGGAGCTTAGTAATGTACCATCTCAAATCCCATTTATCAAACTTATGTGGAACTCTCCACAACATAGTAATCATCTTATGTAGATTTTATTTGAAAGGAACATCCCTCATCCTCCCCTAGTAGGATGTGAGTCCACCTTATCTAGATCAAAAGATAGCATTTTACAACAATGTGAAGAGATGTCCATATATGTTGATTAAATAATGGACACTTCTCTTTCCCTCAAATTCCTCATTACTTTTATGATCCCCGATGAGATTATACTTCATGTAGATGATCCTACTCTTTTTATTAGTATCCAAATTGGTGATATTCAGGTAAAGTGTGATTTGATTTATGAGGGTTATAGTACTTCTATTACCTCCTTCGATTTTATCAAAACCCTTGGATATTCTAAATGTAATCTTAAGTCCACACATAACACATATCAAGTCTATAAATGAAGGTAAATTCCCCTTTAAGCTATGTGTGGCTCCCTATCATGGTCCCACTTATCACTATTCATAAGAAGGTGATGATATTTAACTTTCCTATATCTTATAATTTTTTTCTTGGTAGGCTATGGAATCATCTCATGAGACCAATTACCTCTTCCACTTACCAATGTGTTAAATTTCCACATAATGGAGCCATCTATAGGATTTAAGTTGACACTAACCCTTGGAATTTTCAAAAATTCCAAGACTATGGTGTATTCAAGATTCCTACCCTTGAACCCTTGCCAAGCAACCCATTTTGTGAATCTCAAAGGTTTAAATTTCCCATCAATTCCACCTAAGGTTATAATGCTCACCCTAAACTCATCAATAATATACCCCCTAACCTATTATATTTTCATGGTGATGAAATTTATGAGATCAATCTTAGTATTAAAACTTTGGATCTCTCACCTAATCTCATTTTTTAGCTTCCCACTTCTTTGTAAAGTCATTACCATCAACCACCTTATGATGATATACCCATTATATTAACTAAGACTCACTATTCCATTCATCACACCACATTGAATGACTAGGTCATTCCTACCTACACCATTGATCTTTATACACTTGATTATGATGATGGCTATACCTTAGATGATCCATTCTGATGAGGTCTTGTTCAGGCCTGAGATGCTGAAATTATTCATTATCATTCTTCTTTACTTTAGTTTTTCAATATGTCTTCTATCATTCCATCCTATATCATTCTTAATTTTATAATTTTTCTTCTTGATCATAGGTTACATATGGTGCACACACCTCCAATTTTTGAATAACCTTATAGGAGTATACTTATGGATCATGCTATGATTAATCCATATCACTTTTCTAGATACCAAGAACCCTCTAGCCAAACTATCCCTAAGATGCTTACAGCTATATTTTAGCCTTCTATGCATCCCATCCATCCCTCAGCTAGGCCTAGTTTGGATTGTATTCCCACTCCTTTTATAGCTTAGTCACTTCCTATTGGTCCTTCAGTTGAGCCTTGTCTAGTTTCTCCACCAGCCCCGCCTTCTCTTGGTGATGGTTTGATCCATTTACCATAATTTGATCCTTTTCCCACCAAATGGGCTAATCATCCATATTTTGAAATTCATAAAGTTGTTAGTCACTTGACTAGAGACTATTCATTATACCAATCTTCTGTAGCTTCTATTTCCACTCCTCGTATGAGTACACCTACCAAGTCTACTCCCAAATGTATTGGTTGCTTCCATGACACATATAATCATTCATCCACATATTGTCATACGTTGTATAATTATATCAAAACCTTGCTTCTCACCACTTTTTATCTCACAAATAAGGCTATACCTCTCTTAGAAGTATTACCTGAATATATTCCCAAATATGGAGAGGTATGTTATATCTAACACTAATGTGGTATCCACCACACTGATCGATGCCACATCCTTTAACAACATATCAAGGATAATCTCATGACCATTCCTATTTCTACTACCATTCCTCTCATAGGTCACCTTCACAGTAAGTGTCCCACTTCTTCCCCTATGGTTCTACCACGTGTGGTCCGTTCTCCACTTGCTTTTTCTCCACCATTGAGTCCCTTACCCATGGATCCTCCTTCTTTGGTGGCACCTTCTCCACCAGGAACCCCTTCATCTCCCATAGAATCCATTCCCATGCATTTTCCTAAGCATACCATGCATGATATCCATCATCAACATGATCCTTTAGGTATTCCTACATTTTCTATCAAGGAGATTTGACATGAAGTATTTTCTCAACTTTCCTAGAAGATTGATGAGACTTTAGTTACAATCTAAGTTTAGATTCATAGAGACTTATATAATGTTATCAATAATGTGTGTGGAAAAATATATTAGTACTTATGAGAAAAATCATGGTTTTATTACATTTTTTTCCTCATTTTGATTGGATGTGTGCTCCAACTTTACATTTATCTATTTTTATCATCTAACATTATATCAAATTCTTATATGTCTTACATGGTGACTTTTGTTTTTCACCACATATTTCTTATGATATCATTGTTCTTCTTATTTTCTCTTATGGATTATTTTTATAATTACATAATTTTTATTCTTGAGTTCATTTATTATGGTTACCTTTTTATTTTTCATGATTTCTTGATATCTTATCTCTATAAACATAGATAATTATTATGGTGACTTGGTCATACAAACCTTGATCCCTTTAGTCATTACTCATTTACCATGATATTAGTTATCAAATAATTCATCTCATTATGGTCTCATTTAACCTATCCACTTTGGACCTCCCCTTCTTTCCCTTTATTTCATTTTATAAACTAAGCATACACATGGATGAGACTTGAGATAACATGTCAATCCATAGTTAAGCCTAAGTTTTCTAGTTAGTCATATCTTTGGATACTTAGCTTCCTTTAGCCAAAACATAAAGCTCATTTATGTGTATCACTCTATCTCTCATGATTGGTCATTCTAATTCTATATGGAGGAGGAATATTAAAATCCAAAAACATTCAAAAGCCAAATCATTTAATAAAAGGCAATGATCTAAAAGGCAACATTTTAAATTTTCAAAAGAAAAATCACACTAAAATATGTGATTCTAAGCACTATCCTCTTTCTAATCAAATCTAAAAATTCATATTTTGCCTCATGATAGAGCTAATGTTTATTGGGGTATGGTAGGCTAGTAGATTAGAAAAGGATAATAAAAAAATATCTTAGTGCTATGTACTTTCTCATGCAATTACCCAATCTTCATAGTAGACTGATAGCTCTATAAGGGGTCTTGAAGAATGGGGAACATGTCTTGGGAAGGTAGGTCCATTTTAATTTTATTTTTCAAAACCTCCAATATTATTTGATCTTTGTACCACACTTATTTTGCTATACAACTTTGTGCCTATAGGGAACATGTATCCTACGTATATTGATGGTCAATGGTAACTTAATGTCTTATCATGTCCTTATTGTGTATCATGTCTCTTAAGGTCTTCTCATAAGATTCCTATATTATGATTCTTACATTCCCTTTTTCAATCCTTACAATCCTAATATTTACCTTTGATAAAATATTTCTTTTTCACTTATCACTCCCCCTAAGTATTCCATTTCTGAGTTGTAGTATAAGACCATGGATAGGATCTATCCTTCCTCATAAATTACCAAATTTTGACATTACCATCCAAACATCCCATTTTACAATATTTTCACATTATTTTAACCTCATTGGTGTTTCCTTTATGAGTTGCATTTGTAAGACCATGGATAAGACCTAACCTTCCTCACAAAAGTTTCCAATACCCAAGTCACAATAAAATTACATGTTTGAAATATGATATAAGATGTGAATGATTATGAGTTACACATCATTGACATGATGCCCATATTTATTTAGTATTTTTATGATTAATTCATTAGTATTTGACTCTCATCTTCTTATTTTTTGATTACATGTAAGAATCCAACCATTTTTATTAAGTTTTTCATAATTCTAAATTTGAATTAGTGTGATTAATTTAAGACCATTTTGAAAATTTTGTTTCTCTTTTATACTTCCCAACATGATTTAATATGATTGATTTTCTTAATTGATTTGTTTTTATATCATTAATCTTCCATGTGATTTATATTTTATTATATTATTTTCATACTTTCCAATGTGATTTAGTATGATTTTACTTGTTTCAATTTGGTACCAATATTTTCATGGTTTAAAACATTTTCCCCTCTTGTTTACCACTATTTGGTTTATTATACTTAGTCATCTTTTGTTATTATACATTTCCCATCATGATACAATGTGTAGTATATTTATTTTTGATTAATTATACTTTTCTAAATTCTTTTTTGCCTATTTCTTATTAACCATGCATGTGTCCTACATAATGCTAGAAAAGAAAACACCCCACACATATTTCCTAAAAAATATAGAATAAAATAAAAATACATGTGATATAAAAATATATATCCATGCATCTAAAACCATAACCAAAATATAACCCATAATATCAACATCAAACTATCAAAATAAAATATATATATATATATATATATATATATATATATATATATATATATATGATGTGTTTTAAATACAAATAGTAAAATATTACATCACTCTAGCTTTATGGTTGGGCTCCATCATGTCAATATTGTGGCCTCACAATGCTACCTATAGATGCCTCAGACTATCCCCTCTACATAGTGTACTATAATAAGGCTATCTAAGATTTCAACCCTACTACCTATCCTTATAGGTTGGCCAGCTAGGCTTGTACCTATCCAAACTAGATAGTGGTAGTCATGTGTGCAACTCTCTCCTAAACCAAGGCATACCAAGCCTATTTCTCTACTATTCCCACCCCTATCAATGGATAAAATCCATATTTACATGCATATACCTACCTCATAAACTCCCCCACTAGTCTAAACTAGCCTACCTAAGCTGGGACATATGGTACCATAGGATCATCCAGTGTGGTGGGGTCATATGATACCATCACCCCATGTAAAATATCATGGTATGCTCCATTAACTAGAGATCCCCATCTAATCTCCTTGGATATAGGATATACAAAATTCAAACTAGATAGATATCACATCCCATATATATCTCAAAAAATATATATCTACAATCATATACAAATAATATTCTATCACAAAAATGAAAAATCATAAACATTTATTACCTATCTTGGTGTCACCAACCACTGTCTCCCTATATACTAGTCTATCAAGCAAGGTCTCTTCATCAACTCATCCCCTGATCACCTCATCTATGGGATGCCTCCCAATCAAAGCAAAACTTAGAGTGACCACCCATACATGTCTCAAGCCTCTCCTTAGTGGTGCCTCTATTGGCTAGCTTTACCTTGGCCTAAGTAATGGGTCATCTTGAATAACCACCCTTTTTACTTGTTATTTTCATTGGTGTCTTCATTATTGGTTCAATTAAGGTTCTCAATATTCCACTTGTTTTGGTACCTATTTTAACCATGCCCTCTCCTCCTCTAACTATTGGCTGTCATGATCAACCAGTCCATAATGTCACACACTATAGTTTGATCTCCAATCTCTTGATTGGTACTCTACCTCCCCCTATATCTCTCATATATTATGCCTAAAATGTGGGAACCACTAGGTGTGGGAGTCCAAAATTTATTGGAAAGTGTTCTACTAACTGCAACTCTACCGACTAGGTATAATGGCCCATGATCCATACACATTCCAGACTTCATGCCATGGTCACCCAACATGGCTAAACAATCACAATATATGAATATGGATACCACATAATCTCTCCTCAAGTAATCGTTGATAGTGATATCATGTGGGGAAAATCTCATGCCACTTGATCATATCTCCATATCATAACCTAAGGTAATCGATCATCAATCACATGGGGTATCCCAATTGGATGATACACCATGAACATCTTATATATCTAGGCACTTAGTAATACCATTGGTACCATGGTATTATACCCTTTAAACAACATCCCATACATATCATGCATGATATGTACCTAGATGATAGACCCCAAGTCATAGAGTGCCCCTTGATCTAATATGGACTAACACAAGGCTATTGCATATAGTGGTACCTTACCATCTGACTTGTGACACAGTACTCATGTTGTCATAAGTCCTATCTCATCCTTTCAAATATCTATAATATATATAATAGACACATCAAAAAAGATTACCCTCAATCCCAAGTAGATCATACCTAAGCACATTGCCCACCAGGTTACTGCTCATCTCTCCTCTTGATCATCTTGTTTCCCTATGATCATTTGTGTCCCCATATAGGTAGTCCAAGAAACACATGGATTTCCTCCAATGTGATACCTAACTCTATGGTATCCCCATCCACCACCTATCTAAAAGTGTTGGTCAACCATTCCCATGCTCAAAGTAACATGAAAATGAGATTAACATTCAATGGGATGTGTTTTATTTATATGATGCCTCCCAAGCCCAATGAAACTAATATAGTTCTATTCACATTTGTCTAGCACTCTAGTAGATCAAGTAACCATGGAGCATTAAATAATCACCAAAATATCCAATATCTCTAAAAAATATCAAATAATAAAGGATGTATTATATCTCCATGTTACTCATAATCAAAATACATTCTTAAAAATTTCAAAAAAAATAAACTGGTTTACTTTAATTTATTCATTTTATACCAAAATTGACCTACTCCAAACTATATCACCATTTTTAGTATTAAGTTGGCCATCCTATGGCTTAAAAGTACTATATCAGCCACTTTTTACATTATAGTACTATATTGCCCAATTTAAAAATAACTAAGTTGGCCATATACTACCAAGTTAGCCACCCTTTGACTTAAAAAACTAAGTCAACCTTCTTTCTACCCTACAATACTATATCGACCAGTTTAGAAATAATTAAGTTAGCCATATAGTACTATGTCATCCCCCTTCCTAAAAAAATTAAGTTGGCCACATATTACTATGTTGACCCATTGATTTTTTGTCTTCTACAAACTAAGTTGACTTGGTCAACCTTGTTCATTTATTGTGATGACTTTTTGACTAATTACCATAAATGCCTTGGGTATTTATTGCTCTAAATCCTTCCTACCCAATACCTTTTTTGACCCCTAGTGTCCCTAAACATTTCTTAGGGTTTATTCTAATTTCTATATTTTACCTAATTTTTAAATTTATATAAAACACTCAATTTCAAAAAAATGCTCAAAAATTGAAATTTTTAGCTACTTGTGTTACACTTCCTATGGTTATGCATTTTGCCCATCTCAGTTGTCATATCCTCACCATCCTAGATCTATAGGCTCTCACTAAGTCTCTTAGAGATATATTTTTCTTATAATATTAAATAATAATAAATGAATTCTCTATCACCCTATTTATATTTACTATTAAAAATTTACCATCAAATTCTTTGTTTTGATCATATCTTTGTTTCTACTAACTATTTTTACAAACCATAAAATATTATGGAATCCTGATGTCATAGAGAATATTTCCAACTATTATATGCATATGTTATAAAAATTTCAATTTTTCACTTTTTTTGTTAATCTCTATAGGTTTGCTTAATGTTAATCACATTAGACACCTTCACATTTCCCACATCTCCTTATTTATCTACAACACTAAGGTAAGTAAAGGTATATATTTTTAAATTATGTCATTTCGTTTATCTTATTTTATCCTTATTGTACTTTATTTAACATCAACATTATGTGTCATCATGTTCTTTTACTAAATCACCATCTTCTGTTGCACCTACATGACATGTGATGAGCTTTGAGTGGGGCATATGTATACATATAATATTTTCAAACTATTATCAATTACTGACATTTTTATCTTATAAAGACCCATAGAGTCTCAATATCTATGATTTCACACCTTAAGGGGTGCACTGGAAAAGGGTTGGGTAGAGAATTGGTGCTTCATAGGATTATTACCCCTTTTGCCACTTTCCATATACACACTTATCTCCTAAGAACAATTACCTTAAGTTTTACCTCCTATTTTACACACTCCTCTAGTATTTTACCACCTTCACTATCCCTTTCCCTAACTTAAACCTCTTTTTGAGAATTTACATGACTATGTCAGCCACATCAACCTTGTATCCTTATTTTAAAAACTTCTTAGGGACTAGGTTGGCCCATGACCAACCTATTTTATGACCTAGATAGTTTTTTTTAATTGTGATACTAGGTTGACTGCGTCGACCTTGTTAGCCAAAAATTTTAGAAGGGTTTAGGGTTAGATCCACCTATATAAACACATTCATTTCCATAATTTATGATAAAGATAAGAATAAGTAAGATAAATTGCACATTTTTTTATCCACCATTCTACTCGAGGCGAAATCTTAGGGTTTTATACTTTATTTGGAGATACAGATCTTGTCTTATGGAGAAGTCTTTTGGATACATTGATAGGTTATTTATCCTAGAGCTGATTTATCCTTGTAATCCTTACATACCACAATAACCACTTATAAAATAGCTTGTCCAAGGGAGAGATTTAATCTCAGTGGGTTCGTATTGAAAGGTAACTATTCCTAACTTTGTTCCTCCTTTGTCAGAGTAGATAGATATACATTTTCACTTATCTTCCATGCATTAGGATTATATATACATTGACATGAGTATATGTATTTTATGCATGTTTAATTTTATTTTTTATTATCCACACTTTTCCCCACAAACTTTGGTGAGCACTAGATTATAATTTTACTTTACTTGCTATTAGTTTAGTGAATATGAAAACATAGGACCTAGTTAGGGTTACTACATAGTTTTGATTGATTGGAAACTTTTGAACCCTCCATAGTGATATTATTTATGGTAATGTATCCCATTCTTAGGTCTAGTGGATCCATATTGGTCATGACCCTGATTATCTAATATATCCCCAACTAGAGTTGTAAGTAGGATCCATCTTCTCTGAGCTAAGATTGATTTATAGATATGCTGCATTTCTAATTACATACAGATAACACCCAAGTTTCACAAGTGCTCATTATTGTTAGATGACCTTTATGGAATTAATATTGATCTAAATTTAGGATTACAAAATATCAAATTATTTTCTATAACTAGCTTTTGGTACCAATGGTGGCCTAGAGATCTTATAGATCTATAGGTTCATAAGTCTTCTTGTATTGACCTAGAGAAGGTATGCTATGAACCCTTTACTATTTGGTATTATAAACCTCTTTTAGATGATATTCATATATTATTTTAATGTGATACACTTCCTTCAAAGATCCTGAGTAATGGAAACACATTCATGAGACTTGAATAAGGATGCTTTACCATGATTCCTTCAAACTAATTGATTCCATGTGGAAAATATAGGTGATCACCATTATATGGATTTTTAGGTACATGCAAAAAATAAAAATCCATTGATGTAGAACCTCAAATAGGTTTGGAATAGTTTTGATACCTCATCAACACTTTACAACTATTGGAGACCCTGAAGTTTCAAGAACCTCATTATTATCAACCTACAGATTGCTCCAAAAGAAGGTTTCTTATCTCTCAATGGCTAAAAAGCATGTTAGGTGGCTAAAAAATCCTCCTATATCCTATCTAATAGAATTATTATTTTCAGTAAGCTCAAAAGTGAAGGTATTGAGGTAAACTTGAACCTTTGTCTTGATGGATGAGACACTAAGTCCTTAACCTTATTAGTGATTGTTTATAAAGGAGGGGGAACCAATCTAGGAAGTAGTGACCCAAAATGGAAGAATACTAAGTTTCCCTCCTCTTCCAAAAATCTTAGGTCCTCATTCATTCTCCTTTGTCTATACTAAATAGAAACTTGATTGGCTTTTCTAAGCTACCAAGGAGCTTGATGGAGGAAAGGGATCATTTTTTGGAACCTTTTAACTTGAAACTCCATCCAAAGCATGGATATGGGACTAGAAGGAATAAAATAATACATTCACATTCCTTAAAATGATAGTTATCTAACAAACCTATATAGACTACCTAAAAATCTTCTCTTTCTAATATGAAAACTATCCATTCTACTTCAAAACTGATGGAGATTTATGTCAAGTACCTCTAAAGTTTCATCACACATGTATGGACATGTATTGATGTGTCCATCTCTTCTTTATACCATACAATTGTCATTTTTTTGTCAAAAATACTCTTTAATGTTACCAAATAGATCAATAAAACAACTTGAGAGTGGAATACAATGTTATAAAATTGATTTTCCACCTTTCTAGGAGTTGTACAGACTATAAGATGTGTGCTATGACTTGGACACCACATTAAATGTATCAACATGACCCTCTAGAACACTTAACACCCTTGGACCCACTTGACCATGCTATCAATTATTATACAATAATAAGTTCAAGAATAAAATTTACATTAATTTTATCAAAACAACCTTAAACAATTTTAACCAAGGCTTGTAAAGACCATTTTGAGGACCATGATAAGATATAAGGTAACCATACACAAGCTCAGAGGGACATAAACATAACATAATTATAAATAGTTAAAATCCATGGGATATTTAGTATCATGGTTCATTATTATGAAATAGGTCTCTCATTTTTTGTTACAAGTTCTCATAGAGATTCTACTACTATTCCAATGACTACCATCAAACAACTAGGTGTAATTGCCTAGTAGACCTATTTGGCCAGCTAAGGAAGATGTTTCTTGGTGTAGAAGGCTATTGTTAGAGTAAATAGAAGGAAATAAACATATTTATAAATGATACATTGAGTAAATCATGCACGTCATGGCCATTATAGAGGATTAGGCAGATTTAGGCCTAGTCAACATGTAAAATGGGAAGGTGGGTTACTTAATACTTCATAGAGGCCAATAAGGACCGAATTTATACCTTTATAACTATCAAAAGGAGAATTGATTTGACTATTTTTATGTGATAATTATTTTAATGGGGTTAACCTAGATTGAAGAAGCCTCCATTAGATGATCTCCTATACCATACTCTCATTAAAGGCCATTACATAGTCAAGGCAATATATGGGAGGAGTTGTGAGGCTGACTATAATTGATGGATGAATAAATGATGGACATTATGGAATTTATCCACACTTATATTATATATTCATCTTCCCTTCCCCTCTACTATTCTATAAATTGATGTTAATTTTCCATTGTATGCATCCTCTGATCAGGTATGAAGAAACTCTACCCAAGTTGTATCATGTAAAACTTTTAAATAAATATAAGGAATATTTTAGATTATCTATGTTAGCATTATCATGTTCAATACTTGTTAATTTTCATAATTTTTGTGTTTTATCTTCCTTTATAGGTCCTTATTCTCACTTAGTTGTTAGGAGATTGTCTTAAATAGGTCACATGATGTGTGAAAGTGTTTAGGTTGTTATTGAAGTGAAATATGATTGGTACTATCATGAAAGTAGAAATTTCATTCATCATCATCAATTTTTAACCACTTGACATAGCCTCCATGTGAATTATTGATGTTTAGGATTCTCTAAGAAAGATTTGATCTAATCACTAGTCATTGTCTTATTCGCAAGTGTTGTTAAAGTGCCAGTTAGAGTGGAAAAAACAATGTTGGTGCATCACCTCCCTTAGATTAGGTTTTGTTTCATTAATATCTTTATCCATTTTCATCATCAAGTTATTAGGTTTATCAACTGAGCCATAATTGGTACACCATGAGAGCTAACCCCAAAGCTAGAGGTTCACCTCACCAAATAGGCCACCCATACCTAGAGGTGATCCCATTATATCAACTAGATGAGGAAAATATTAAAAACCATTGTCTCAAAGTGTATAATATAAACTAATAAGATTTTATGGCATACCCAATGGGACCATGATTCAATAAAATGGGAGAAACTACTTGTATCATATGGTGATCTTAAGGAGCTTAAAACAATATAGTGATAGATCAACACTCAAGATATCATGCCAAGGGTCATCAGAAGGTCTTTATCTAAGGATAAGAATAATTTGTTTTTGGTAGTTCAATTTATTCTTCATTTGTGTCATGATATGTAATGGATGGATATGAAGGAAACTTATATTATGAAGGAAACTTATATTATACACCTCTATCAATAGAATTATGAGTTGTACTAACCTCAACATGAGTCTTACCAAACATAAATTGACCCCTATTAGTAGCATGATGGCTCACATCAATCCTATGATCCTGATTACTTCCAAGAACATCACCATTACCCTTATTATGAGCCCCATTAGCCTCTTTAAAAACCTTCTTATTAGAATTACTACCCCTCCTTCCCTCCCCAACAACCCTTTCAAGCTACGCCTAGCTTCTCTAATGAGTTGGAGGAGTTAAAAAGCATGAATCAAACCATTGCTAATGAGATATTGGACTTAAAGGAACAACAATATGAATGCACCCAATCCTATGAGCCTCCACCTCTTTTTTCCCCATGTCAATATCATTAGACCATTATTCACATGTCAAATCCAAATCAAGAATTGAGGAATCTTGCCAAAGTCATGACAAGGATATTCCCAAGATTTTAAATCTCCTCACCTCTTCCTCAAGCTCAAGTTTTCCATAGATGTCTAGGTATGCAAACAGAGAAATAAGTTATAAGTACCAGTCCTAACAAGTGCTCAATATTTTAGAGTGCCTCCTCACCCCTATACTTAGTCAAGAGTAACATATAAAACCTTATGTTCTGACTCTACCAGTTGGACATTGTTCCCCTCTCATCATCTCTTTATTTTAAGGAGGACCTATGGTTTGGTGAGAAGATGAAAAGCATCTAAATGAAGAGAAAAATATAAAGGTTAGTTCAATATATATTTCAAGTTTTTCAAGTTCTCCAGCTATCCTTCATACGACAGTCATTCATGATAATCAATAACACATTGAAAAGGATAGTTCAAGCACCTATGATGATAAGATTACTATTGGTACTCATATTCACCCCAATAGATCAGATTTTGATCCTACAGGGAAGTTTAATGATGTAGAGTAGTCATAATGGCATGAAATTGAGGTGGATGAAACACAAGAAACCTCTTCTCTAGGAGATAGTCATGAAAATAACACTCATGAATAATTTTTGAAGCTAAGATCACTTCAAGTGATTTGGATGATCCTTGGTAGTAGTTGTACAATGAATCCCTAGATGAAATTGAATAACTCAACATGCTAGCTTTAAATAATGGAATAAAATTGTAAGTTGGGGTCTCAAGTGAAGGTAGAACTAATGTTTTAGATCTTAGAGAGGATAATTAAAATTTAAAATCTAAAAAGAAAGATGAAATAGAACTTGAGTGGATCAGTGAACTTCCATTCTCCATAGAGGATGAAGATGATCAATTTGTAGCATAACATGAGCCTTGTCATGACCCTATTGGAGAGTTAGATACACTTGATGAGCATGTGAATCCACAAATTAATGGTAAGAGTGATAGTAAGGTTTATGTCTCTTTGATTGATCATGAAGATATTAACTTTTGGGAAGACCTTGAGACTTTTTGTTCAATTTTAGATGACACGTCTCCAACTCATCAAGATAATGCTAAAATTGTCAACTTGGATAATGAGCATGGTAATATCTTAAGAATATTCTTAAGGAGAACACTATGGTAGTTTTTCTTATTGAGTTTAAAGAGTAGATCCAAGGTCCTGATGACATGAGGCAGTCTTACTTGGATATGATTAGGGATCTTAAAGAGATTAATAGGAGAGTAACTAAAAAATAACAAGATGAAGTTGTTGAGGAAGAATGAAAGGTTTATAGATATTTTATTTCAAGGTCCATAAAGGTATGATGAATATGGTACCTTTCAAGATGAGAAAAAGATATTTTTTGAGGAGCCAATTGAAACAAAGGCTAAGGTTATTTCCCCTATCAACCAAGATGTAACCATCTTGGAAAACTCTCACATTGTCAAAGATAGATAATAATTCGAGGTGAAAATTGAAAATCAAGAGGAATATGTTTACATTGGGGACATGTTTGCTACTATAGAGCCATCTTAAGAAAATAAAAAGATAATAGTGGTCAAAGAAGGAGCTAGTCAAACAAGAAAAAAATATGATCAGTAACTTACAATTAAAATTGGGTCATCTCATTGAGTAAAAGATCTAATAAACTTCCATTTTGACCCATTTGAGGTTAGTTGAACTTATTCAATTATTTTATTCATTACCTAGTTTTTATTAAGTGTCTATCAACACGTGTGTTTTGATTCTTACTTATGTGTATGTTATCTTTGTGTGTGTGTGGTGAGGATGTTTTAGTCCAAAGAAATTTATAAGGTGTTATGTTTGTTTATAAATCTCAGGAAGATTAGTGATCTAAATTCATGTTGTCATGTGTGAGTCTTATACCCAAAATAATGAGATAGCTAGTTCTCTTGACCAGAAAGTAGGTCAACCCCTATGAGTCACCAAGAATGTTGATAATTTGGCCTTCTAGGCCAAATATCAATTCTTATAGTTTGAAAATTTATACTAAGTACCTTTGAGCTTATTTATTATTACCTTATATCTTTTCATGGTCCTCATAATTGTCTTTACAAGCCTTGGTTAGCATTGTTTAAGGTTGTTTTGATAAAATTAAGGTAAATGTTATTCTTGACCTTATGGTTGTATAATCTTTTATAACA
This sequence comes from Torreya grandis, assembly GCA_037957365.1. NCBI lineage: Eukaryota > Viridiplantae > Streptophyta > Pinopsida > Cupressales > Taxaceae > Torreya > Torreya grandis. Next base: position 2,222,327 of record JARHVA010002420.1, read on the forward strand.
TGGTAAAGTGGGTCCAATGGTGTTAAGTTGTCTAAAGGGTCATGTTGATACATTTAATATGGTGCCCAAGTCATATAACACCTCCTATAGTCTATATAACTCTTAGAAAGGTGGTAAATCAACTTTATAACATTTCATTCCACTCTAAAGGTGTTCTAATGATCTATTTGGTAATGTTAAAGAGGAGTTTTCATAGTAAATTAAAAGTGTACAAGAGAAAGAAGAGATTAACACATAAATACATGTCCATACAGGTGTCAGGAAACTTTAGAGGCACTTGACATATCATCTCCATCAGTTTTCAAGCAAAATGGATAATTTTCATAGAAAAAAGAGAAGGTTTTTAGGTAGTTCATACATGTTTGTCAGAGAAAGATTATGTTTAGGAATGTGAATGGATTATTTTATTCCTCCTAGGCCAATATATATTTTTTGGAGGTAATTTCAAGTCAAAATGAGTAAAAAATTGATCCCTTTCTTCCATTGAGCTCCTTGGAAGCTTAGAAAAGCTAGTCAAGTTTCTATTGGTATGAATAGAGGAGAGTGAATGAGGACCTATGATTTTGGGCAGAGGAATGGACCTTAATAATATTAAATTTTGTGTAATTATTTCCCAAACTGGTTCCCCCTCCTTATTAATAATCACTAATAAGGTGAAGGACTCACAGTGTCTCATCCATCCAAACAAGGGTTTAGGTTTACCTCAATACCTTCACTTTTAAGCTCATTGGAAATAATAATGCTATTATATAAAATCTATTAGTTCTATTCAAACACCCTACATTATTTTCCAAACTCATTTGGCATGTGTGAGCCATCAAGAGACAAGAAACCTTCTTTTAGAGTAATCTACAAGTTGATAACAATGATGTTCTTAAGACTTCAGGGTCTCTAATAGTTGAGAAGTGTTGGTGAGTTCTCAAAAATATCACAAACCTAATTAATTATTTAAATAAATGTATTTTTAGTGATTTCATGGACCTAAAAACCCATAAAATGGTGATCACTTGCAGTTTCCACATGTAGTCAAGTAGTTTGAAGGAATCATGGCAAAGTAGCCATGTTCAAGTCTCATGAATGTGTTTCCATTGAAAAATCACTTTTAAGGAAGTGTATGAAATTAAAATAATATATTAATATCATCTCAAATATTTTTATAAAACCAAGTAGTAAAGGGGTCATAGTGTCTCTTCTCTAGGTCAATACAAGAAGACTAGTGAACCTACAAGTTTGAAAGATCTCTAGGCCACCATTGGTACCAAAAGTTGGTTGTAAAAACCAATGTGATATTTTGTAATCATAAATTAAGATAAATATTAATTTCATAAAGTTAATATAACAATAATGATAACTTGTGAACCTCAAGTGTTATCTATTTTTCACTCTAAGGGACTATATAGACTGAGTTGAACTATGTAGGTCTAGATAGAAAATAGACTTATTGTGAGGAGGGATAAATGTCCCGAGAAGCCCAAAGTATAATTAAATGAAGACTAGAATTTTTTATTGATATTATATTCATAAAAAAATGATCATAAAGGATTCTAATTTTGACAAACTTAGTTAAAGAAAGTTGTAAGTTTATATAGGCCTATCATTAGTGAAATGAGAAAAGGGATGCACTTTGAATTAAAATTGGGCATATGATGATCAAGGAGGATGTGAAAATAAATTATAGGGGTTTTTTTCATTATAATATTAATAATATGATAAAAAAATAATAAAATCACCTCTTAAATGAATACTCACAATCAAGAAACTCTGAGTTGTTGTCTATAGGTTTGACTGTAGAAGAAGGGAAATTTAAGTAAAATAATCCATTTTAGAGTGCCTTGAAAGTGTATGAGGTTAAATAGGGTTGAAAAATTCATATAATTAATGAAATATGTTTTAATTTATAAGATATTTTCCATTAATAAGGAAACCTCAATTTTCATTTCACACACAGTTAAGATCCTAGAGTTGAACATCTATAGACCTGACTATAAATGGAGAGCATGTGAACACAGGAGTCCTATTTTAGGATGAAAAAAGGTATAATAAGTGGTAAAATTATAAACATGGTAAAATTATAAAACAATATAAAATGGATATTTAATACTGACTTAAATAATAAACCTCACCTCTCACCTTTCTCACACAGTCAAGGATGTCAATTTTTACCTAGAGGTAGAATCTTGGGGAACGAAGGTGACTGAGTTGTGAGTACACATTAAAAAAAATTATAAGGTTTTGAAAAATATTAATTTAATATGTATCATTTTTTTACACTCAATTAATTCTCAAAAGTATAACCAAGAAAGGAGGATGTATGTATATCTCATTCAAGGAGAACTAAATGAACACCTCCAGGCAGGGTCACAAAGAAGAGCAAAAGTGTGAGGAACCATGCATGGAGGCAAAGTGAAAGAGTGAAAAAAGGTATAATAATATTTTTTATAAGATTTATTAGTCTCAATTTAATTTTTTATTCCTCTACAATAAGTAAAGAGCCTTGATAGGCTAATTAGGCCTAGTAGGCCTGAATAAGCATGTATAGGCCTAGACATGGAAAATGAAGGACATTTACATGTTTTTGGAGTGTTTTAGGTTGTAAAAAATCATAGGAGGGTGATTAAAATATAAAAAGGTAATTAATTTTTTTTTAAACTTATGAAATATGGAAAAATATGCACTTATAGACCTATAAGGTTAACTATGTCATGAAGCCCGTAAACCCTATGCAAGAACATGAGTGGCATGAAGAGAGTTTGAAGGGAAGAAAAAGAATATAAATAATGGGATTTGGTTAAATTGGGTGTAAAATACCCCTATGAGGTGTTATAACCAAACCTAAACTCCTTCACACCTCCTCATGCAAATGCACCTCTCTCAAGCTCTCAATCAGGCTAGGTAATCAAATTTAGTCATCTTCTTATGCTCAGAACCATATAAAGATGTTACATGGAGATTTTATATAATTAGGAAAGGTGGAGGGGGATGTATAATTAATAATCCTAATTTTTTTTCCCTCATTAAACCCCATATATCTATGAATCATTTCTAAGAACCCAACCACATCAGAAACACTATTTTACACTATTTTGAAGCTCAACGAGGACATAGTTTTGCTTGGTACTTGAAGGAATAGTTACATGGGATTGAATGAAATTTTTAGATGATATATAGGTTTTTTTTAGTAAGTTTTATTTTAATTTATTTTTGTGTTAGGCCTCCTAACTCTCTAAATCATTATTAAGACCAATGGAGCCTTTAAACCCTACCTAAACCCCGTAAAAGAACCTAATGAAGGTTTTGGATTACTAAAAGCTAAAAATGGATTAAATTGGTATATAAAAAACTAAAAATAAATTATTAACTTCAATCATATCCCCAACATGGAATTTTTAGGTATAGTAACCTGTACATATTCATCAAAAACTATACTTTCTCAAGGTTTTGGGTAGAAAATAGGGGTTATGAGCATATTGAGCTAATGAAAAATATTGGGGAGGTTGTTGTGAATATCCATACATATTATCAGACAAAAATATACACTTTTTTTCCTCTAAAAATATTCATACGGGTCCAATTCATAAGGATAATGTAGACATGCTTGGGAGAAAGAGATGTAGTTACCTAGGAAAGTTAAGGTAGTAATGTTAAACCAGTTAAAGGCCATGGGTTATGAAATATCATGGTTCATAATTATGAAATATGTGTCTCAACCTATCTTATAGGTTCTCATGGATATTCTAATTCTATTCCAATGACTACCATAAAAAAACTAGGCCTAGTTATCTAGTAGGCCTATTTGGTCAGCTAAGGAAGATGTTTCTTAGCATAGAAGGCTATTGAGAGAGTAAATAGAGGGACATAAACATAATTATAACTGATACATTGAGTAAATCATGCAAATTTCATGGCCATTATGGAGGATTAAGTAGTTTTAATCCTAGTCAACATGCAAAAGGGGAAGGTGGGCTACTTAATGCTTCATGGAGGTCAAGAGGGACCTCATTTATACCTTTGTAACTATCAAAAGGATATATAGTTGACCATATTGAGGTGGTCATGCTTAAAATTGGGTCAACCAAGACTAAAAGTGATAGGTATTGTAGGAGCTATATGCAAATAATTAACTTATGCAAGACATAATGAAGCCATACATAGAGATATTTTAATAACACAATAATGTTATTCCATTCACACACTTTAATTATAATTCATATAGGAGTTTACATATTTATAGGAACATCATTCATATATTATCTCCATCAATATCTCTAATTATAAAAACTCTTTATATGATACATTATTGTAACAGTATATATAAACAATATTATGTTCTAACCTATATTTGTAATATTATTTGTAACAATATTACAGTAACTAATTACTACCAAATATAATTTACAAACTAACTCACCAATTTTATATTTATATCTTGATAAATATGTAAACTCACTAATGTAGAATCTAATACCTAACATTCTCCCCTTAGTTTTTACATGGTGTAAAAACATTCACACTCTCACCTGTAGTATGGTCACCCCTTGTGGCATGCCCTATGTGGATCATGAACTTGATTCAAAGAAAGGCTCACTCCTTTAATGGTTTTACAAGTTTACCACAAACCTTGACATGAATAGGAACACATCAACTATTCATCTCTCGTGGTTTTCTGGATCTCTACCATAAACCCTTTCAAGATCCATGAACTGACTTACATTGGTACTTTTTATCCTTTCATAATGTTTTCACATCAAGGAATTATGTTTGGAATTACAAAAAAATTACAAATATTTTAATAGGCATACTCTTCTATTTTTATTTTTAAAACACATAGTGGAAACTATAAAAGCACACCACACAAAATGTCACCAAAACATTTTGGCCCCTGTCATTGGTGACTGTCTAGAGCCTCTAGAAATTCTAGCCTCTATTTCCTCCTTCCTCAAGTGTATGAGGTTTCTCACTCATCTAATGTCGGTGAAGCTCAAATACATGAATTTTTTGAGGAAAATCCCCCACATGTTCTATATGTCACATACAAGTGAAAATGCATCTGTAGAATAAATATTTTAGATTTTACAATTTTTGACATTGACTCTATATGACACCTAAGACTAAATGACTTTGACATAAAGATGACTTACAAAAAATGACTCAATGACTTGTTGAAAAGACATAAAATAATCATTATTATATTTAGGTACATACTATTAAAATGACATGAAATGTTATTTTAAAATAACTATTTGACCCAACTAAGAAAAAAACTAATCATAAAGGACTTTAAATTAAAATTATTGAGTAGTCTCTTTATCTTCATAAAAATCTACTATTATAAAACTTAATAACCTAATATATTTTTTAATAAAATTTAAAATGACATATCTAAAAGACTCTTTTTTATTTAAATAATAAAAAAGAACTCTAAATACAAGTGATAGATGCTAAGGAATTAAACTCTAATAAGACAAAAACTGATAATAGAAATATTTTGAATATCAATAACTAACCAAAAATAAACTAACAAAAACTACAAAAATCTATCATGTAAACTAAATATATCTAGATTTTAAACTCTATCCAAATATTGACATGAGATAGATAGAGACATAAAAAATGTGAAATTAAGATATGAAGAGACTTAACATTAAATACTAAATGACTCAATGTGAACTTTGAATTATAATACCTACAACTGGTAGAGAAAAGAAGATGCTGGTTTGATGGAAGCTAAAAGCTACCAAGCTATGGAGACCATGTGAAAATCAAAGATATGAGAAAAATAGGGAGTGTAGTCTTTGTAGATGGCAATATCATGGCCTATGTGGCAAGTTGGTGAAATACTACTATATGGGGAGGAGATTGGTGATCATGGATCATAGACTTGATTGGGTACATTGATTGGCCTAAAATGACCTCCTTTATTAAATTGGAGGAGTATGTTCCCTGATATGAGGATGTATTTACATTTAGCAAGGCTATTAAATAAATTTGAAACTGTAATGCCATGATCTAACTGATCTAGAGAAAAACAATACATAATCATATTAGGTGTTACATGCAAGATGATGTCTAATGCATGGAGATATTTGGAACATTTTTCTAGGTATAATACAAGTTTTTTGAGCTATAATACTTTGTTATATTCTCAAAACTATAGGTTTAATAAATTTAAAAACATCAATTAGTCAATTAGCATCTCTTAACTATTCATTTACTATCAAATAAGGCTATCATAATGTGAACATTGGTGCTCATATAAATTCATATAGCACATTAGATCTAATAAAAATCTGATAGGCACTCAACACAATAATGATAGACTCTCATCATGAATGTATTGATGCAAACTACTTTGATACCACTACTAGGTATTATAGGAGCTATATGTAAATAATTAACTTATGAAAGACATAATGAAGCCATACATAGAGATATTTTAATAACACAATAATGTTATTCCATTCACACACTTTAATTATAATTCATATAGGAGTTTACATATTTATAGGAACATCATTCCTATATTACCTCCATCAATCTCTCTAATTATACAAACTTTTTATATGATATATTATTGTAACAGTATATATAAACAATATTATATTCTAACCTATATTTGTAACAATATTACAGTAACTAATTACTACCAAATATAATTAAGAAACTATCTCACCAATGTTATATTTACCTCTCGATAAATATCTAAACTCACTAATGTAAAAGCTAATCCCTAACAAAAGGATCCTCTATTAGACCATATCAATGCCATACTCTCATTTAAGGCCATTATGCAATTAAGGAAATGTATGGGAGGAGTTTTGAGGCTACTTGTAGTAGATGGATGAATGAATGATGGCCATTATGGAATCTTCTCCACACTTCCATGTCATATTTTTCTTCCCTTCCCCTCTATTGTTTTATAAATTAAGGCTAAAATGCCATTGTATGCATCCCTTAGTTGGGTATGAAGAAAATCTTCCCAAATTATACCTTGTAAACCTTATAAATAAATATAAGGACTATTTTAGATTATCTATGTTAGCATTAGTGTGTTTCATACTTGTTTATTTACATAAGTGCTGAGAGTCATCTTCCTTTGTTGATCCTTTTTCTCACCTAGTTGCTAGGAAATTATCTTAAAAAAGTCATATGATGTGTAAAAGTGTTGGTGATTATGTTTAAAGTAGAATCTAATTGTTAGTGTCATAAAATTATAACTTCCATTCATCATCCTCAAGTTTTAGCTACTTAACATAGTCTCCATTTGAATTATTTATGCTTAAGAATATCTAGGAGAGAGTAATATAATCAGTGGTCCTTTTATGATTGATAATTATTTCTTAATGGTTAGTTAGAATGGACAAAACATTATTGGTGCATCACCTCCTTTAGCTTAGGTTTTTTTTCATGTAAGTATTTATCCCTTTTCATCAAAGAATTAGTAGGTTTAGCAACCAATCCATAATTGATGCACCAGGGGAGATAACCCTAAATCTAGAGGTTCACATCACCAAATAGCCCACCCACACCTAGAGGTGATCAAATTATATCATCTAGATGAGTTAAATCTAAAACACCACTACCTCAAAGGGTGTAATATAGACTGATGACAAGAAGAATAATTAAATATTTTAGATTTACAATATTCAATTATAATGTTGAATTATCAAAATATGCTAAATATAGAAAGTACCATGCTAACAAATAATTTGATTAATTTATCATGAATAAGGAATCATACTTAGTTTATTAAATTATTTATAATAATATCTTAAAGTTTTAGGTGTCTAAATAGTTAGGATGATGCTTAGCTATGATTTTTTAGTTTTTAGATCTCTCTGTCAGCCTATAAAATACTATCAAAATAGGGACACTAGCATCAACACATTTATCCTAAAATTGATGCCTCTATCTATAGTGAAGTATAATTCCTCTATAAATTCCACTCGTGCCTATCAGGGTTCCTTTTCACCTTGTATATTTTATATTTTAATCATGTGCACATGTTCTAGATATAAATATGTAGCTCAATACCCTAAGTCTTATAATTAGGGCATGCCACATTGAAAAACCAAGGTTAGTGGGATCAATTAAATTCAATCTAATCTCAAAGATCCTTCTATCAGTGAACACCACCTACATATCCATATAATATGAATAGGGCCTCAAATTGATGTATTTATCCCCTTTATGTGGGCTTGTGTGTGAATAATGGTGAAATGTGCTATATGCAAGTACATATAGTTATCTAGATTGTAACTTAACAAATAATGATGTTGGGATACTCTTTGAATGCTTTAGACTTGTAATAATACTAATTCTATTACCAATATATAAATATGGAAGAACAGGGTAACATAACTCAATTGTGTGAATGATTTAGTGATCTTGATAAGTTTTTACTTGGTAGTTGTTGGTTATCTAAATCATTGGGCTTTGTTTTGTATTTATACCATACCTTTTGAAAATATCTCACAATAGGATTAATTAAGATGAATATTTTGACTCATATAAATTGAATTTTTTAAAAGTTTGAGTGTTTTTAACATATGAACATTAGAGTTAGAATAGGGACACTAGCTTCGATGCTAGTGTCTTAATCTACATTTTAGTCTCTAATAGAATAGGAAAATGCTAAAGATATGTAATTAATATTGAAGGATATATATCAAGTTTTAAGTATATTATGGGATACAAATGGTTTAGGTAATCATAATATTCGTGTTAGACTATAAGATAAGCATTTAAGCACAATACCATGGTTAATGTGAACATTGCAGTAGCAGAAAGGTCCTAAATTAAAGGGTTGAGCTATGCATGACATTTTCCAATTGTAAAAGACTAGTTTATCATAAAAAATTTATATTTAGCATCTACAACTACATATATGTAATGTTATTCCATATAACTAAAACCATCTACTTTATCCACAAGTTTACCCTCATTCAAAATAAATCTAGTTGAATCATCAACAAATTTCAATCAATATGGTTTTGAATTTAAATATTTACAAAAGTATAAGTACATTTTTGGATGAGGATTGGTTAAACATCCTCAAGGTATTGCCCATCCTATTACTAATTCTAATATTAAGAAGTAAACATGTCTTGGATATATAGATAAGTCTACCTCCATCTAATCAAGTTATGAAACCTCCAAAATTCATAATTGCCACACATATGCACTTTGAAAATAATAATCAAGTCAACCGTGTTTCTCAATTATCATTAGTATTTCTTGAACTCATTGAAAATACAATTTCACCTAAAATTTTGACACTAGATGAATTTTCTAATGATGAGTCTCTTTTAGAATATTTAAGTGCTTATGAAGATCTTCCTTGCTTTCACTACACATAAATATTTCCTCATAAAACCACCGTAGATGCATATTTTACTGAAAATGATGATACTTTTGATCAAACATAATTATATTGCCCCAATACCTTTTATATAGCACCATATATGGAATATTGATCAGCATTACTTAATACGATAATAAATGAATTTCATTTTGGAATTGATAAAAACCCTAGGCCAATCTTATTAGTATCCATGTTAAAAGATGATGAAGGAAAATTCATTTGAAAAACTCTACATAATTATCTATAATTATAAATACATGCCTATAATTAAACCAATAGTGGAAATGCATAATATTTTATCATACCCAAATGCGAAACTAGTGAAGAAAAAAAAAAGAAAAGTGCACCCAAAATGAGCTTTGTTGGTCAAATATGATATCTAAATAATTTTGGATGATGGATTCATTTGAATTTTTTATTATCCTAAATGGGTCTCTAATATATTGGATTTGTGATCCAAAGTTATTTGATTTATGTTTATTTATGTTAGTTTGTTGGGGCATATAAACCCCTTTGGTGGTTTAGCTTTTTAGCAGGTCAATAAATAAATGTTAATAAGTTAGTTATTTCACAAGTTCAAAATCAGTTGGGTCTCATAGTGGAACCACCATGTGAAATATTATATAACATTGAGAATTATAAATATTCAATAATGAAACTTTACCTTTGTATGTAAGTTTTGTCAAATTTATATATTGTAGATTTTAATATTTACCTATCTTCAGTCCTAATAGTGGTATTTAAGCCACATTTTGAATAGGTAGTGTGTGTGAATGACATTTTAATAGATTAAGAGTATGAATATATCAATAACACATTTACTAAAGTAATCTATTACTTTTGTGTGTGTGTGTCCCAAATTCAAAAAACTCATTTTTGTATGGCCAAATAACTTACCAATTAGATCTTATATAATTTCAAGATCCAAAACATTTAGTTTGTATGTCCCATGCCATTTTTTATGACCCATGACTTATGTGAAATGTGTTATGTAGTTAGTTAGTTCCTTAAAACATAATTTAGTTGTTTTAGTACAACCTTTTATAGGCATAAAATCAAAAAATAGCTTCCATTTACCATTCAACACCCTAAATCCACACTTGTACAACTTTTTTGATAACTAAACCCTAGTTTTCATACTCTATACAACCACCAAAATTAGGTAGATGTTGTATGGTGTGTCAATTGAATTTTAACAACCCTAAAATTTGTTTAAATACTTGGTTTTTCTTATTTTATGATGTTTGAAGGTCTTTTACATTATCAAAGAATATCTATATGACTTTGTACAACCCAAATATATCTTATTGTAATTTTTTTATGGTGTGTGAAGTAAAATAGTGATAGTAGTATCATAAAAAAAATTGTATGGACATTTATTTTATTTTCAAAATGTTATATTTAGTGGAATCCATATAAGAGGAAGACAAAATACACTTTTCTCTTTCACATGAATATTTGGGTGAATCAATTTTACATGTGCACATATTTTTTTATTTTAGATCTTAAAAAGTATAATTTAAATAGATCATATTCAAAAAATATCCCATAAATTCTTGTAGATGAATTGGTAATGCATGTTTTTTAAAACACTTGTAAGTGGGGAGGTACAAGGAACAAATATCTCAAATACTACTTTTTGGTAAAACCCACTTTTAAGTCAAGATGTTTTTTTGAAAAGGGAATATTATTTTTATGTACTTTTTAAAGTGGAGTAAAATAAAATAGCGTATTTTTTATTATTTAAAAAAATGGAAACATAAGGGTGTAATGTTTTACAAGTTTTATGAAATTTATCACTAGAGGGTCTAGATATAGTTTTTGAGAAACATGTACTAAAATACTGATTTTCATGTATACAGGTGCATTCTTAGTTGAAAATGACACCTTAAAATGGAAAATTTTATGATGTCATCTCACACTTCTGTTATTAGGTTATCACTAGAGATTTCAAATATAAATATGGTGTATCCCAATAGTATCATTCTATTTTTCAAAGTATAGGAATTAGAATGGAGGTTAGAGGACCCATTAGATGTTGGAGGATAATTCTCCTTCTCATTTACCTATTCACTTAGATTTTGGATATTATTATTGCATAACATTTTTGGTATTAGTATTGTGTGATTTTTTAGTTTGGTGTTGTGGTTCAGTTTTAGTTTATTCACTTCATTGATATTCCTGATGAGGAGCAATAAGACTAGTTTGGATTTGGTTTTCACTATAGGGACTTCTCACCTCTCACCTAATATAGGGAAGATATTTCATGGCCTTCAATTATTTATTGATGATTATATGACTTAAAAATGTATTTGATAACATAATAGTGTTGATCAAAGGTTCTTTAACTTTTTGGGCATCATAAAGATGTGTCATACATAGTATGGGATAGTCACTAGATGGGTTTATATGTGAGACCTTATGTGGATCAATGTAGTTGAGCAGATCTTGATCTTTTTATACTATAGTATGATAAAAAATAGTTAGATCAAATGAGCATTGTAGGCATGGTAGTAGTATGTTCATCATTCATGCAAAAAATCATAGGGTAGTGAGATTCTTGAAAGTAACATCAATTGATTAGTACCATGGTGTACAATGCGCTAGTTTAAAAATGTGACAGAGACTTTTGATGAATTTATAGTTATTTTCTCTATATTATCCTCTATACCCCTTTGGATCAATGGGGTTTGTTGGATTTATGATACAGAGTTTTATTTATGTTTATTAGTGTTAGTTTATTAACGCATATACAACTCTTTGGTAATTTAGGTTGTTAGTAGATTAATTAATAAAAATTAGTAATTTAGTTGTTTCATGAGTTCAAAGTTAGTTGGGTCCCATAATAGAACTAAATTATGAAATATTTTATAATACTTAACATTTTAAATATTCAATAATGAAAATTTATCTTTGTGTTCATTTTTTTTCAAATTTATATATTGTATATTTTTACATTTACTTATGTTAAATCCTATCATAATATTGTGCAGTGAAAAAACTTAATGGAGGTATTCTATGTTGGATAAATTACCATTATTTTAAATAATGCTTGTATTAAACATGGGTTTCCATTACCTAACATAGATTTGATTGTAGATTCTATTGTAGGATATGAAATGTTATCATTCATGGATGTTTTTTTGAATAAATAGACATAAATATTAGTCTTGAGGACTAGGAAAATACATAATTCATTACACCATGGGGGAGATTTTTTTATATGATCATGTCTTTTGGATTAAAAAATGAAGGAACAACTTATCAATGAGATATGACACATATTTTTCATGATTACACACAAAGTATTTGAAGATTACATTGATTATTTTTTTATCGAAATAAAAATAATGATTAATCCATTCTCTTGATTTACAATAAAAATTTCAAAAAATGAGGCAATATAACATCGGTTTAAATCCATAAAGTGTATTTTTTTGGTATCCTCAGGAAAACTATTGGGGCTTATTATTTATAAAAAAGGAATTTAAATTTATCCCAAGAAATTCAAATATATGTTTAATATTGCACTGCCAACTAATGTATAATAAGTTCAATGTTTAAAAGGTCACATTCAAACTATTGGACAGTTTGTGGCCCAACTAGCAGATAAAAATAATCTTTTACAAGATTACTCAAATAGACATGAAATTTGAATGGGATGAAAATTGTCAATTTTTTTTATGAGATTAAAAATATATCTATCCCACTCGGGATTATGTCTCCCATACCACATCAACCCATCTTATTATACATTTTTCCCACTAATCATGATTTTGGTGCTTTACTTGTGCAATATGATGACAATCACTGTGAATGTGCCATTTAATACATTAGTTTCACACTAATTGATTATGAGAAAAATTATAATGTTATAAAAAATCTATGTTTATATTTTATTATTTCCACACAAAAATTATGACATTATTTACTTCATAGTGAGATTTATGTCATCACTAAAGTTGATCCACTCAAATATCTTGTCAAAGCCTCATATATCAAGCTATATATAAAGATGAGTAATAATTATTATTGATTATTATTTAAATTTTAGATCCCAAAAGTCTATTAAAGAGAAATATATCATATATCAATTATCTATTGCCCCACTACGTGATCCACTACCCATTATTACAAAAAATTGAGATGAATTTACTTCATATAATATCAATAATGATTATAAACCATGTATTTTTATGGATTTAAATGTGATATAAGTGATAGATTTAGTATTTTGTTTCTTAATCCATAATTTGAACACATTCCATTCACTTTCCATTTGGGATTTCATGCACAAATAACATAGTGAAACATGAATCTCTGATACTAGGCTTGTTAATATCAGAAACATTGCACATTAAATCTTTATGTGTATGGTGATTAGTAGATTTTCATCAATTAAACCATATATATTTATCAAACTAAATAATATAATACTTTCCATTATAAATACATTTTTTAATGTGTCGTAACATACTTCACTTATTTATCCATTGAGATCACTTCTTGTAAAGATAATTGACATGTTAATGCCATAGATAGGGCTACTCATTAATCCCAAATGATATTAATGATGATAATGTAATAATATTTAATTTTCAATAATTATAAAGTAGTTTAGTTAATAATTAAATTATCAATGCAATAGATGTTATTTTAGTCACCTAAAGTGTAAATAACCCTGAATGGGATACCAACATATATAATTATCTCTATAAATCTAATTTTATTGAGAATGCTACATGAGAGGATAAAAAGTGATTACAATGCCTAGACATGCATTATGTACTCATTAGTGGATCTATATTAAAAGCACTCTCTTGATGGAAAATTATTATGATGTCTAAATCATACTGAAGCTCAAACTAATATACTTGAAGTTTGTGACATTGAATGTGGAGGCTAGTTTAATGAAAAGACCATGTCCTATAAACTTGTACATCAAGGATATTACTAGTAAAAAATGGAACAAGAGTATCATTAATATGCTATAATTATGTTCCAATATCAAAATCATATATATATCAATTATTCCCCATCATATGCACTACAACTAATTATCTCTCCATGGCATTTCTCTCTTGGGTTCTTTAACTTAATTGGAAAAATAATATATAATCATTAGAAGGGTATAAATATATCATTATAACTACTAAATATTTTTAAAAATGGATATAATCTATACCTATATAATCAAATATAGTTGAAGATATTTACATTTTTATATGAGCGCATATTATCACATTATTTGGATTACCTTATATAATTATAACAAATAATAGTTCATCTTTAAAAAATAAATGAGTCAAACTATTTTGTGCTAAGTTAAAAATTCATCAAACGTTATCCAATCTTTAACACCCACAAATAAATATTAAAAGTAAAAAAACTAATAAAAAAATATTAATAAAGATTGTTTCAAAACATGGAAAATTTTAGCATAATCAAATCATCTACGCTCTTTGGGTATATAATACAAGCACACACACACCAACAGAAGCTATGCCTCACTCTCTTGTTTATGGAATTGAAGCCAAATCCATTTTTAGATAGAAATAACCTATTTATTAGTCTCATTAAAATCTATTAGGAAATATAAAAGTTATTATTAAAAACACCTATATGAATTGGAAATGCTTAATAACATACACACAAGATCTTGAAAATTTAAAGGTTTATCAAGAACGTATCAAAAGGGCATATGGAAAAAAATATTGTGACTGTGAATTCAAAATTGGTGATATTTTACTGGAATAAAATAAAATAATAATACCCATTCAAAACAAAAAAATTAAAGGAAAATTCAAACCTAATTTGGTGGGTCCATTTGTAATCACTAAAAAGATTGGTACACATGCTTATGGATTAGCCAAAATTGAAGGTGAACCTATCAAAAATCCCATTAACATCATGAATTTACTTCATTATTATAATTAGATAGATATTTTTTAAGTTAAAATATTTCAAAAATTCAAAAACATACAAATATTTCAAAAATTCAAAAGATTTAAAAAAAAATCCATATATGTCAAAAATCCAAAAAAATCAAAATAAAGAAAATATTCAAAACCAGGACCTTTAAACTTTTATTTTGTTGATAACTTATTTATTTACATATGTTATATATATATATACATACATACATATATATATATATATATATATATATATATATATATATATATATATAACATATTTAAAATTTTAATACACATTAATTTCAAGACATACACGAGTATGATACAATTCATAATTTTATTTCAAGACGTACACGAGTATGATACAATTCATAATTTTACATGATTATTTGATGTCAGTCTTCATTTTTACCAAAAAACCTTGTTAAGTTGGGGACATCTCTTTGTTATCCATGAGAAATTCAACATGTTGTATCTATCCATAAAATTTCTACAATTTTGACATACATTTCATATAATTTTGTTAATCACTCATACTTACCATTGTCACACATTGATGCATATGGTTGATATAGATCAATCTCATTCTATTTAATCTAATTTTTACATTCTTGCTTTAATACATGTAAGTAAGGACTTGCTTGGTTATTATGTGTGGTCCTTATCCTTGATTGATAAATATATAAATGTTATTTATTATATGGCACCATAATTCCATTTAATCATGGTCCACTTCCTTGGGTGTTTATGCGACATTCACATATCCCTTCTATGTTTCTTTTGGGCCTTATGTATGATATTATATATGAAATACATGACATTGTATGGCATCTTGTATGATCATTTATTGTTACTATGGTGACCTGATTCATATCATTGATTAATTTTTCTATATACTTTTACTCTAATGTCATGATACACATCATTCTTATGTGCTTTAATTTTAAATCTATCTAACACATGTTCCATATACAATTCAATGCTATATTCAATATTGTGATGTAATTCAATTAAAATGTTAATATTATACTACATGATTACATATTTTATATTTATATTGTGATATTAGTGAATTTCACACTACATATATCATCTCAAAAGGGGGACATCACAATGGTCATGTATTGTCCTCATGAGAAACAAATTTTAGGTTTATGGCATTATATAAATTTTATAAAATTATAACATGATTAAGAATATTTAGATAATGGGGACATGTAACATGCTTTTACACTCATTCCTATAGTTACTTCAATACATATTCACATACACTTGATGTAGATGCATGGGCATGTGAAAAATCAATTTTAGTTACAAGTTACAAATTTAAAATTGTTACAAAGTACAACTGCCATTATATATCAATTAAGTAAAATACATGGGGCATGATATTCATTCATGTTCATGTTATTACAATTTAAAATTTAAAAACTTTTAACTTCAAAAGTATCAAAAGGACAAAGTTTCAAATATAATCTATAACAATCTACAACAATATGATTAATCTCATTTTTTAAATAGGCCATGTTAGAGCCTAGTGATACTTAACCTATTTATTTACACTTTAGCAAGCCATATTTTGTGGTTCTAGTGTAGAAAGCCACATTTGATGGTTCCACACCTTCAATTATTTTATAGATTATTCTAAACATTAAAATGAGTTTTAAAACATATAATCCTTCCAATTAAAGGTCTTTTAAATATTTTCAAATTGATACTTGATCACTCTCAATTCACCACAGGTTCAAAATTTCTAGAAATGACTTAATAAGGGGGCACACATACTTATTCAATTTCATGTTATAAGTAAATTTAATTACATATTATTTTAGATGTATAATTTCCTTGATCTCTTTTAAAATTTAAAATTTTAACATTTATATTTTAAATTTACAAATATGGATAATAACTACTTTTATTATCATGTTTCTATGTTTTTCATTAAGGCATATTGAATGATCAAACTTCACAACAAAATACAAAGTGTGTATAAAGACTTAGGTTTGCATCACCTTTAATATAGTAATTTCATTTTTTTTTCATCACTAGAATAAAGTGGGGGAAAATGTAAACACTAAAATTTAATCATTAAGTGATTGACAATTTTTAATCTTGACATCCTTACCCTAGAATTTTAACCATTATATTAACTTAAAATATCTATAGGAACATTTATATTCTATTTACTATCTTAAAACTAATTAGTACATCATTTAGACATCCCAATTTTTCTTAGATACTCATGTTAGCTCAATTCCATTAGTTATTGTCCTTTTAGGACATGATAATAGTAGGTAGACATGACAATACTATGGCCTTGCCCCCCACACTCTAACTATAACTTTTTAAATTTGAGAAATTTAATTTTAACCCTTATAAACTTTTATAAAGGTTGTTTATTATAAATATTAAATATATATCTCTATATAAACACATTAAGGTCATTAAAAATACATCTAAAAATCACATGGAAAATCTACTACACATTAAGCAAAATAGTAATATTTTTTCCAATTTTAGTTATGATTTATTCTAATAGTAATAGGCTAAGTATGAATTCATTTCATTATGAGTTAAGGGAAATCATTTTTAATAATTCACAAAAATATATATAGTTGCGTTAATATATAAAATATCATAATTCACACACTCACTATAGGAGGGAGGACTACATTAACATACAAACCTTTTGGGATATGTAGGAAACAAACAAATTATGTGGGTTTTTATGAGGATATAACAACTACTCTCCTTTCATAATTTACCCATTTATATTTGATCTATTTATGTTTATATTTTAGGTGCTAAGATTTTGATTTTTTATCTCTTCCATGTGGAAAATCAACACACACATGTAGTTATAAACCCCTTGTAGACAAACATAAATACACATTAAAAAGTCAATCATATCATCATCTAGAATGCAATAATAGTTAGCAAACAAGGTCATAGTGTGACCCTAGTATTCTAGTGTAGCCTTGACCCAACACAGGTTGAAAGTATATTTTTGAAAGAGACATGTTCAAGTGTCTTTATATCTAGTTTTCATCAACAATCAACCTACAAAGTCAACACATATTTAGTTTTATTGTGTCCTAACATGCCCCATATTCAAATTTCACATGGAGAACCTCTTGTTTCTATTTACCTACCTTTATTACACTATTATTGATTAGTTGTGTGGTCCTTGGTTTGAATTTATGAATTTACTCAAATTATAAAAGAGGCCAACCATTTTAAAACATGTTATGAAAATGCTTTGAAAATCCCCTTTTGGGAAAATTTGACTTGGACTTAGGCAAATAATATGATCTTATATATGGTTCTTGACAACTTCCCTTTAATATATTTGGTATACAATGGTGTTTAATTCATGATTAAATATTTATGATTTATACAATTAAAATATTAATCAATTTTCAATATCATAGACTACTTGTATGTTTTTCTAGGTTGAAATTTGAGTTTTAAATATCACTAGGTCTCGTAGAGGAATTTGAGTTTTAGTTTACTTTGGATCTTGAATAATATTTTTTAAATTTAAATTACCAACTCTTTAAAAAAATTTACTATAAATACCTTGATTATATTTGACTTTATAGCTTTGGAATGGAAGTAGTCATGCCTTTGAGCAATATGGCATGGTCTATTTACTCATTTTAATTGAATGTGCTTCATTGAACAATCTTCATAGTCAATACCTTTATATTGTTTTAATGTCCTTCATTGATAAAATTTGTGCTTTCATCCTAGACTTATTTGATTTTATTATTTCAACTTAATAAATTATTAATATTCTTTTGTTTCCTTGAGTTAGTTACCTTATCTTTTTTGTAGGTTTTTCTCCCTGATCCCTCCAAATAAATAGGATCATGCCACATGGCACAACCACATTCACTTAGGTGCTTGAGGGAATTGATAATTAGATTTTTTACTAGAAATTTCCCAACCCTCAAGGGTCCTGAGATCATGCCATGTGGAATAATCTTACAGACTTGTGAATTAGTCAAAAACCAAATGACCCCAAGTATTTGAGTCACCAAGATCATGCCATGTGGAATCATCCCAGTGACCTAGGGACCCATAAGCTAAGATAAAATCTAATTTCCCTAATCCTCTTGGCCATTTGGATGGTGCCATATGGTAGGATCTTAGAAATATAGGGACATAAAGGTAAAGATTTTAAGATGATGGCCATGAGTATCTAGGTCACTAAGATGGTGCCATGTGGCATGATCTTGGTAACCCAGGGACTCAAAGGGTAAACAAGACCCTAGGGATGGGACTATGTGATTGAGGAGTGATAAATAAAGTTGAGAAGGCCACATGGACAATGGAGAAGAACCTAGGACCAATAGAGTAGACAAGTGGACTTAGGGACCTAGGGGAAGCTAAACTTAGCCATAGAATATGTCTGGGAGATGGCATATGAGAACCATGTGGCAAAGAAAGCCCAAAAACATAAATTGAAGTTGGATCTAAACCATGTTAATTGGTTTAGTCATCATATAAGGCATAAGCTTAAATTTTATGGCCCTTCAAAATGTCAAACTGGCTAAAATTAAGGAAACATAATAGAATAATTAATCAAGTTGGATTATAAGGAGTTGTGACTAGTCAAAAGAGGTATGTGGAGTGAGCTGGTGACTCCTTGACCTAAATATTATTTTGAGTGGGATGAATATAAGAATATTTTAAAATAATTGGTTTAAAAAGAGAAGTGGGTGGATAATTTTTGTTATACATGTGTCACAACCTTGGAGAAAAGACAATATATAATTTGGATTTCCTTTAATAATAGAGGGAATATTCTAATGCATTATAGTTATAGTGGCCCTGGGAGATAATCATGAAAAATTATGACCTTGTGTTGAGTGGGTCAAGTTCTATTATTATATATAAGGTGATTATTATTATTATTATTATTATTATTATTATTATTATTATTATTATTATTATTATTATTATTATTATTATTATTATTGGGGGGGATATGTTATGCTCTAAAACTCTATATAAATTTTGATAGGCTTAGTCTTCTTTTTTTCTTATTTTATTTTGGCTTGTGATTGTCTGCTTGGATAATACATCTAAATGCTTTTGTAATAACACTGAACTAGATACTAGGATGATTTGAAATTCATGATTTTATTTAGTAATTTCATTAATTTCTTGATGAAATATAATTAATTAATGTTAATAATATATTTAAATTTTTGTATATAAATGAATATATAGCTAGATTGTGTAATAACTAGTCTAATCAATTTTAAATTTTTGTTGTATTTAACTTGACACTGTGTCAATCCATTGTGTGTAGTAGCTATAGGACTTTCATATTATTTTATTTAATATAATTTAAGATTAATAGGTTTAGTTAATCCTTTAAAATATTAACCATTGAGTTGCTTTGGTTTGTGTTGTAGCTAGACTAGGTGTATAATATTATAATATGATCAACATGATTTTAACTTTCAACATTAAAATTTTTGTTTCACTCAAGGAACCACTTAATTTAATGACATAATATCTCTATCATTTTATCATTTTTATGATGAATATTATGTCCATTGTATTATAGTGTGATTCCTATGTGAGCAAAAGGGACTTAAATTAACATTAGTAATGATTCTCAGATAATATAGAGTGTATTAAATTTTTGGTGGTTAATTTCCATTGTTCACCCAAATAAATTATTATAAATTTATAAAACCTTGGATTTAACTATATTAATCCTAAAAATAAGGGGCCATTATGATGTATGTGTTGTTATCTCGCTTTTGCCATTATATTAGTTAACCCAATAATTATTTCTACAGTGGGTCCCAAATTGAGACTAATAGAAAGTGGTGCTAGGAGGGATTGAACCTCTTAATTTATTATTGGAGTTTGACTTGACACCCTCTCATTTTGATTATAAAAAATTATACTATTTTATTAATTAAATTAAAATGAAATGGTTTTATAAGGAGGGACAAAACCTCTTAATTTATTATTGGACTTTAACTTGACACCCTCTCCTTTTGTTTCACCTAATTTCTATTATTTTCTTAACACAATGAATATAAATTGGTGATGGAAGAAGGGTCGATTAAACCTCCTTATATTTGAATGTGTTTAAAAATGGTTAAATAAGAAGGAATTATTATAAACCTATTCAAAATTACAATTTGTGGAGTCTTGTGGCCCGACATCTTTGCTTTCCATTTCTAATTGTGTGTTTAAAACCACATAACAAAAATTGACATTTAGAAGAAGTCATAAATGTTTTATATATAGTTTAAATTTATAGATACCTTATGTTTTGTTTATTTATTATTTTATATGAGGTTTTATATTCTCTATATTTCATGTTTTATTAGTTTAAGGTTATTGTTCTGAATATCTCTAACTCATATTTGATATCTTAAAAAATATGGATCCTATTGAGTGAATCACTAGATCCCAAGCAATCAGGGGTAGATTGATTAAATCACTATTAAAAATATTTAGGATAACATGAAATAATATAGGGATACTAATAAATTTACCCACCCTTACCATTTCATCCTCTCAATCTAACAAAAATAGAACCCTATCTATTGTTGTACCCATAGATTGGTTAACAATGTATATAATAAATGTTTTAGGAAATGTGCATGATTTGCATAGGAATATAGATAATTAACTTCCAATGTTCACCCTAAGTATTGAGAGTGCCACTAAAGATCATGTCATATCCTTAAAAAACTACCCTTAGGTTGCTCAACATTGAGCATGGAGATGTAACTTACAAGTTATTCCCTTTCACCTTACTTGATGTAACCTATGATTGGCTCCTTAAATTTCTTGAGGGTTCAATTAGAAGATAAAATAAATTGATTATCATGTTATTAGACTATTTTGGCTAGGTGGTAAACCCTAGTACTCTATATAAATAGTTTGTTTGCATGATAAGGAAGCCCAATGAATTTATATGCAATTTTATTACGCACTTTCAAAATATGTATAGTATGGTCATAAACCTATATAGGAAAAATGATTAGCTTAAATTATAAATTTTTAAGAAATACTTGGCCCATAAATAGCCATGTTATTGAGGATATATCCAACTATAATGGATCTACCCCTTTCCTACATAGAGGTAGTAAAAGTGGAAAATTAACTCAATCTGTAAGGACAAATGTTGGCCCTTATTCCTAATGTCTTCTCAAACATGTTAGTATTAAATCAAATCCCACATGTAAATTATAATGTCCTAATGTTACAAATTTTCCTATTCATGAACCATATCCCTTTGGTTGATGCCTCTTGAAACTATAATTTGGGATTTCTAAATTCTATTGGTAATGAGGCTATGTCATGGGATTTTAAATAAGCTATAGTCCTAGCTTTAACTAATAACATGTATAACTAAAATTAATAATAAGCTAATAATTAGCTATATGTAATTCAAAACATGATTCATAGGTTGAGACATGATTTCCTTAGTTTGAAAAAATAAGTGGGTAGTTCAAGCGGTGTAAATTCTACTCTAAATTTAACTTATCATCATAATTATAAACCCAATAATAGGTAGGGAAATAAATTTGAGTCTCCATATAATATAATACCTAAAATCAACATCATGAAGGTCACCCTACCTAGCTAGTGTCATGTTAATAACACAACCTAGCATGGGGAACTTGACTGCATTAAATTTTCTATCACCTTTGAAATCTATCAAAAGGAGATTGATGAATATGAGGCTATCCCAAATAACCATAATAATATAGGTCACCTTGATTTTCTTATTTAATCCAAATATCTTGATATAACCATGGTTTTAGATACCTTGTACATTCATAACAAAGGGAATAATAAACTTGATGAAAATACTAATGACATTTAGGCTGTGAAGTAATACAAGAGATGGAATTATACCCTTAGGAGTAGGTCATACCAACCCTTGACAATATCAAAACCATCCAATTATGTTGTTATGACTTATGATCCAAAGGATAATAATGATCCACCCCACCAAAGTTATGTGACAATCAACCCACCACTAGTAAGACTAGCTAATACAAGAACATCAGTACCTTTTGTAAATATTGGTCAAATTATACATGTTTTGAGTATTTAATAAGTTTTTATACCCATAAAAGGTCTATATGATTAAATTTTGTTTTATATCTCCTTATCAATTTTGAATTTGAGTTGTTTCAAAATTTTCCTACCAAAACCTTGATTTGAATTTTCAAATTTCAATGTGAAGTCTAAGAGGCTTTAATCTTGTCAAAATAAGTATAAATTTTATGATTTATGTGGTTAAGTTTTAATAAGGGGTAAAGAGTTTTCAATAATCACATAAATCACATAATGAGTCATCTTGATGAGTAGGTTAGTAAGTTATGCAGTTTATTCATCCTCAACATACAAGAGAAAGTTAAGGTAATTATAAAAATTTTGATATAGGCAAGTGTTTTGTTGTCAACAAGTCATTAAATGTAGGAGAGAGGATGGGGTGGATTAAAAGATAATAAATGAGGAAAACCCCCACTAATATGAATAAATAATACTTTATTTGAAAGAGATTTTGTTGGTAGACCTAGTCATCTCTATGTATGCAAGGAAATTAGATGTGCAAGTAGAAAATGTAAAGATAAATATGATAAAGACATGTGTTTGTTATTATTTAAATAGTGGTGAGTTTTTTCTTGATATTTTAAAAATGTTTACATTTTATTAAGTGACTTTCATATGTATTGATGAGAAATTTAGGATAATCATATTTCCTATGTTTATGTAATAAACTTGATTGTGTGTAATAGAGTAATGAAAAGCCATAATGTTAGTTTATTCCTAAAGTTTATGGTGGAGTTGGTAAAATTGTTATATAACCCTTGAGTGTTATTTAATGTTGTAGTTGATTGTATTTTATATGTACTCATAGAACAAATAATACATTTTTGTGTATTATTAGTGAAACACACACAATCAACCCAAGAACTTAGGAATTCAGTAGAGAAAGAGTTATCAAAAGTGTAGTCAATGATTAGAGGCATTTGATGTTAGTTTATAAATTATCATGTCTTCACAAGGTTTTGAAAACATTTCATAAAACCTAAATCACTAATCTATTCTCTTTAGATGTACATAGTCACATAGGGTAACGCATATTAGTGAAGAAAACATGAACAAAGGTGCCATTGATAGGTTTAAAAAGGTTTATAAGTTGTGTGTAGGTTATAAAAACCATAAACAATAATCGTAGTAATTTAAAACCTTTTGTTAAAGATTGAAAACTAAATTTACTCATTCTCAGTTACCAGTCATGCATAACACTGTCTCTAGGGTTTCAAGACAATTTATTTTTAGGAATTTGAATTATGGGAAATCATGTCATTTTAAATATTTTCAATTTTTTTCCTTGTATAAGAAGTATACGAGCATACAATGAGGATGGTGTATGTTATAATGTGGAAATAACCTAAAAGACCTAATAAATGTTAAAGAGATTAAAAAATGGGTATAAAGGATGAGATATGGCATGAAAATTGATAGAAAGATACAAGATATTATAAGGTATTTAAATCTTGTTGTAGCTTGCCAAGGTGGGAAAGTACTAGTCTATAGTACGCAATAAATCCTAAAAAAGGGCTAGTAGGAAAACCATGTTTCCAAGAAGTTATCTTTGTGTAAGGAGTTGGGTTTAAGAGTATTATAAATTGGTTTAATGTTATAAAAGGATTGTTTTTAGTGAGGATAATATATTCCAATTGTAATAAGCACAAAAATACCTAAAATCAAAAGTGTCTATAGTCTATATAAGAACCAAGCTTGTAGATTGAGGTGAGTGATCATTCAAATAAAGATAGAGGTACAAGTGAAGAAGAGGATAATGTAAAAATAATTGAAATGTTTTTTCAAGATAGATAGGAGGTTTGAACATTATAGTAGAGGAAGAAAATTTTGATAAGAGATCAAGAACTAATACAAATAAAGTTAGAGATAGGTGGTGTTAGAGCAAAGTAAGAGTAATAAATAAGTTTTTTTCTTCTTTACATAATGACAAGTCTAATGAATTCCTCTACATCATTTGGTATTAGATTAGGAACATTACAAGGACTAGGTATGTTATACATTTTTGAATGCTATGTTATTTTTCATAAAGATTGTGGAGTACATATTGTATGTTGTTTTGAGATGATTATTGTGAGATGACTAATGAAGTTGCAATAATAAAGTGAAGAGGCTAAAATGATATAAAGGAGAGGTAGAGATAGTTTAAAGAAAAAAAGTGAGATGTGGCAAAGCCCTTAATCCAAAACAACTTAGTGAGAGAGTAACTAGTGATATCTCAAATAAAGGAGATCAAAATTTAGATTAAAGAGAGAGAAGGAGAGTCCTAGTGAAAGGAAAAGAGAAGAATATAGAAGTCTTAGGTGAGGATAAGAATAATAGATAAAATCTAAGAGAGAGATAGATTCAAGTGAGATAGACCAAGTGAAAGGTTAAGATGGAAAGTTAGAAGGCTTGTCAAGAGAAGAGATAGGTCCAAGAGAGAGACCTAAAGAAGAGAGTGAGATAGTAAAGAGAAAATAAAGAATGATGAAGGGATTAAATAGTGAATATTTACATAAGAAGATGGAAGTAAAAAAAAGAGAGTTAGATAGAGAGAAAGAGATAGCTAATATGAAGTAGGTGTTGATAAGGATATAGAAAATATTGGAAGAGATGAGACCAAGATTTTGTGTGTACATAAAGAAGAATGTGAGATGACATCTCAAATAGTTGATGGAGAAGAGAAAAAGACAAGTGATGAATAAGATAACAAGGAAGCCTAGAGAAAGATACAAAGGGGAAATCAAGCCTTATAATATTAAAACTAATGATTTATTTTAATGTTTGTAAATAGGTGAAATATTGAGTGAAAGTGAAGAACATTAGAAGAATGAGAAACATTCTAATGATGATGAAAAAATGAATTGGAAAATTGAGTATGGTGATAAAATCTTGTGTTACATTGAATAAGGTGATCCATTGGATGAAGAAAAAGGAAATAAATAATTTTCATTAGTACCATGCCTCATGACAAGCAAGAAGGAAGCATATTTCAATATATAAATAATGAAGGAGAGCCCAAAAGTAAAAGGTATTCATTTACAAGTTGTGTTTGATGAGCATGTTGATGTGAATATTGATGAAGATGAGTTATATGATAGTACCTTGAAAATAATGAATGTGTTAGTTGAAGGACAAGAAGGTAAAACATTCTCAAGTGAATTTTTTGACATTCTTGAGTTAGAAATAGTAGAGAAGGAAGGAGAATCACATGATGAAGTGCTTAAAAAAATTGCATGGCAATAGGTAGAGGCGTCTAGCTTGGCACCAATAAGAGAGAAAGGTGATGGAGATGAATTTATAATAGAATAGAATTTATTATGTCAAAAAATAATGGAAGGATAAAATTATTTAAGTCTAATAGGAGATGAGAACTTCATCACGGTAGTTAAGTTATTATTGAAATAAATCTTGAGCTAAGGAGAATAAGAGATGGCATCTCAAGAACAAGCATTATTTAAAGGAGAACAATGTGAAATCCAAGGAAGTAAGCAAAGAATTATTTTAGTTGATATGTTTACTTCATGTACAAGTTTTTTTTGGAAATAGAATGAACAAGAGTTGACCATGAATAAATTGAAGAAGCAAAGCAAGAGGAAGATAAAGAGATAGAATAATAGAGGATCCTTAATGAGTTTGAGAAAGAATCAGGTAGGCCTACAAGATTCAAATATAACTTGGGATCTAGGTGGAAGAAATATGCTGCAAAGAACCTTAAATACAAATCATTTATAACTTTTATGGAAAGTTTTTTTTCTCCTCAATAGAATGATGCAAGAGCATCACTACCTTTTGTACATAATATTAAAACTATACATGTTTTTAGTCCTTAATAAGTTTTTGTGCTCATAACATGTCCATAGGAGTAAATTGTGTTTTTTAGGTCCTTGTGTAATTTTAATTTGAGTTGTTTTGGCATTTTTTGGCCAAAACCTTAATTTTAATTTTCAAATTTCAATGTGAAGTCTAGGAGGATTCAACATTGTCAAAATAAGTCTCAATGTTATGGTTTGTGTGGTTAGGTTTTAATAAGGGGTAAAGAGTGTTCAATCCCCACATGACTCAGATAATGAGTCATCTTGATGAGTAGGTTAGTGAGTTAGGAAATTTATTCATCCTTAACATATAAGAAGTTAAGGTAGTTGTAGAAGTTTTGATATAGGTAAATGTTTTGTTTTCAACAAGTAATTCAAGGAAGGAAATATGATGGGGTGGATTTAAAGCAAGTAAATTAGGAAAAACAAAAAGAAAATGAATATATAATACTTTATTTGAAATAGATTATATTGGCAGACCTTGTCATCTCTGTGTATACAAGGAAACTAGATGTGTAAGAAGAAAATGCAAAGAGAACTATGATAAAGACATGTATTTGTTATTACTAATATAGTGGTGAGTTATTTCCCTAATATTTGTAAAATGTTTACATTTGATTAATTTAATTTCATATGTAT
The DNA here is from genome assembly GCA_037957365.1 of Torreya grandis. Taxonomy (NCBI): domain Eukaryota; kingdom Viridiplantae; phylum Streptophyta; class Pinopsida; order Cupressales; family Taxaceae; genus Torreya; species Torreya grandis. The sequence goes on from JARHVA010002420.1 coordinate 2,250,145, forward strand.
GGATGAGAAATTTAGGACAATCATGTTTCCTATGTTTATATAATAAACTTGACTATGTGTAACAGAGTAATGAAAAGCCATAATGTTAGAATGTTCCTAAATTTTATGGTGGAACAAGTAAATTTTTTATAAAACCATTCAATTTTATTTAATGTTGTAGTTGATTATCTTTTATATGTACTCATAAAATAGATAATACAGTTATGTGTATTATTAGTGAAACACACACAATCAACCCAAGAACTTAAGAAATAAGTAAAGAGAGAGTTATCAAAAGGGTATTCGATGATTTAAGGAGGTGTTTAATGTTAGTTTAAATATTACCATGTATTCACAATGTCTTGAAAACCTTTCAAAAAATCTAAGACACCAATCTATTTTCTTTAAACACACACAATCACACAAGGTAACATAGAGTAGTGAAGAAAACATGAATAGATGTGTGATTGATAGGTTTAACAAGGTTTAGAAGTTTAGTGTAGGTTATGAAAACCATAAAAAATAATCACAATTATTTAAAACCTTTTGGAAAATATTGAAACCTAAATTTGCTCACTCTTAGGTTACATAATCATGTAGAACCATGTCTCTAGGGTTTTAAGACACAATTTGGATTTCTAGGAGTTTGATTAGTGGAAAAATCATGAAAATTTGTGAAAATATGGGGAATCATGTAATTTTATATTTTCAAGTTTGTTTTCTTATACAATAAGTGGATGAGTAGATAATTATTACTTTGTATGTTATAGTGTGAAAATAACCTAAAAGACCTAATTAGTAATTGTAGTCATATAAAATATAAAAGTTGTTAACTTGAGCATGGTTAATGACACCCAACCCATAGGTCCCTCTTGCTTGCTCTCATGACCCTCATAGGCTTGTTTTCACTAATTCCTATTCATTTATAGCCTTTTGAACCTAATCCTAACTAAGCCAAGAACCTCTTTTCATGACCAATCTATTCCCCTAGGTCCCATCTGCCTAGGACAATAGTACCCAACTAAGATAGGAGTGCTAGTGTCACTATTGTCCATTTTTAGCGCTATTGTCCAAACTCATTTTTTACCCCAATGATCAATTTATTTTTGTTCCCCATCATTCTCCTTATTGGCCTAACATGAGAAAATATAATCCATGACTAATAGATCCCTATAAAAGCCTATTTATATATCATTTGGAAAGGGTTGGTAAATATTATCAAGCAAGAAAGAATGCAAGTGCAACCACTTAGGAAATCTTCCTTATTCTCTGCATACAACCATCTAGTATAGTCCTAAGCACCTCTAAATATCTACACCAATCCTTAGTCATCTTAAACACACCTAATTTATCATTTCTTTGAATTCTCATATCATAATTACACTAAAAACTTTCAAAGGGATAATTACATATGTCTTGATCCCTCTTCAGAGTATTGGTATGTAGGTAGCATGCCCACATATGGGGTGTGAAGCACACCTAGTGCATCTTAAAAACACTAACCCCTTTTCATTATTTTCAATTTTTTTAAAGTAAATTTAAGGCTTATAAATGAATAATATCAGCTCTATAGGGAACATTACTAATAGTAAAGCTTCATAAATTCAAAGATAGTGTCAAACAAACCTATAAAGCTCAGACTCTTAAGACAACAATGCTAGATAAGGAATACAGTGTTAGTGCCATTGCTATCAACTTTTTATGATCCTATCTAATTAGAAAATGAAATATATAATCTTTTTTTGATAGTATTCTAGCCCTGCACAATGAATATCAGACCTAGTCTCAGTCAGATCAACACAATTTAAGCTAAGTCTTATTTTCTTCCTTGTGTTACTATTTTTATAAAATCTCTAATTACAAATAAATTTCACAAATTAGTAGCTTATTTATTGCATATTATTTAATAATTTATCAATCTAGACCCTTTAATTAAATTAGGAATAAAACTCCAATATTCCCAAAATTGTTAAATTATTTGGTAAACTTGACTTGCTTCATTTGCACATAACAACCCTAAAAACCCTAGGGTAAAATTTATACTAGTTATTTTTATAATTTTCTCAATTTTTACTTGAATATTTAAATCAAAAATTCATTTCAAAATTTAAAATTTAGTAGTAAATTTTAAAATAATTTTATTTCAAACCCTATTTGCCCATACTAGGCCCTAGTTTTTTTTTTGTAATTTTCCAATTATTTTTTGAATTTTTACTACCATATTAAAATAAAAAAATCCCTTCAAAATTAAAAATTCAATAGTAATTTCACAAAATTTATTTTTATCAAAACCCTAGTTACATCTACTAGGTCCCATTAAATCACTAATTTTTTAATAAATTTTTGATTTTTTACTTGCATATCTAACTTAGAAATTCACTTTCAATTTCAAAATTTCATAGTAATTTGTCAAAATATCAGCTTTCAAACCCTAGTTACATACACTAGGTCTTATTTCTCATGATATATCACCTTACATTCTAAAATTAGATTTCAAAAATGGTTTTCACTAATCTACAATTATTTCTTTCATTTCTTGCACAAAATAAGGAAACCATCATTGGTCCTATCATGCACATGAATGATGAATTTTACCATATGTTAGTACAAAGCTTAATTCATTGCATTTAATGTTTAATTTTTATAATAAGGGATGATATTAAAAAATTCATTGCTAATGATACACAAAATTTCAACATTCCTTTTGCATACTCTCTCTCTCACTCATATGGAAAAAATTTCAAGTTTATCATGTTAGAAATGTTATGATTCATGTCAAAATTTTCTATACATTCATGAAAATTTTCATTCTCTATACCCTTTTCTCTCTATCTCTCATATGGAAATTTTTTCAATTTTATCATGTTAAACATATTAGACATATCATAACACATCTCAAAGTTCATTATGTATCAATGCACAATTCCATACTCTCCATCCCTTGTTTGCTATCTCTCATGTGGAATGTTCTCTATAATCATATTGATATAAAATTTATAACTCCACTTACATGAATTTTAGCCCATATACATGGTTTATAGCTAGATGTATGTACATCCTTGGTTAATCTGGTTTCAATGTCATATTTCATGTAGAGGAAAGAAATCCCTTCTCCTCCTCTCCTTTAAAAGGGTGATAGATACTTTCCCTCCAACTAGGTCCATGATATCACCCATCAAAAGGTGATGTATCCTATATTGTTGTTCCTAATGCATACATTCAGCCTATAGCTTCTTCAAACCATCTTTAGCATATGTGCTTACATGTTCAATAAAAAACAACTAGGGTTTGCACTTGTGAGACTCTAAGGGACCAAATCACCAATATGAGAAATTTACTTATAGATTACACACGTAGAATTAGATATTACATGAAAATATCACAACATTATAAATTTATATTATAATACAAAAGCCTCAAACGCACCCTAGTGCCAATCATGTCTATGCACCTTCACATAGTAAATTGGTTACAAGTAATGTTACATATCAAAATAATAAATCACAACAAAGTACCTCTACAACTAGTAATTAAAAAATCATTTAAAGATCAAATAAGATTTCAAGTGAGGTACTGAGGGAAATTTTTAAATCTAAGTTGATCAAACTATCTCCTCTATATCTAGTGAGAAGATCTAGATATTATTATGCATATCATAGAATGCATGGGCATCACACAGATTCAAGTTTAGCATTGAATAAACATATAAAATAGATAATTTCTAATGAGGACCCTATACAAGGTAAATTAGTTAATAAATCCATGATGACATAGGAACACATTCAAAAAGGGTCAAATTTAGAAACAATACAAAAGTGATTACCAAAGCATAACTCAAAACAACAAAAGGATCAAAAAGCAAAATTAGATCAACAAAAAGTACCACATGTACAAGTAAAGCACAAAAAGGATGAAAATATACCTCTCTAAAATGAGTCTCAACTTTTAAATCAGTATGGGTTTGGTTAAAAATATCTATAATAGTTTGATTTTCAAGGTCAAGGGTTAGGCAAGCATGCTCAAGGCATCACTACTCATATTCTAGTTATTTATAATTTTTGTCACCAAGGTTTGGGATTTATTGAACATCATAAGGAAAATCATTTACATATATAATTTATCAAAGGAAAATATCTAGATACAACAAAAGTTAACACTAGCATTCCATTGGTTCAAAATTAAGATGATAATCATGAGTAGAACAATATAGGTTATTATGATTTCAAGATACCAATAATGAATCCAAATATTTAAAGTTGTATTCACAACCATTCCCTAATGCTTCATAATCATGCAAAATTCCATTGTTTGATATAGGACACCATGTGTTAAGTTATGGAGTTAAAAGCTTCACAGGTATGAAAATGGTGGAGGTTGTTGAGTTATAGAGTAACTGACATCGGTCAGGCCAATCGACGTCGATCATCTTCAGCTACACAATAACTGGCATCAATTATGGTTGGTCAGCATTGGTCAGATAGAAACTGATGTCAGTCACCTGTGTGTTTCCAGGTAGCTTTTCTAGAATTAGAATTGCTAATTTTAAGAGAATAACTAGTTTGCATGTAAAGACTAATTTTAGTCTTGAGTCTGTGTTTCTAATTATTATTTGGTTTGGGATCTATTTAAGAGACCCATGGGGCTATATTGTGATGAAGGACTAAGAAGGATTGGATCCTCATGTGTAAGATCTAGAAGGTCTACAAGAGTGCAAGATCAAGAAGATCTATAGGTAAACAAGGTCAGTTGATCTGTAGGGTAGTAAGATCAAGAAGATCTGTGGGTGTGTGTGTGCAAGCTCAGTTAGATCTATGGGGTAGCAAGATCAAGAAGATCTGCAACACACAGTGTAAGCAAGATCAAGAAGGTTTGTGGACAAAAGTAGGCAACAACAACCATTGGGTTGATTGTCACTGGAGGGAACAACTCTATGTTTGAGTTGGTTGTAATTGATTGAGAGAGAACTCTTGAGGGAGAATTACTGTACACCCAAGAGGTGTGGGAAGAGTGAGATTTATTCATTGTATTTCCTTCTAGAAGAGTGTTAATACAAATTGTATTGTTTCTTGTATCTCATATTCTGTGCTATTTTTAAATTCTAGTTACATATTACTTCTATTTTAATTTCGTGTTCAGTTGCTTATATAAAAGTAATCAATTGTACTCTAAGGAGGATCCTGATAGTTGGTATTAGAGCTTTGTGTTCTAGATCCTAACAAGTGGTATCAGAGCTTGGTTCACTAACACCTTGGTTTTAGAGTGTGTTAAGTGTTTGTTGATTACATGTCACTCACAAGGGTTTCTGTTTGAGTGGGAGTAAAGCAATGGCAGAAGAAAGTAAGCTAAGAATGGAGAAATTCAATGGCAAGAATTATCAATTATGGAGGATGCAGATAGAAGATTATCTGTATCAGAAAGATCTGTACTTACCATTGGGTGGGGTTTCAAGTAAGCCCACGAATATGAAAGATGAAGAATGGAAAGTTCTTGATAGAAAGGCTCTTGGAACTATAAGGCTAAGCCTGGCATCATCTGTGATTTTCAACTTATCATAGGAAAAGACAATGGTAGAGTTAATGGAATCTTTGGCAAATTTATATGAAAAACCCTCAGCTTCAAATACGGTATTTCTTATGAAGCAATTATCTAATTTGGAAATGCAGAAGGTGGATCGGTATATATTCATCTTAGTGATTTCCATGGATTAGTAAATCAGTTAACTTCAGTCAAACTAGATTTTGATGATGAAATTAAGGCTCTCTTAATCTTATGCTCTTTCCCTGAAATTTGGGATAGTTTGGTAATGGCAGTTAGTAATACTGCGTCTACTTCAAATATTTTGAAAGTTGATGATGTTGTTAGTGTAATCTTGAATGAAGAAATTCATAATAAAAGCATAGGGGAATCATCAGGTAATGCTTTAAGTGTTGAAAGCAGGGGAAAGCAAAGAGAGAAGAGCAAGCAAGGGAAATCAAGGTCAAAGATAGATAGGAGATCCAAATCCAGAAATGGAGGTATAACCTATTGGAATTGTGGAAAGAAAGGGCATGTAAAGAAAGATTGTTGGTTGGTAGAAGATCAACATGAAGGAAATAAAGAAGCAAATGATGCAGGTATTGTTGCACGGGATGCTCTTATATGTTCCTTGGATAAAGTAGAATCTTGGGTTTTAGATTCTGGTGCCTCTTTCCATGCAACCCTAAATAGAGAATTTTTTCATGATTATGTCCATGGAGACTTTGGAAAAGTTTATTTAGGGGATGGTGAGCCTTGTCAAATGGTTGGCAAAGGGGAAGTGTAGCTGAAATTGTAGAATGGCAACACATGGGTCTTCAAGGATGTCATGTATGTCCCAGTCCTGAAGTGGAATTTGATTTTTGTAGGAAAGTTGGGTGATGAGGGTTGCATAGTAACTCTCACAGTAGAATCTTGTAAAGTTTCCAAGGGTGCACTTATTTTAACAAGAGGTGAGAAAGTAGGTACACTTTATCTATCTACTTGTATTATTGATTCTCCTTTTGTTTTATCTACTTTAGATATAGATGTAAATATGTGGCTCTGTAGGCTTGGTCACATGAGTGAGAAGGGAATGCATGTTCTTAAGTCAAATGTTAAGAAATGGAAAGCCTTGTTTTTCAAGGAGAAGATGATGGACAGAGATAAGCTCAAGAGGCTAAATAATTCTAAGCAGGGCAATGTTGATTTGGACAAGGTTATGATCCAAAATGAGCTCACAGGTAAAAGTCAGTAAGGTAAGAACCAACATCGATTAGGAAGGAACCGATGATGGTCTGATGGAGACCAAAGTTAGTGATGTCAGGCAGGTGGAAACTAATGTTAGTCAGGTAAGAACCAACATTAGTTAGGTTAGTCACACGGAACCGACATCAGTCAGGTGTAGACTAAGAGATGACCAGGATTGGTCACTATTAGAATGAAATTTGGGTAGACAGTAAGCTTTTAATGAGTCTCAAATGCCCATGAGGAGGTCTGAAAGGGTAAGTAAGCCTCAAATTCATTATTCCCCTTCTTTATACTACTTGTTTCCCATTGATGGTTGAGAACCAATAAGTTTTGAAGAGGCAATGCAGGTAGAATCTAGGAAATAGTGGGAGCATGGCATGAATGAGGAAATTGATTCCTTGGAAAAGAACCAAATGTGGGATTTGGTAGAGTTTCCAATAAAAAATAAAGCACTAAAAGATGAATGGATTCATAGGTTAAATAAAGGAGAGAATGGACAGGTGAGATAGAAGGCTAGGTTATATGGTCTTGAGCAAGCTCTATGACAGTGGTATTTGAGGTTTGACAGGTTTATGACAAAGCATGGCTTTAGTCAATGTCAATGTGACCATTGTGTTTATTTTACCAAGTTGGATAATGATAGCTACATTATTTTGTTACTGTATGTAGTGTATATGCTTATTGCAGGGTCACACATGCAAGGAATTGCTGAGCTAAAGGTAAAAGTAGCTCAAACATGTGCCAGGAAGGATTTAGGAGCAACAAATAAAATCCTTGGCATGAGTATTCTAGAGATAGGGAAAATCATAGGTTGATTTTGTCTCAAGAGGATTATGTGAATAAGGTAGTGGAGAGGTTTGATATGCAGGATGTAAACCTAGTAAGCACACTTATGGTTGGACAATTCAAGCTGAGCTATGAACAGTGTCTTGAATCACATGATGAGGTTGGGTACATGGTATGTACTAGACCTGATATTACCCAAGCAGTGGGAGTTGTCATCAAGTTTATGGCCAATCCAGGAAAGGAGTACTGGAAAGTAGTTCAGTGGATTCTCAGGTATCTGAGAGGGACCAATAGCAGGTATTTATGCTATGCAAGGTCAAGCATTTCTCTACATGGGTATGTAGATTCGGATATGGTAGGTGACTTGGATGGTATGAGAAACACCATAGGATATGTGTTCACTGTTGGTGGAATGGCAGTTAGCTAGATTTTAGAGTTGTAGAAGGTTGTTTTAGTCACGGTGGCTAGCAAGGATAAGAACCCTGTAGATATGTTAACAAAGCCAGGAACAAAGGAGAAGTTGAATCTTCATTCAACTTCTATTGGTCTTCAATATTAAACTTGAAGAGGGATACAAGCTAGAAATAAATTAGAGGACGTAAAGGTACAGGTACAGGTGCAGTTATTTATCTCCAAGTAGGAGATTGTTAAGTTGTGGAGCTAAAAGCTTCATAGGTATGCAAATGGTGGAGGTTGCTGAGTTATAGAGTAACTGACATTAGTCAGGCCAACCGACATTAGTCATCTTTAGCTACACAATAACTAGCATCAGTTATGGTCAGCTGGCATCAGTCAGATAGGAACTGACATCGGTCACCTGTGCATTTCCAAGTGGCGTTTCCAGAATTAGAATTGATAATTTTAGGAGAACATCTGGTTTGCATGTAAAGACTAATTTTAGTCTTGAGTCTACGTTTCAAATTATTTTTTGGTTTGGGATCTATTTAAGAGACCCATGGGGCTATATTGTGATGAAGGACTAAGAAGGATTAGATCCTCATGTGTAAGATCTAGAAGGTCTGCAAGAGTGCAAGATCAAGAAGATCTACAGGTAAGCAAGGTCAGTTGATTTGTGGGGTAGCAAGATCAAGAAGATCTATGGGTGTGTGTGTGAAAGCTTAGTTAGATCTGTGGGGAAGCAATATCAAGAAGACCTGAAACACATAGTGTAAGCAAGACCAGTTAGATCTACAGGGTGCAAGATCAAGAAGGTTTGTGGATGAGAGTAGGCAACAACAACCATTGGGTTGATTGTCATTGGAGGGAACAACTCTGTGTTTGAGTTGGTTGTAATTGATTGAGAGAGAGAACTCTTGAGGGAGAATTATTGTACACCTAAGAGGTGTGGGAAGAGTGAGATTTTTTCATTGTATTTCCTTTTGGAAGAGTGTTAATATAGATTGTATTGTTTCTTGTATCTCATATTCTATGTTGTTTCTGAATTCTAGTTACATATTACTTCTAGTTTAATTCCGTGTTTAGTTGCTTATACAAAAGTAATCAATTGTACTCTAAGGAGGATCCTGACAGTTGGTATAAGAGCTTTGTGTTCTAGATCCTGACACCATGATAGGGAGTCTCTCATGAGACTCATCAGTTACTATCATCTCTTCTCAGCCTTACTTGTACATAGTTTCTTTTTGATTACTGGTATATAACTTATTTTCAATTTATTGTAAACAATCTTCTAGTGATTGATTATACATAGCTCAAAAAATTTCAAAAAATACAACAATACACCATATTCAAAATATATAAACAATTAAATAATCTAAAAACACCAAAAATATTTTAATTGTATGCATCATCCATGATTTATATTTCTACTACTATGCTAGACTTAACTTTGCTATTTTATGCTATTGTTTTTCAATTTATCTACATTACCATGATTCACTTGATATTATTTGAGTATGTGTAATGACATTTAGATCCTTGATTGCTTTAGTCTACCTATTGAGTGGTTATCCTACTTCTACATTTGAGATACACATGAATATACATAACCACTAGGGGCATCTTTTACATGACTACACCATCTTGGTTATGTTATTCATACACCACACACTCTAGTTATCATGTTGATGTACATTACTAACTAGCTTGCACATATTATTCTACCAACACTCACTAGTATATAGAACATATGTATTTTTTATCATATACCTAGTGTTTTACTAACATGTCTTGCATACTTTCACCTCTTACTTTAAATTAGTTATGTGTGATTGTATTTCTAGTTGTTACATGTTTTCCTTTCTTGATTTGTGTAGCTTGATTTGATTGCATTGCTTATTTTCTATTTATCTCTTATGTGTGCCTTAGGACATTTATCAATGTCCTTTGCTTCTATGTCTTGTGTGTGCCTTAGGACATTTACCGATGTCCTTTGCTTCTCTTCATGTGTACACCTTAGGATATTTGCCAATGTCTTTTTCCTATAATTTTCTATGTGATTGTGTCATCCATGCCAACATTGCTTGTTTTAATTATATGTGTATGTGGCATTTGAACATGCCTTGTATAATTTTCTTCTATTTTGAGTGATATGGGCCCATGTCCCTTGTTTGCTTGGCATCTTAGCCACCCTTGTATGATTCTTTCTTCTTGTTTTGTGTGATTGTTGCTTATTTTTTCTCATTGTTTGTAATGCCATGATCCACATCATACATTATCTTTCTTGGATGCCATGATGGACACCATGCTCCATCCCTCCTTGACAAGTAAAAAATAACTATACCTTCAATTCTAATTTAGTACATTCCACATGTTATTGCATTGTTATATCTATCTAGGCATACCCCTATTAAAATAACAATCTCTCAATACAAACCATGCTATATCTTGAGATATCTTGTTGATTATCATTACTATATCATGTATTTTTATAGCATAACACACTTATAGGGATCTTTCTTCTAAAGGAAGTCATTATAGGGTCTTCATTCCTACCCTCAGAAGAGGGGATAATAACAGGGGTTTTATCATAGAGATCATATCTCCTATCAACAATATCCAGTTTTAGAACACTTAAAACAATAACCAGACACCAAACTAGACAAAATAGACCAAGTAGACAATAAAAAATCCAAAATAATCATCAAATCTATCCTAGGGAAATAATGCCTAGGTTGGACTATAACATCAGTGGTTCTACTATCCATTTCTAATTCTCTTATCTAAATAGAAAAAAAACCAAAATTTCTTGAAGCAAGAAAAAAGTAGGTTCAACTACAGATTTACACAACTAGACCAATTTAGAATCAGTAGTTTTAGTACATATTTTTTCAAAAAATCCAAATATAGGGGGCATCATTCATGGCATGATGGCTCTCACTTCTACTTTGAGATATGGTAGTTGGTATAACTTCCAGATCATAATCCATGTTCTAGACACCAGTGATTGGAGGTAATGTGCATGACATATTTGTTTTCTTTCTTTTCAAGTTAGTATTACCTAAATATTCTCAGTAGCTACATGCCTTACTCCATCTTTAGGTGGTTGGCATCATTTTGGTTTGGATTTCATCTAAGCCTAACTTCTAAGTTCTTATGTTCCTAAGTGGCTTTGACATAAGGTAGATTCTCAATTTTGGAGTGGATTTCATACAAGCCTAATATCCATCTTTTAAGGTGGCCAAGAGTGGCCTAGTTTTTAACATACATTCAGCTATCCATGTCGACATTTTTAGATCATATTACATTCATGGGCTTTATAACCCATCTCATACAACATATATTTCATACTAGTATCAATTCATAGATTAAATTCATGAGGCAACAATGGATCTAAAGGTCTAGCTAACCATTGTATTTTTAAGCCACCTATTCAAAGGGATTGAACACATAGTCCAAACATCAAACAACACACACATGACCACCTAGCTTCACTTAGTGGGAAATGATGGAGCTAAAGGGATAACCTTTGCATTATTGAGCCACTTTCCAAGGAATTGTGAACTCATCTCCATTCATGATATTACTCTTGGTACAACACACATCTAAGATTACTCAACATCACTCAGCATCACAACAAGTTTTATATTGGTCTATGTACTTGATGAGGTGTATTCATTCATTTTTCTTCCTCTCTTTTACCTAACTTTGTACTTCCTTATTTTAAATATGATGTATCTTTTTAGAACTGATCTACTCTTTATTTTCTCTTGTATATTTACACTTCACAACATGATCTCTCTATGCACACCTAGCATCACATAATCTTTATGAGATTCATCCTTGTAGGTAAGTTCAATTTCACTTTTTTCCCCTTTATCCTAGTATTTCACTTTTCTACATCACTAGAATAAAGGTGCACGGGCAAATGTAGTCATATAAATTGCAAAATTTGGTAACTTGAGCTTGGCTAATGACACTTAACCCATAGGTCCCTCTTACTTACTCTTATGACCCTCATAAGCTTGTTTTCACTCATTTCCAGTCATTTGTAGATTTTTAGACCTGATCCTAATTGAGCCAAGACCCTCTTTTCATGACCAATCTAGCCCCCTAAGTCCCATGTACCTAGGATAATAGTGCCCAACTAGGACAAGAACATTAGTGCCATTATTGTCTACTTTCAGTGCTATTGTCCAAGCTAATTTTTGGCCCTAATGGTCAATTTCCTCTTGTTCCCCATCTTTTGCTTATCAGCCTAACATGAGCAAATTCAATCCATGAACAATAGATCCCTATAAAATACAATTCAAATATCATTTATAAAGGGTTGGTAAATATTATCAAGCAAGCAAGAATACAAGTGAAACCACTCAGACAATCTTCCATATTCTTTTCATACAACCATCTAGTATAATCCTAAGCACCTCTAAATCTCTACACTAGTCCCTAGTCATCTCATGCACACCCAATTTAGCATTTCCTTGCATTATCATATCACAATTACATCAAGGACTTTCAAAGGGAGAACTACATATGGCTTGATCCCTTTTTAGAGTATTGGTATGTAGGCAACGTACCCACACATGGGGTGTGAAGCATGTCTAGTGCATCTTACACACACTAAACTTTTTTCTATATTTGAAAAAGTTTTGTTTAAGTACATTAAAGACTTATAAATGAAGAAGATCACCTCTATAGGGAACACTAATGATAGTGAAGCTTTGAATATTCAAAGATAGTGTCAAATAGACCTACTAAACAAAACCTAGAAAGATTAGACTCTCAAGACAACAATGCTAGAAAAGGACTACAACATCGGTGTTACTCCTATCCACTTTCAGTGCTCCTATCCAATCAAAAAATGAAATCTAGAATCCTATTTGTGATACTGTCCAAGGCCTACACAGTAATTATCAAACCTAGTCTTAGTTGGATCCGTGTCATTTAAGCTAAGTATTATTTTCTTCCTTATGTTACTATTTTTAGAAAATCTCTAATTAAAAATAAATTTCACAAATAATTAGCTTATTTATTGCATATTATTTATTGATTTATCACTCTAGACTCTTTAACTAAATTAGGAATAAAAACCCAATATTCCCAAAAATATTAAATTGGTAACCTCATAAGAATTGAAAAAGGGGTCTAAATTATGAGATATGTCATGAAACTTCATATAAATATACAAGATCTTATAGGGTATTGAAAAATATCTATAGTTTTTAAAGGTGGGAAGGAACTAGTATGTACCATGCAATACATCCTTAAAAATGCTATTAATAAAACTTTGTTTCCAAGACAAAGTTGTCTTTGTATAAGGAGTTGGGTTGAAGAGTGTTAGAAATTGGTTTAATGTTCTAAAAGGAGTGTTTTGAGTGAGGAGACAATCCTCCAATTGTCATAATCAACAAAATACCTAAAATCAAAAGTGTCTATAGTCTATATAAGAACCAAGCTTGTAGATTGAGGTGAGCGATCATACAAAGGAGATAGGTACAAGAGAAAAATAGGATAGTGTGCAAAAAATTTAAAGGTGTTTTCAAGATAGACAAGAGGTTTGAACATTAAATTAGAGGAAGATAAATTGGTAAGAGATCAAGAGCCAAGAAAAAAAGCTAGAGCTAGGTGTTATTAGAGCATAGGAAGAGAAATGAATTAGTTTCTTGTATTATTTCCATAATGACAAGTCTAATGAAGTCCTCTGCATCACTAACTACAACATTGTCAAGGATATGAAAAGGATAAAGGCTGATATATACCTTCATGAATTGGCACATCTCTTATAGATAAGAATATTTATCCCAAACATAAATATCTTACTAATTCCAACATTATAATACATAAATACAAGACTAAGGTTCGAACATTCTTACTCACAGTCTGAATCTTCATAAAGAGTTTGCATAATTTCCTAGTTGATTTAAGTGACTCAACAAATTTCATGCCTACTATAATTTATATAAAGTTAGGAATAGTCCCTATAAAATAAAATAAGGTATTGTTCTAGTTAGATACATTTGAACTCATGTTTTTAGGATAATTTTTTATTGTTCACATGCAATTATAAGCTGAACCAAAAATGTAGTATTCATAAAAATAAAAGTGGTTGAAATCCCAAAGGCATATGGCATGTTCTTAAGTAGAGATTGGTCCAAATCTATGAATGATTATAAGGAAATTAGCTTCTCCCATATGTGGCTCCCATGGAGAAGAATAATAAATCATATAATGATTGATATAGATCCATGCATGAAACATATGATTATAGAATACAATGAAATCAATGAACAAGTCAATTTTAACTCCATAGATTTAGGTGTCTATACTCTGATTACCAAAGAAAAAAACAAAGAAAAACTTAGCTAAGCCCAAAATTTAGCTATGTGGTCTTTTTATTTTATGGATCATGATCTAAGAAAATATCAATATTATGTGTTATGCATATTAATCCACGTGGTAGAAAACATGTAGATATATATAGATTTTAATTCTACTATACGAATAACATAGTATAATATGAAGCATTAATTTTGGGATTAGAGTTTGTATCTAGGTATGATGTCTATCAATTAAAGGTATACAATGATTATGAATTAATCAACAATTAGCTAAGGAATAAATTTCAATGTAAGATTTATTATTTTAATAAGTATAGGCACTGTGTTTGGGATTTGGTGGAATCATTAAATTTATTTAATGTTTTTTCCATTCCTAGAATTTATAATGCCATGGTAGACTCACTAGATGTTTCTATTGCTAACCTTACACCTTTGGATAATATGGATTTTTAGAATTTTTTCATTGAATTGATTTCATGTCCATTTGTACCTGATAATGTGAATAATGTTAAGGTGTTTGATGATGATACATACATTCTATATTTCCTTTCAAATTATAATTCTTTTTAAATGTATGTGGTTGATGAGGATGAGAGGAGTGACATGAATGAAGAACATTGTGATGATGATGGAGTTATGAACCTTAAAGATAATCAAACTCCAATGGGAATGATACCACTAAAAAGGTTATTTGACTTATAAAGACCCAAAACTAGGCCTAAAAGAGATATTCACCTTGATCAAAGGTCATAATTTATTAACATAAAGACATATGATTAGCCTCAAAACATCATTAGATGTCCAAAATACCATGATGAAGAAAGGGAGAGTCTATGAAGGATGTTAATCTGCTACCAAGACATCATTGTTTGGACTTATGATGACCTAAATATGTCTAATCCCAATGTCATGACACATAGTATTACCTTGAAACCCGATAAGAAGACATTTAGAAAACACCCAAGACTAGTTAATCCTATTCTTGAGCTATTTATCCTGAAGGAAGTTTAGAAGTTGTTGTCAACCAATATAATCTTTATTGTATAACACTCAACCTGCATGGATAATTTAGTACTAGTCAAAAATAAATGGATAAATATGTCTTATTGTTGATGTAAGGAATTTAAATTAATATTCAAAAAAGGATTAGTGGATCTGAGATGATGTCTTTCTTAGATGCGTTCTTAGGCCACAATCAAGTTTTAGTTGACAATGAAGAATAATCTAAGATATCCTTCACCATAAAATGGGGAACATTCACTTTTAAAAAATTCCCTTTGGTCTAATCAATGCTATCATGACTTTATAAAGAGCCATGGACATATTAATTGAATATTTGATTGATAATTGAATTATCATGTGTATAGATGACTTAAATTTTTTTTGAATGTAGATTAGACCATTTAAAACCCTTATAAAATATCTTTGAATGTTACTATAAGTTTTCTATTTCACTCAATCCAAATAAATGTATTCTTTTGTAAAAATTAAGGTAAGATCCTTGGTCATGTAATTAATAAATAAGGTATGTCAATTATCCCTGATAGATCTAATGCCATTTCTAAAATTTATTGACCAAACAATAAGAAGGAACTAAAATATATTTCTGGTAAAATTAATTTCATGTATAAATTCATTTCAAGCTTTGTTGAGACAACTAAACCATTGAATTCCATGTTAAAATTTATGCCTAAATTTTATTAGATATCTATCTCAAAGAAAGACTTTAAATAAATTAAGGATGCCATAATACAGGTCCTAATTTTGGTAAGTCTAGGTTAGATAAGATTTCTAACTTTATTCATTTACCTCTAATCATACAATTGTTGTCATTATTACACTAAATATGGAAGAAGGAGAGAATCCCATACATTTCATAAGCATTAATTTTAATCAAGCTAGGTTAAACTACCTTGTTTTGGACAAGTAAGCTTATGCATTGGTAAAGTCATCAAATAAATAAAACATTATATTCTAAAAAAATGTTTATTCTATGGTTCTAGATCTTGATATCAAAATGATGTTTTGGTAGAATGAACTTGGAGAAATAAGGGCATGTTGGGTATCAAAACTTCAATAATATGGCATTAAATTTAGGCTTGTGAAGTTGGTTCTAGGTCAAGGTCTATCTGAATTGATCTCTAAAATTGACCCTAACATTGATTTTATCCAAAGGAATTAGTTTAAATAAAATCACAACCCATGGTATGGCTCTATTAATCATTAATTTTTATATGGTGTTCTACCAGATGACATGGATAATATGAAAAATAAAGCATTATGGTTGAAGTCTTCCCATTACATGCTAAAAAAAGGTGTCTTATATTATAGAAATCAGGAATTGAATTTCCTAAGATGATTAAAATAGAAGAGGAATCACTTGATGTCATGAATTCTTTCCATGATAAATTAGGTAATGGTCATCCTTATAATAGTGTGACAATACACATCTTAAGGTCTAGTTATTATTGGCCAATGATATTAAAGGATGGTCATACACATGTGAGATACTATCATCTCTATCAAACATTTAAAAAATGGAGACTTGTGTTGTTATTCTCCTTCAAATAGTAATTATCGATCATACCTTAACTCAATGGGGCTTGGAATTTATTGGAGTCATAGATCTAAACTCTACATCTAGCCATAGATTCATTATTACAATGATTGACTATTACACAAGATGGGGTCTATAAAAATAAACCAAGAACAACACTAGTAAGGAGGTGATTAGATTATTTTAATAGTAAATTATAACTAGATTTATTACCCCTTTGTCACTTGTGTGTGATAATGGGCTTGCCTTCAAATTAACTCAGTTAAATAAGTGGGCATATCAAAATAGGGTGCATTAAAGTTCTATTCAAACTATTACCCATAGGTAAATGGTTTGGCTAAGTCCAAAAATAATAAATTGTTGAGCGTCATCAAGAAATGAGTAGAAGATAATCCATATAGTTGGCATATATTTCTCAAGGATGCTTTATGGGATGATTGGTCAAGGCACAAGAAAATCCACTAAATTTCACCTTTCATGCTAGTTTATGGTAAAAATCTAATATTTCTAATTACACTCAAGATACCAACACATTAGTTCATCCATGATTACATAGAATCAAATGAAATTTGTCATTCTAGTCTATTGGACCTGATTCATATGGATAATATGAGAGGTGAAGCCTTGAATTTTTTTAGCAAACACTAGGAAGCCATGAAAATATGGTTTGGTAGAAAAATACAATTGAAATACTTTCAAATTTTACACTTTTTTTTATTATGGGAAAAATCCCATGATAAAAAATGTAAAAATTTGAAGCTAAGTCCTCTTTAGATCGATCCTTATCAAGTTATATAATTACTAAGACATAATGCTTTTTGATTGAAATATCTACAAGGGAATGACCTATAATTGCTAGTCAGCAAATAGTTTATGAATAATTAATTCTCAACTACTCCATCCAATTCCATTTTAGAATGATAATAATGAGGTTTGATGAACTCATATAATGGATAGTGTTTCATGATTCCTTAGTTTAGGCTTAATTTTTTATGTTTGTTCATTTAAGCATTTGGTGTCTTTCAGTGTGTTTTCTAAAACAAAACTGATTAAGTTTAATTACTAACCATATCATGGGAAATAATTTTTTTTGGATGTGTTCTCTTGGAATTATTAATTTTAGATATTCCTTTGTAGCCTATTGACTAAAATTATATCTAGAAAATAGATCCTTCTCATAACCAACATTACATCAAGACTAGGTCTGAGGAGAAGTATAAAAATAGAACAATGGTATGTTAAAGTTGATATTTTACTAGATTACTTTGGGATCATCATTTGAAATTGTGAGTGATGCATGATATACATTCATATTTTATAATTTAGACACAAATTAGTCATTCTTGAACAACTCAATAAATTAACAACACTTATTTTATACATTTTCATAATTTTGAAGGGTTGTGATAAAAAATAGAACTTGTGGATTTAGAACAATTTATTTTCTTGTCTAAAACATCAATTATACTTAATTGAACATTTTAATCAAATATAAGCACTAATTTAGTTTTAATTTGTGTTGGTAATATTTTTTTTTGAGTTTATCATTATGCATATGGCTTAGTTTCCAACCCTTAATGAACATAACTATAAAATAATTTTATAAGAAAATATCAGAAGAAGTCAACTATAAATACAAAATCCACCTCTTTCTCAAAAATATGATTCAATGAAATCCAGCACAGGATTTTTGGCCTGGTTGATAGTGGAGCAAGGCCTTGAGTGGGACTAGAGTTATATCTATTTGGGATATAAACACCTGGCTAGAAGTAGAGTAATGCCCATGCCATTCCCTCCCAAGCTAAATAACCAATGTTTTCCCTCTTAAAGGTTATATTTTCTTAGATATGTCTAAATTATATCATGTGAATTTAAGAAATATAAAATAATCAATCACTTCTACACACACTAATGGTATAATGATGGATTGAAACTTAGTATGTCACATGTTGAAATAGAATTTAGTGCCTTCATATTTCTAATGATATCTAACTAATTATATTTAGTATGTGATTATTATTTAGGTGTGAAGATTTATAGTTGACGTTCTAAATAATGAAGTAACATTATCCCTATATAGGTCACCTTTTATTGTGTCCCAACACACCCCATATTTAAATTTCACATGGGTACCCTCTTGTTTCTACTTACCTACCTTGATTCCATTATTTTTGTTTAGTTTCATGGTCCTTGGTTTGAATTTTTTAATTTTATCAAAATATAAAAGATGCTAAACATTTTAAATCATGCTCTAAAAATTATATGAAAATCCACTTTTGGGAAAATTTGACTTGGAACTAGGCAAATAATTTGACCCTTTATATGCTTCTTGACCACTTCCCTTTAATAGGGTTGGTCTAAAATGGTGTTTAATTCATGACTAGATTTTTATGCTTTTGAATGTTAAAATATTTGTTAATTTTCAATATTTTATATTTTTCATATAGTTATTTGGGTTAAAATATAAGTTTTAAATCTCACTAGGTCTTCGAGAGGAATTTGATTTTTATTTTACTTTAGTTCTTGAATGATTTTTTTCAATTTAAATTACCAACTCTTTATAATGTTTTTATATAAAGACTTGATTGATATTTAACTTTATGGTTTTTTAATGGAAGTATTTGTGCCTTTCAGTAATATTTCAAGGTCTATTTACTTGTTTAAATTGAACATGGATCTTTGAATAATCTTCATGGTTGATCTTTTTCTAAGATTTTAATGTCCTTCAATGAGTAAATTCATGATTTCATCATAGAATTAGTTAAGTTTATTGTTTCAATTGACTAACTTATTAATATTCTCTATTTTTCCTTGAGTTTGTTTCTTTATCTTTTATACAAGTTTTTCCCCTCAAGCCCTCCAAATAAATAATATCATGCCATATGCCACAATCTCATTTACCTAAGCACCTAAGGGAATTCATATTTATATTTTTTATTGTAAATTTCCAAAGCCTCATGGGTCCCAAGATCACTCATGTGGTAATATCTTAGGGACCTAGGGACCTAGGAGGTAGTTGGAACCCAAATGGCCTTGGGCCTCTAGCTTATGAAGATGATGCCACATGTCACCATCCTAGTGACCTAGGTACCAAAGGTTGAGATGTAATATAATGGATTTGGAACTTTAAGTTTATAAGATGGTACCACATGGCATGATCCTAATAACTTTAGGATTTTATGTTTAATATTTTAATCCAATTTCCATGGGAATCTCGGTCATAGGTATGGTGCCACATGACATGATCCTGGTAACTCAAAGGGTAAACAAGACCCTAAGGATAGGATTGTGTAGCCAAGGAGTGAGAAATAAAGTTGAAAAGGAAAAATGGATAATAGAGAAGAGATTGAGGCCAATAGAGTAGACAAGTAGATTCAAGGATCTAAGGGAAAGCTAAACATGGATAAATAATATGTTCAAGAGACTGAAAATGAGTGCCAAGTGGAAAAAAGATCTTGAAGACATAAAGAAAAGGTAATTTTAAACCACATAAACTAGTTGAGTAATCATAAAAGGCATAGGATTAAATTTGATGACCTATCAAACATTAGAATGGAATTTATTTAGGAAAAAAATAAAATAATTAATCAAGATGGCTTTTAGGGAGGTATGACTAGTCAAGGGAGGTACGTGGAGTGAGATGGTGACTTCTTGACTTGAATATCCTCCTAGGTGGGATGAATACAAGAATCATTCAAGATACTTGGCTAAAAATATAGAAATAGGGAGAAAATTTTAGTTAGACATGTGTCACAACCATAGAGAGAATAGAAAATAAAATTTATATTTAATTTGAGAATTAATGGAATATTCTAATAGATTACAATTGTAGTGGTCATGGGAGACAATCATACAAAGGATGGGAACCTTGTGCTGTGTGGGTCCAGTCCCATTCCCATTATATATAAAGCAAATTATGTAATTGTTTTTGGAGGAGGGAGGATATTTTATACAACAAAACTCTATATAAATTATGATAGGTTTAGTCTTCTATTTTTCTTGTTTCATTTTCACTTGTGATTGTCTCTTAGAGGGCACAACTAAATGATTTTGTAATAACACTAAATTAGATACCATGATAGTTTGAACTATATGTTTTTATTTATTAATGTAATTCATTTATTTATTAAAAAATAATAATTAATGTTAATAATAGATTATGATTCTTATTTATAAATGAGTATGTAGTTATATTGTGAAATATCTAGTCTAATCGATTATGAATTTCTATTCTATTTAACTTGAAGTTATGTCAAGCCAATGTTTATAGTAGCTACATGAATTTTTTATGATTTTATTTTATAAAAGTTTACATTAATATGTTCATTTAATCCCTCATAATTTTTCCCATTGAGTTGCTTCGATTTGTGTTGTAGCTAGACTTGGTAAATAAATGTATAATTGTGATCAAGCATGCTTTTAACATTCAACATTAAAAATTTTGTGTTAGTCAAAGAACTAATTACTTTCCTACCTTACTCTCCCTCATTTTATCCCTTTTTATGATGAATATTATTTCCATTATATTATATTGTGATACTTATGTGAGCAAAAGGGACTTAAGCTAACATTAGTATGATTCTCAAACAATAAGGAGTGGATTGAATTTTTGATGGTTAATTTCCATTGCTCTCCTAGGTAAATGATTAAAATTGACCATCCCTTGAATTTAACCAAATTAAGCCTTAAAATATGGGGGAATTATCTCCCTCTATTCCGTCAAATTAGTTAACCTAATAATTTTTTCTACTGTGGATCCCAAATTGAGACCAAAAAGTTTGAGTAAGGTTTGTATATTTGTTTATAAATTAACTATTTTAAGCTCATTTAAAAATTTAAATTTCCCATCTAGAGATATATATTCTATATATCTAAATTAGTTTTCAATAGTTTATTTTTTCTCAGCATTCCATTATTAAATTAAAAATAACATTAAACATTATATATGAATCGATCATGATAAGCATATCTTGGTAAAATGTATGAATATTGTATTAATTTTCATGATCCACATAATGGTTCAGACAAAATATTTAATATAGATATTTATAAATACTAAAATCTATTATTATATTCTTTTAAATATTATTTTTGACCTACCTTCACCTGACATGAATTGTGCATAGACATATGAATCTTATTTGTCCTCATCTCACACTTACATTCTTTCTATGGGTGCAACCTTCACAATTTTTCATTAGTCATCTACATGAATTATCTTGTCTATGTATAACCTACTTAAAATCACATTTAGACTATATATTAATAATTAAAATAATCTTCCTAATTTATGGAGTGAATTTGAAGACTTAGGTAGTTATGTAGTTATATACTCATCCATGTTTTATGGACTTGTTCTATGCCAAGAAATGGTAACATTTAAATTTCAAATCATTCTTATAGGTTAGCATATACATTTCACATGTTGATAGATTGGAAAAGTACCAAAAGAGTCCCATATAAATATAAAATAGGTCTAAACCTATTCCCCATTTAGTAGACACTTATTAAGCATACTCAAACACATGCACATTCAAAATCACTACCTTATTATTTTTTAAATTAAGCCATAAGTCACAAGGAATAGGTCCTAGAGATCTTTGAACACCTTAAAGCCAACTCAAGGTTTTAATTTTCCAATTATTAAAATATAAATCATAAGTTACATACATTTAAGGATAATTACTACACACATTCACTTGACATGAATAAATACATATAATTTTAATTTCGTATTCTAACTATTTTTTATGTAGGAATCACTCAACCATTTATCAAAGAATGGTTGGGGTCAACTAAAACCATATTATTTCCCCCTTTTTTAGGCCAAAAAATAATGTCAAAAGTGGACGTAGGGTTTCAAGAGAAGGATACAATTTTCTACACATTTTGCACATAATCAAACCTAAGGATTGCACACAAATACAAAATAAAAGTAGGTAGAGAAACTTGTACCAAAATACAGAAGCAAAATCTACAAAGATAAAAATGGTAGATTTAGTCATAATAATTAGTTGATATAAACCATAGTTTGACGATCCTATCTAGGTGTGATGAGATATCTAATTCCTAATCTAAGTGACTCATAATCTAATTTACCTTCTTTTCTACTAATTGAATTTAGTTTCAAACATTCATAATACAATAATAATATAATTATTTAAACATTTTTAGTGTTTTATATAAATATAAATTGTGTAAGTGTCCAATTAGTTTCTAACTTTTATATTTAGATAAATGTTTATTTCTATATATTTTTCACATATGAATTAATTCAAAGTTATATATTATTATATCACACCAATAAATAATAAGGTAAAATATATTGGTGAACCCATTTATATTCTGAACATAGACAACACTTAGCTCTTCTCTCAAGGTCTTGTCCTTCTCTCTAGGGTTTTAGATGTATAACATAAGGTTTAATTTTTAGTCTAGATTTTATATTTCCCCTCATTCATAAATTACTCATAACTATAATATATTAACATATTTTTTATTTTTTTACTCAATCTATGATTGTAATCATTACATGTTGCTTTCCTTTAACATGAGTTTCTTTTAAAAACTATGGAATTCCATGGATCAAATATTTGTACACTAATAAGGATTAAAAATATTTAGCCTATCATAATTCATGTTATTTAAATATTCAATATCACTAGGTGCCAAAAGGAATGCATGAATCCATTTGTTCTTGATTCTTTTCACCTTATTAATAAAACATGTATAATAATTGAATCTAAAAATAAACAAGAAACAAACATTATGGATGATAATAAAGTAAATAAATATATGGAATTTACTGATTGATTTTATGACATACATGAAATGGAATTAAGGCAATTTATTGACATAAGTCCACAAATGCATGATGCACTACTATATGCAACAAGAGATGAACTTAAAATTATATTTATGGCTCGTACATATAAGGATTTCATGATGTTAATAAACATTTTGGAGGTACCAATTCCACCATTGGTGTTCACATTATTACTATTTCTACATCACACCTTTTGATACACATATATAGCCCACCCAAGATATGGGGAAAACACAAGGTTTACCTCAAATTACTATGACTAATCCTAAAAAACCAACCTATGTAAATCCTTCAATGAGTATGAGTTTTAAATCATCAACCTCACCTATTACATGATCCGTAAAATAGACTATTACAACTATGTAGGTTAAGGTATTCTAGTTAGATCATGGTGATTCTAGAGATAGTCATTCAATAGATTCACATGCTTTGATTTATAATCCTTTAATCCAAAAATATTTCAATTTATGATTTAACTATAAAATTTTTACCTCCTAATCTTCCATTTTATTATGTTATAGGTGATATAGAGAAACATCTTATATCCTTTCTCAAAACATGTTTAGAATACACATCCAATGATAGATTGTTGACTAAGCTATTTATACGCACTCTTAAGGAATTATTGAAATAATTAATGATTAAGTGGTCTATTTATTTTCCCTTAATACATTAAATTAAATTGGTTAAATAATGATATATTTTTTTATTTAGCACAAGTTTATTCTCATGTAAATAAATAAAGAATATATTAATATGACATTTTTGGAGAGCTTGGACCCATTAATGTGATGGTTGGAAAAGGTCACATCATAACGGCCAAATTACCTTGCCTATATAATTTATTAAAGTGTAAGGGGATGTGTAACAAAGTGGTAGTGATAAAATGAGGAAATGTGGATAACACATTTCAAAGTTATGTGAAGATTTGTTGAGGAGAAGGGAGAGGAAGAAAGATTGTATTGGGTAATTTTAGTTTCTCTTATAAGAATACTATTTTATGGGTTTTTGACCTCTATATGAGTTTTCCAACATATATTTGGTGTTCACTATATTTTTAATTTTATATTTATCTCAAATATAAATCCATTACTTATTTGTATGTTTTATCATGGTATCAGAGCTTTGTGGTGTGTGGTTGAGTGGCAAGGTTGATTGGATCATGTATTTTGTTTATTTTCAAGCATATTTTAATCCAAATTCGGCCAAAGATCATAATTTTATGGCCATGGGAGACTTTTAAATTTCATTTATCATTAAAAAATTAGTTTATCTACATTTTTATTACTTATGGAGTAATTTTTTGTAGATTTGAGGAATTAACTGATGTTTTAAGCAACGAAGCAACCAACTGACAATTATATCTTCCCTTAGGAATTCTTGTACAACTATCCATAGAGTGTTTAAGGCTATAAAAATTATAAAAATATATTTCTATGCCTTCGATGCTTGGATCTCATCTTTTGAGTGCTCAAGATTCAATTTTTTAGCTTGCCAAGACTATTTTCAAATTTTGTAAGGCATTAGGCTCAAATTTCTATTTTTTTATACATCATGGGAGTGATGGTAAGGACATGGTACACCTTGAGGAAGTGAAAAAATAAAATTATAAATCATTTTTAAGTTTTTGATTCTTTTTTGATAAATTTTAGTGTCTAAATCTTCATTATTAAAACCTAGATTAACATCTTAGAGATCATGTGGAAGTATCCATGTAATTTATTTTAAGTTTTCTTCTTCATCAAAATCATAGTATGAACCTTTGAGGCATTTTTAATATTAAAAATATTATAAATTTAATCTTTTATGCTTCTACTTCCTAGATCTAAAAATTAGTATCAAATCTTCCATATTATGCTTACAAACACTCCAAAGAGCTTATTGTATATTCAAACCAATTTTTTGTGAATTTTAAAATTCTATTAATTCTCCAAATGATCATTATTTTTCTCCTAAAATATCATGTAGGGCCTATTTGAAGATCTAAAACCTTTATTGGAGATCTGAACTAACCTGGGCATCATTGTATGGCTGGAAAAATTGCATAAATTTGAAAACACTAGTTTTTGGTTACAAAATTTTGTTTTGAAGGTTCAAAATTCCTTGTAGGAAGGATTTAAGATTGTTTACAAAGTCTTAGAGCCTTATGAGGCCTCTTCCAATCTCCAAATACACCCAACTCTCCTCCCCTATGTCATTACACTAAAGGAAGCATTTCATGGAATTAAAAGGCAAGTCTATAGTTTTTGAAATGTATTTATTAAATGTTTATTTTAAATAAATCAAAGAAAATAGACATAGACAAAGGGCCCCACCTTATATTATTATTATTTAACCAAAAAGGGAATAATCAATTTTAGAATATTTTACATGCAATTTTATTTATTTATTTTAAAAAGAAAATTAGATTAAATGAGCTTTAAGATTATATTTTTCATGTAAAATTTCAAGATTTAGAGTGTTGGAGTTGGTAGTTGTTGTTTGCATAGAACTTATGAAAATAAGGTCTAGAGTTCAAAATCCTCCAACTCTTTATTTTTATTCAAACATTTTGGTGGTAAAAAATAATTAGTTTATTATCCTTTTTGGTTTGCATGCAACAACCCATGTTCAAATACTAGTTCATTTTTAACACTTTTGATAACCTTGTCTAGTCACTTTTTTGTTCGAAAGTGTTATATGACTAGAATATTTATAAGTTTTAGCATTTTAAGGACACATTGTAATCATAAATTTATTTATTTATAGCATATTAATATAGTTTTTTCAATAGATTAAAAAAATAGTGCTTACTTAAAGTTGTTTTACGATACTTGTGACACTTTCTTTAGTTGTAATCTTATGTAAAATATTCAAATTGTTTCGCATTTAAGAGAAAAATTATTTTTTTCTAGACATTATATTTTTTTATTAAAAAATTAATTATAAAACAACATTAATTTTTGTTTCATAAATATTTTACAATATCGTAATGTTAACCTTGTTGGTTGTAGATGGTGATCTAGATGTCAATAAAACTATTTAGTTTAATTCTTGATAAATGCTTATTACAATTGTATTATAATAGATATATTGATCTTAGATAAGAATGCAAAGAAAATATATAGACATTATATTTTAAATTTAAATGAGTTGACATTGAAATACATTACATACATAACATTGTACTTCATTTGAAAAAATTATCATTCTTGGTTAATGCATTTTGTAAGATCATGCTCAATAAGAAAGGATCTTTTATGTTTCAATTGTTAAGATGATTTAATTTGATAATAAGAGAAAGTTCATGCTAACAATCTTAGATTATTTATTTTATAATAAGATATGTTATTAAAATCAAAGTGTAAATGGAGTTTGTATTGGCTCCTCATCAGTTACTTTACTAAACATTTTATTCATACATCTTTGAAATTATTATTTTTAGTCTCATATTTGTTTGATTAGATGATTATATATCATACTAAAATTGTCCATAATCTATGTATGAGAGGTTACATACCTAAATTTTCTATTATAAACAATTCTATATCATTGGAAAATTTCAAAAATCATATTAAGCTTACAAAGTTTTGTTAAGACTCAAATTATAAAATGAGTTATTGATAATAAGATATCTAATGTTTGGCTAAATTAGTATTAGATTATTAGCAATTTTTTTGTATTTTATCACATACTAGTTGGGGATGCTCATATTTTCAATATTATAGACATCCAATAATGAATTAAATACAATAATTTATGCGTGTCACTATCTTAGTAATCAAAGTAGTGAACTGGTTTGCCTAAAATAATACTTGAGTTTTTAAAATTTGATTTACCATTAGAAAAACATATGCCATATTTTATCTTTATGTATTTAGTTATTGTGATTCTAACCATATTGTGTTATCATGCATCTAATTCTAGATATATGTTTGAGTTAGGTGTAGGTGTTAAAATTTGTATAGTTTTGAATAAAAATCTAGTGCAACATGAACAAACTAAGCATATTGAAGTTCATGTGAATTTTATCCGAGACAAAGTCCTTAATGGTGATATTTAGTTTTTCCCTATGGATGAACAAGTGGTATATATCTTAAAAAAATAAACTGGTTTTACCAAGTTTTATTTCTTATAATTTTGGGTCTCTTAGAGTTTTCATTGAGGGGCAGTGTACATGTGTACAATGTCACTTACTAACATCCATGTGTTTCTTTCTTATTCTATATACTTCTTCTCATTGTATAAAATTGTTATACGTCACTTAAATATGTGATTTTGATGAACTTCAAAATATGTGAGTTTATTTTTTACCCAATAATTAAAGCATATATGGAGGTCCTTATGTTATAAAGGCCCCAATGTTTGGTTGATTACTCATGACAAACTGTGAGATGTAATCTCAAAATCATGCTAGCCTAAACTTACTCTAAATAGTTTATGGATTACAATTCATTTTATTTCAAAAGGTGATATTAGCATGATGAATGTTTTCAAATCCTTTATATGTTATTAGTCTCACAATCAAGCTACCCTAAAGTTACTCTAAGTAGATTATGGATTATAATTCCTTTTATTTCAAAAGGTGATATTAGCATGATGAAGGTTTGTAAATCCTTAAAATGTTACATGCATCTTAAAATCATAATATATGGTTTATGAAGGATAATATATTTATTATAAATGTGACTATGACATATATCCCCACTTAACATTAAGTAGGAGTGTTGGAAACATTAATGATTAAGTGGTGTTATTTATGTACACTTAATATATTAAATCACATTGGCTAAATAATAATATATTTTATTATTTGTCATAATTTTATTATCATTTAAATAAATAATAAAATATATTAATATGAAATATTTGAATAGGTTGAACCCATTAATGTGGTGGTTGGAAAAGGTCACATCATAATAGTCATATTACATTGCCTATATAATAAAGATCTTACATTGTAAAATGAATGGGGATGTGTAACAAAGTGGTAGTGAGACAAATGAGGAAATGTGGAGAAAAAATTTATAGGTTATGTGAATATTATTTTAGGAGTGAGAGGAATAAATATTTTATTGGGTACTTTTAGTTTCTCTTATATGAACAATCTTTTGTGGGGTTTTTAACCTCTATACAAGTTTTGCCCACATATATCTAGCATTCATTGTCTTGTGTGCCTTTGCTATTGATCTTACATCTAGATCCATTACTTATTTGTATGTTTTATCAGGAATATGATTGAAAATGGTTCTATGGTATCACATTATAATCACTTAAGGAATTAAATTCTTTTGAAGATCAATTTCTAGCACACTTTTTTTATCAACATTAGTGAGAAACTATCTTATGGTCAAATTTCAAAACTTAATAAAGGATATAATGAACCAATTAGTGAATATGTGTTTTGGTATATGATAAATATTATGGCCAATAATGAGTTACAATACATCTTCCAGAAAAATTTTCTTCTTCCTCTCAATGAATTGATTATATTCAATAAATTCAAATAATTTGATGAATTATGTCGTAGAGTTAGATATTGACAAGTTAAACTCATTGGTTTGAGTGAACTCAAATTCATACCTAATTTTACAACCACATAGAACTACAAAGTTTAAAAGCAAGCCAAGTTACAATATTAAATCATATGACACTAATAACGAGTCTAAAAAAATAATTAATGTATTATCATATCCTACTAATTGTCTTGTCTTATCTATTGCATAATGATGAAAGTATATATGAAACCTCCTCATATCATATTACCAAATATACTAGACTATGAATTTATATATTTACCTACAAAAATATAAATTAATATGAGTAGGCATACACCTAGAGGATATGATAGTAATTAATATTCCAATTATCATTGGTGTGTTAGACATTCTACAAATAAAGTATAAAATTAATTAATAAGATACTATATCTCATTAAGGTCAACATTATTGAGCTTAGCACACCTATTGAGGATTCAATACCACAACCTAATATAAATTCAAAGTTAAAAATATTTAACAATATGGTTCCAAGTCATGTAGTAATTGAAACTAAGGATACTGGTAAGGTGAATATGAAATACAATATACATCCTCATCATTTAACATATGTTCATGCATTGGACAATATTATTAGTAAATTTATAAGATATAAGTATAAAGACCTATAATTAAAGTTGGTGATATTGATATAGTTGATGATGAATATGATTTGAATTCATTATTTTTCTAATCTTATATTGATTCATAGCCTATTCATATTGTCATGATAGACAATGTTTCAAATTAAGATTATTTTAAAATTAAAGTTTTACATATTCCTGGATACACACACGAGGATTTGATATAAATAACTAAGATACTTAAAGCATTTGATAGATAAATACATAATACCATGGGAAACATTGTGCAACTTCTTACTCCATTCCTATTATTATGAAATTTAGTGATATTTTACATGTTGTTGGGATGCCCTTAGATACATAAACTCCATTGAGTACAATCTTCACTACATAAATGTTTCAAGTATATGCATTGAAATAGATTGGTGAAAATTTTAGATACTCCATATTAGTACCCTATTAAACCACAATAATTTACTACTCCACCCCAACTACCACTACAATGAATTTTACATCTATTCAGGATAATTATCTAGAGTTAGTTCCTACATCTACTCAGGATCATTGTACACAATTAGTTATATAGGCTATTTAGGTTCATTTTATACAAAAAATTTAGATGAGAGTATTTGAATTTCTTATATTATTAGTTATCCATCATTCATTATGTCAAAGAGTCATTCAAGACACTCATAAACCAATATTTACTTCACATCATAATTTATAGTTGTAAAATTTTTAGGGTGTTTCATAGAATACACATGCACATGTTTATCTTGATATAAATCTTATTTCACATGATATTATGATACATAGTGTTACTCATAATACATAGGATCCTATAAGTGATGATGATTATTTTTATAGTATAAAATGGGATTGTTAGTCTAATTTTTATTAAAACATAATTACATGTTACAATACTCACTCATCAAAGGTGACACATTTTAAATTTTTGATACAAGAACTCCTCATCACCATACCATATATTTGTTATTTGGTTAGCATTTTATTTAATCAAATGTTTCAAAAACACAAAAAAACACAATATTCAAAAAATCAAAATGAGAACCTACACATGACATGTTTAATACTTAAAATTATTCACACAATGTTTACTCACATTTTTGGTATGCCATATATACTCTTTCATATGAACATTAATTTTGTGATATATATGATTGATATTGAGGACATAAATGTTTCACATGATACATGGATGTATATATTTATGATGTTCCTATACCTAGGGGCCATGCCAATGTAAAGGAAATCTTATTATACAAATTACATTGGTACACATTATATTTTTTATGACTTTTCCATTTATCATGTTGAGCTCCTTTTCTTGGTTAAACATGTATTGATATTGCACATACTATATAAAGTGTTAGATTTCATAGATATTTTATGTTACCATGTTTTTGAATTGACATACATAGATAGTGTAAATTATATTAGTTTTTATATGCTTCATTTATGTTGTTACATTTTCATAATAGGATCAACATTATTTATGGACCTTGGAATTGTGTGTGTGACATTTTTTATCCATTGTTTATGGCCCTTGTCCTTGTGTATGAAATTTTATTGTATATTGTTTGCATAACTTGGCCTTGTGTGTATGATGCCTTATTTTAATTTTATTATGGCCCTTGACATTTTAATGATAATTTATTATATCTTATATAAGATCTTTAGAATTATGTATGATATTGGGTATTATATCATGTGTTTCTATTTTGTGCATCATGCCATGATAATGTGTGTTTGTGTGTGTGTAGATATTGATATAGATATAGATATATTGTGTTTGTGTGTGTTGTGATACATATCATATACCTTCCATTTTTTTATGGTACCATGATTGACATCATACACCTTTATTGTTTTGTCTTATTTAGTGTTTACTTTATGAAAATTACTATTACATGTGTAATATATATATATATATATATATATATATATATATATATATATATATATGTATATATGTTGAAATAAGACTTATATTAATTACATTAAATTTATAATATATGATGTAATGATAGATTCATGTTATAATAACATATTTTCCACATGTTGACATGATTATACATGACTGTATCTTTCAAAAAACATGATACACTTCAATTTTTTATTTTGAGATAATTGACTTATAGGATACATCCTTCAACTCAAAATGGGGGCATATTAATAGGATTATCATATATACTTAAGCCTCAATGAGCATAAAAATGATATTTTGGCTCAATTTTTAGGATTCATAGATTTTTTATTGGTTCACATATTATATTGGTTCATATAAGAGATAAAAATTTATAAATTAGACTAAGTTGTTGGGGAATATGCCATGTGTTAATATTTTTGTGCTAAAAAACTCAAAACACCTTGTGCCTTAGAGGAAACCTATAATTTTTTTTGAGAAAAGACTTAAATTTGTCTAAATACCCTTTTCTAAGACCCAAACAAAAAATGGAGATTTATACGCATTTTAAAACTTTACAAAGTTGCAAAGTTTACCTAAACCTCCAATTTCTTGCTTACCTAAGACCTAGCAGGAATTGGATTTCAAATTATAATTTGAAAATTTTTAAAGTTTAAAAATGTAATGCAGACTCCACTTTCCATTTTTAATCAAAACCTATCATGAATCAAAAATCACATTATAATTTACAACTTTGCAAATTTGCAAAGTTTAATGCAGACTCTAATTCTTACCTTTTACCAAGACCAAGCAAAGACCATAATTCTCACTACACTTTGAAAATTTTAAAAGTTATAAAGTGTAATCTGAATTCTTCTCCCTACTTACTAAACATTCTTTACTTCCAAAATCCCAAATCAAGTGGATATTGAAGGGTGAAAATCATATTACAAATTTAAAAATAAGCATAGGTTCCTTGGATTTTTGATCATCAAAGCAAGTGGGAAAGGGAAATTTAAAAACACATTTTAAGATTTAAAATTTCTAAAGTCATTCTCCAAACTCTCTTTCCCACATATATTCTATCTACCACCATTAATCAACATACTTGACATTAATTATGGGTTTTTGGTATATAATTATGTTTTTTTACTCATTTGCTTAAAATTAAAAACCAAATCCAAAGCTTTGTTTCCAAGTGAAATTATGAAATAGACTTCCAAGAGGATCAATTCCATTAACTATAGTTCATTCATCACCATTTCCAAGTAATGAAAATGAACACCATATCAATCTATTGCCAATCCTAGTGCATGCATTCATAGTATTCTCCTAGGTCACCTACAATTTATTTTAGTATACTCATCCATTGTTATATTTTTACAAAGTTTTAGTGTTTTCCTTTTTTTGTACCTAAGGTTTTGTCTCTAGAATATCCAAAATCATCTTTATTTGTTCATATTTGCTTAGTTTTTTCACTCATGTATTAAAATCTTGTTAAACATTAACTAGATTATTCTGGGTACTTATTGCCTTAGGGTTTTCCTAGAATTTATCTAAATCTAGGCAAAACTTCCTCCTATTTTTTCAAAATAAAAACTCATGAGGATTTTAATTATAGAAACACAAAAAATCCTTGTTCAAATTTGAGTGGGGATCCCCTTTATTATATCACCCTAAGTTCCACATTCCCTCCAAACCTTTAATCAGACATTACGAGTGTAATTTAAAATTAAAATCTCCTCGAACCTATGTTGGATTCCATAGTTTATATTTCAAAAAAAATCCCATAAAAAAATACCCCTATAGAAGTATAACAAAACTCTACCATGATAAAAGTGGAAAAATAACTGGTAATTGCAAACACAACTCCTGACAAGATCTATCATTATTTTCTTATACCTATTTTCCCAATTTATATGTATAGAGAAAAGATGAATTTAAATTTAAAGGGACCTAATATCCCTTCTATCTTAGATTCAAGAATCAATGAGATAACTATCACAAACCTAGGTCACACAGACCTAGAGAACTTCTAGACTAGAGTGAATGCATAATTCATGAATGACTAGATTCAGAGCATCTACAATAGTGGTTTACCTTAGGCTGTATCCTTCCCATTATTATTATAAATCCTTGATATTTTACTAGCCATGGATAAAAATTATGATGAAGAGAAGAGGGAAGTAGTGAATGATAAAAGGGAGAATATTCTAAGACTAGATCTATATTTCATTGATACTATGTTTTTAATCCTAGAATTTGAAAGTTACATAGATGTTACCCTTGATTCCTCCAAAAAATTATATTAAGATAATAACTCATCTTGTGCATGGGTTTTAAATAAATATTAGTTAAAGACCCCTAAATATTTAGCCACAAGACTTCCAAAGACCCTATTTAGAATATAATTCAAGGATGAGATAGGAGATATTATTATACTCTTACATAGACTTATAGGGAGCCAAAATGTAAATAATTATCAATATTGGATGTACCAATATGTATTGGTGATCCATCAAAAATAAAAAATACATTCATAGGTCCAAATTGATCAGTGATTCTATTCATAAATATTTGTTAAAGGTCCAAACCACTGGTAAATTTTACTTGACCTCCTACGTCATCTATGCTTTAGAAGGAGGGAGGGAATTCCTAGGATTAAATAAAATGCCTAATTAGATCAAAAAGTTTATAACTACTATCTTGAACTCAATTTTGAGTGGAGTAAACAATAATTTATGATAGTTAATTATGACTTCATCTATTTCATCATAACCATGTTTGAGTAAGATCTAGGGAGGATAAGATTTTATAATGCTATAACTAAAAAAATTAAAAATTAGAGACCATACTTTATGTAGTTCCATAAACATTTTTATATTAGAGTTGGTTGTTTCAATGGGTGTTCTTATACCCTTCCTAGTTATGTAAGTGACAAATGGGCCTTAATGTAACTAGTAAGACAACTAGCGGAATCCCACAAGTTCTTATCAAGTAGGCATAAGATAGGAATACACTTTACTATAAGTATGGGGATAAATACCTGATCTTATTTATCTAAGGACAAATTTTCTAATTCAAAGATGGCTTAGATGACCTTGAGAAATATTGATGCTAGATCCTTTTATGATGTGACTGGTTATATTATTATTTTAGGGGTTCCTCATTTTCCCATATTCCTTTTTTATGAAGATTATTTGGAAGATATGTAAGATGAGTAAGAGGTTATATTAAGGTATTATTCTTTAATGACCCTTGAAAAAATTAATAACTATTATATGGCACCAATTCTAGATGATTTTAAAGATGAAGAATAATTAGTGGATAGGGTGTATTAAGATAATAAAATCTACCTATAACCTCTTCTTCAAGTCAAGTGGTCTACACCTAAATATTTTTCCTTATTAGATAAGACCACCCTAGTCATTAACAAAAATTTAAAATGGTTAATAAGTAAGGTGTTAAAATACATAAGGAGACCTTGAATATCATATACATACCTAGGAAGGTAAAGGATAAAGGTGTAGAAGAAGCAACAACATAAGGTTCCAGTAGTGGGACTCAAGCAGATCAAGGAGTGGGGCTAGTTATCTCACATAAAGGGAAACAAAATTAAAAAGGAAAACACATTTTTATAGAATCCAAGTGATAGAAACCTAGCCAATGGACACAACTATTGTAACCCCTCCTCTTATTTCCACTATCTAACCTATGTAATCAATAACCCCTCATGTTTTAACTACACCACTAGTACAAGTAATTACTCCATCTAACCAACTAGTACAAGTGAATCCCTTAGTAGTAATAAAATAAATACAATTGGTTATTATAACTCCACCTTCACCTCCATTTTTCAAAATCACTTCTACCTCATCCCCTATATCTACTACCACCCCATTAATCACCAACACCACCCAAAAAAATATGGTTGTTAACTTGATCATTCTGACTATAGCCCCACTATCCATCATATCCATTGGGATGGATACAACTCTATCTTCATCTTCCATCATACTACCAACTATTTACACTCTAGCCATTCCCACTACATTGATATATTTGTTTTCTACCTTGGACTCCACCCTTTCATAGGTTCCCTTTTTCCAACCACACATACCTACCTCTCTACCTACATCACTTCTAGCTTCCACACCCCTTATAATCACATCAAATCCACCCATATAAGTATACTTTCCTTATTACACACTCACATCAACCCAAACCCTAACCAAGGAGGTGGAAATAGAGATGCCCATTGACATAGCTATGGCTACTCAATCCACCAATGGGGAAGAGACAACCAAATCATTAGCTAAGGAATTAATGATAATGTTAGTGGTAGCTATGAAACTTATTACAATAACTAATAATATATAATATATAATGTTTAATTTTATACTCATAGGTAATAACAGTCTTATTAGAATAGGACATGATTCATTGATAGCCAATCTTAATTGGCTGACACAATCAATGTCCAAGAAGAGAAAATAGATTATATCTCCCAATACTTTGGATTTTAGTCTATTGGAAGCATCCAAATGACTAAAGATAGGTCTTAAGACAATTTAAAAAATCTCATATGATACAACATGGTAAAATTATGTGGAGATAATAGTTCCCCCATCTATCAAACAAATTAAAGATTTAGTGGTGGGGGATTATCAGCTATCCAATGTACACCTTGGTCATCCAACAAGAGAGGTACTTAAATATTATGTTTAAACAAGCATAAGTTCTCTCTTTGAAAAAATGGATAGTGACAAGGTCACTAAGGATGAGCTAAAAAATAAGGTTGAGTAGTTGACAGCTACCTTAAGGAAGGTTATAAACCTAGAAAACTAACTTGAATCAACTCAGCCAGCTCAATCTCTCTCTTAGTTCCCCAATAAAGTAACATTTGATGCAATGATAGAGATTGGTACAATTGGTAGAACTAAAAAAGAGTAGGATGAATAACTGAACACCAAAGGGAATAGAGTGATAGGGTTGGCCATGAAATACTACAATATATTTAAGGATGACCTTACATCTCTAAAGGTAGATATAAGTAAATATGAAGAAGAGGTTGAAATATTAAACCTCTACATTCCTAAATTGTTGGCCATTGACTAGATCGAGAGTGACACCCTCATGCATGAAAACATAATATAAAATCCTTTGGAACATGATTATTTGGAGAGGGAAACTAAATTCATAATTTGAATACTTAGTGAAAATATTGAGAAGGACAAGAGCACAAGTGACAAGGCCATAGATGTGATGTATGATATTGAATATTTGATTTATAATTTATCATATGAGGCAACAAATTACCAAGATAAACCTCTTCCTATTCAATAGGTCTAAGATAAATTAAAATAGGTAATAAAAAAGGAGTCATCAAATCATACAAATTTTAATTTGGATTCCATCCACCGGTTCATCAAGTATAAAAATATACTTGATCAAATAGGCAAGGATATCCAAGTCTATAGAGATTATTCTAGAGAGTTATATGAGGCAACTACATAATGTGACATTAGTAATATTTACATAGTTGGTCTTGATGAAGAGTGAGTACAATATATATTCAATAGCTTTGATATTTATATGGAGAAGATACAATCGAAAAAGACAAAGAATCCTCATAAGTCACTATTGTGGATTGATTATTTAATTATTTAAAAAATGCATTCTATAAACTACAAATTTTGTAAGATACATTGTAAAGTTGTAAGTTGTAAATTACAACTTTCATTTTGACAACTCTTAACTTTAAATTGAAAAAGAGATACTTGTAATTTTTAATTATCATTTTATCAAGATTTACTTGAAAAAGTTAACATTGTATTTCACACTTTTTATTTTGAAAAGTTGTATGGATTTAGTTTTAAAATCTAACATTTTAATTTTCACATCCCTTTTTGTCAAGTTGAATGACTTAAAAGTTGTAAAAGTCTTAACTATAAATTACAAGTTAGGTTTTATAAGTTTGGTTTTAAAATATCCAAACATTAAAAACCATTGAATTTTTGACCAAGTCATGAAGTTATTTTTGTCACCCCATTTATTGGGAAAGATTTCTTCAATAGAAATCAAGGAGAGATGGTTTGACTGGAAGACTCCAACATATTTTTCTCCTCTTTTAACACTTGGTGAAGTGACTAGCCATTGTAGAGTCCTCTTCTTCCTTATACTCCACCAAAGATGCCTTTTTAAGATGGGAATGATGACATTTGTATGGAGACTCCCTAATTTTTTGCTCTAGAATTGAGTGTAATGGTTTTTGAATTATCCCTCAAGGGAGTGATTTTTTGTATAAATATGGGTTTCCTACATAGCCCATACATTTTTTTGTTGATAGATAATTTTTTGACTTTGAGTAATTTATCTACATGTTGTAACCTAGAGAATACCAATAAACTAAAGTTTTGCCTTCATTATCTTGTGTTATATTTATGTGTCTACATATTTTATTACATTTATGAATGATATAATTCTCTTTTTCAGTCATATAATATCATTTGTGGTATTTATTTTGCCCTTTTGAAGTGTTATTGAGGAAAAATTAAGAACTTTGTTCCTTATTTCATAAAATGCCCAATATTACCTTTGACTCATATAATATTGTGCTTAAATAGATTTCAATATATTATTGTTCAACTGTGTTCAATCAAAGAAAGCATTAATTTACACTAGAGCCTTTTTGGTGCATCACTATTTGCCAATTTTATTACTCCTAAACACTTTTCCTCACATGTAAAAACCCTAGTTAGAATCAAGATCACTAAGAAAGTTGTAGTTTGAAGTGAACTAGTCATATATCAGTTGTACTAGGCTTAATAAAATTAATCCAACCATATCCATAGGTTCACCTCAATTTTCCAAGGTGCTATATCTTTGAGGTGACCCCATTGTGTCATTAACTTTCCCACATATTACAATTCATACAAGATAAAATAGGTGAAAAATATAATTGATAGCACCATACATATGCACCTATTTAGATTTTTCACATGCATACACACACACACACATTTAGTATGAAAATGAATTACATATTTTCAAGTTTATTATATAGTAAACTATAGATGTATAGCATTCTATACCATGTTGTCACCAATTGGTTCATATTTTTTAGGAATGAATCTTGTTCATGGATGCATATTATTATATTTATCATATTGGTACAAATTATATTATGAGTCATGAATCTTGTTCACACACATACAAACTTTTTCATTTTATGTTTCAAATAAATTTGATGGTATCTATAAGTGAATACAATTGAGTATAAAAGTCCATATACAATGGTTGATTCATGTATATTGAGATAATGTAGGAGTTTTAGTGACACTCAACAGCCTTGGAATTACTTATAATGATCCTATATATGGGTCCCACTTTGCATATTAGGGTAAAACATTTATTGAAAGATTAGTTATATGGGTTGATGTAGTTGAGGATTTCATGACACTCAATTGAAAAAACACTACTACGTTTTCAATGAGGGTTACAATATTTATCTACACAACACATGGCCTTGCTAGAATTAAAAATTGCTATTTTCCCAAAATTGTACAAGTGTTTCAATAAAGAAGCACAATTATCCAATGTTTCAACAAAGAAGCATCATCTCAAAAGGCAAGTTATATGGAAACATGGTTCACCCACTTACAAGTGTATTCCTCCCTTTTTATTTAAGTTTCTAAAGTTCTAATTTCATTTAATATTTCTTATTTATACATGGACATTGATTTTTTCATGTTCATTTAATATTACATGGATCAAGCTATACATTCAGAGCCTTCTCCCAAAGGACAGCATGTGTTGTACACAATGTTAGGACCCCTTCATCCTAACTCTTTATTTATATTATTTCTCTATAATTTTAATTTTTGATAAAATCTACATATACATATAATTATTAAGTCATTCACTAAGCTAATTGTAATAATCCCACATGCATAAGAATTAGTAATTAGTTAGGATTGGTTTATTTTAAATAAGAGCCTAGACAAATGTAAAGGTATCCATGCGTTATATTATATTGAGCTTGCTTATGGATGTTTCCTCCTCAAAAAGGTTGGTGATATTGTAATGTAATTATACTCCCTTTTTAATATAAAATAGTCTTTTTATGCTCATTGACAATACTATTTATGGTATTTTTAAGTATTGTTATAATATATTGTAAGAAGGGTCATAATATTTGTATCAAATATCTTTCTAGGGACATATTTATGTAGTGCTTTTAGTAGTTTATGGTTATATAATTTTGTACATTGTATGATCTCACCTCACCTAATCATGATATTGGTGATTAGAAATTAGTAATAGGGTGGTGACACTAAGCTTTTGTAATGAACCGCTACACCAAAACCTTGAGGTGTTAGTGAAGTCCGCCCACCAGGACCATAACATCCCACCATGATTTCAAAGCCCAGACTCTAGGTTGGATTTACACCCGTATCACCAAGATTCCCTACATGTATGAGCCCCAGATGAACACTACCATGCCGATGTAGCCACTCGCTCTATGACTTGAACCC
This sequence comes from Torreya grandis, assembly GCA_037957365.1. Classification (NCBI taxonomy): domain Eukaryota; kingdom Viridiplantae; phylum Streptophyta; class Pinopsida; order Cupressales; family Taxaceae; genus Torreya; species Torreya grandis. Next base: position 2,290,338 of record JARHVA010002420.1, read on the forward strand.
AAGTGGAGGCTATGATACCACATGTAATGAACCACTAAACCAAAACCTCGAGGCGTTAGTGAAGTCCACCCACCAGGAACATAACAACTTTTTATTGATATTTTTTTAATATTATTTTCTGTTAAGTTATAAATTATGTTTTGGATGTTTTAAAAGAAACAAAATGTTCTCATTTTAGACTAAGAGGTTATCATTTCCCCTTGATTTAATAGAGTGAGGGGTTAGGCCTTGATATGAAAGTGATTACATAATGTTTTATATGGACATTTTATTCCATTTAAATTTACATATATAAAAATAACCCCTAGTTATTTTCATAATATGTGATGCACCAGTAAGTGGTTAACAAGATAAATTTACTTTCACCATACCTTATAGATGGAATAATTTGATACATATGGTTATCCACCATAGTTAGAGATATAAAATGTCTAGCTAAAATAATTTTATGAATGAGATTAGTAATTTTTTAGATCATATACATAACATACCCTATAGTAACCTTCCCTATAACCTTGGAGTTCTGATATCCATAGATATGGTTTTGGTTTCTTTGGAATAAATAATAAATAATAATAAAAAAAGGTAGCATATTTTGTTAGTTGATAGAAATAGAGTAACAACAATAGCTAAAAAGTTGAGAATATTTTAAAATGGTTATCTAAACTTGATATAGTAACCAATTAATAATAATGTAAAAAAATTCACAAATAGTTTTTCATAGCCCATAAGGTGACTAAACCATTGGGATTTCTTGTTGATATGATCTTTTTAATTTTTGTTTAAAATTATTAGAAAAAAATTACACACCCACAAGAACTTTTTATTTTCCCTTGTCAAAATCATACTATTGTGATCATCATGTTGAGATGATAATTTTAATATATAAGTTAAATAATTTTATTTCAACACCCCTAAACCCATATAACCAATGGTTGTCACCTATATAGAAACATAAGACATGGCAAAAATATTGAGGAACTCTGAACTCAATTGTAAACTCAACTCAACACCCGACTCACCAAGTTCAATGAGTGACTACATAAAATCAATGGACAAAATACCCTGATCTAAAAAATATTCAATGGGGATAGGCATTACAAATTTGAATTTTTAGGCCAAACCATGTTGTGTGGTCCTAAATTATAATTTCCAAAATTAGATGGTAAAAAACCTAATAGCTAGATTTACCGTGCCAAATAGTATTTTAGATTGCATAGTATAGAGGGGGTAGACAAGAAGGAAGTTAACTTGTGGTACCAATAGTAGTAAAAATAAAAAATAACCCACCTGGGATGATTTTTTCAATATTATTTTGGTTTTATTTGGTCCCAATGCTTATGATTATTTCATGGGATCCCTAACCAAATAGAGTAAATTGGAATGGTTCATGAGTACTAAGATAAATTTGAAAAAATAGAAAACTAAAATGTAGGGTTAAATGGTGACTTTTTCAATAGTTGTTTCATCATTGCATTTAAATATAATATTTACATGGAGGTAAATATGTTTAAACCACATAACATGATGTAAGGATCGGGATTTTCAAAGCTTGTGGAAGATAAGATCACCCCTCACCTCTATTCTTCAAATTTTGGTTCTTTTAAAATACCTATAGAACAATATATAGTAATAAACCCTCCTCCAAAATTAACTCCCATTAAACATATTATGCAAGTGTAAATACATACTTATCACAAAAAATGTCTTTGTTATAATTATAATGAAAAATTCACCAAAGGATACAACTTCATTTAATATAATTTATAATTATTAGATGTTGAGTGACACTAGATGCTGAAGAATTAAAAAATTATCATGATTCACGTGATGAATAACCTAAAAACATAGAGTCATACCCAAAAATTTATATGCATGTCTTGATTGTGGTAACTACTTGTTAGACTATGAGAGTAAAGGGGTATTTTTAAGAAATGAAACCTCAATATTCTCACTAATTATGGTAGAAAAAATAATTTAATTGATTCTTAATTATCTGAATAATTTGAATATTTGATGCATCCCTATTCCATATTTTAGTTAATGATTTACAATGGAGTAACACTATCGTGTAAATGTAAATTTCCAAATTTTTAAATTTTTATGGTGGACTATACCCTAAAATAAACATGTTTTCATTATCCTTAGGTGAATGTGATTTGGTTATTATATCCCACTAGTTACTTTAGATATTAAAATTTGATCTTAAATATTTTATAATGACAAGATTGATAGATGTTACAATGCATGACTTCAGGACTTAAACAATGTCCTAATTTTCCATCTTTTCACACTTGCATGCTATATTATGACTCAACCCTTCCATTCTACTATTATACACATAAAATTGTCATTGTATATCTAAAACATACTAAAATATCATACATATACATATATATACTCTTATATTAGTCCAATTATACATATGTTAGTTTCATAGGTCACTATCATTATTTTTAGTTGATAATGACTTGTGTTGATTATAACTAACCCTCTCCCAACAATGACTATTTTATAAAATCAAACCCATCCTTATGGTTAGCCAATAATATTAATGTGTCTATGGAATTATGAATTATTAAATTAGATCCATATATAAATAAATCAAGGGGTCATTCAAATAGGACTTGGAACTTATTTGATATACATTTATACACTATTGCACACGAAGAAAATATGACCCATTATTCTCAATTTTCATACTCATCACTTAGGTCAATAATAATACAATTATGAATTATTAAAAATCCATGTAAAATTAATAATTTTCAAGTATTGATATATAATCATTATCTACATAAAAATATAGAAGGATCACAATTACACAATCACACTAGGTGGGATAATTATGCATGGCTTGATTTCCATCCTTGTACTATTGGACATGTAGGTAGTGGATATTAATTAGTAAAGGGTGATTAAATTAAGATAAATACATTACACCTTTCTCATTTTATAATTTATATCCATCACAATAATATTTATGGTTTCAAGGAAAAATAGGTTGATTTATAGATATGCACATGTCATGAGGGTTTAAGATTGAAAACACATTGTAAAAAAATATAGTTATAGGTGATTGTATAGTAAATATTATATACTTATCCATAGGTTAGTACCAATGATTAATAAAAATTTAACTAATTATATTGATATGATCTTATGTAACTGACCCAACAGAATATATCACTTCTAGAATCAAAAGGACAACATGCCTACTTATCCCTAATTTTCAATTCTAGAATATTTTTATAGTAAGTATCATGATATATTTATTTATTTATTACATATTTATAATATGTCCTTATCAAATAAATAATAATAATATCAATCTATTACATTTATATGTATGTTTGAATGTTGTATCTATTAATTTAAATTACATTTCAAAGTTATATCTTAATTATATTATTTTTACTCATTAATCAAAATTAGGGAAAAACATATTGATGTGCTTGTGTGTGTGTGTGTGTGTGTGTGTGTGTGTGTGTGTGTGTGTGTGTGTGTGTGTGTGTGTGTGTGTGTGTGTGTGTGTGTGTGTGTGTGTGTGTGTGTGTGTGTGTGTGTGTGTGTAACATAAAATCTTAAGTTTTCATTTAGGGTTTCATCATTTAAAGGTTTCAATATTTTGTCTTAAAGTTTCAAATATAGTTTATGATTTTAGTCACATAAAAGACAATTAATCTTTTCACCTTTGGCCCTATCCTTCTAGATTCCTACATGATCCCAACCTATGCCATCAAATAAAACTAGTTCCATTGTACCAATAATAAAAAGTGATAGATTAAGTGGGAAACATATAAAGAATAATAATATTCATATTACTTTAGTTAAAATGAATAAAATGAATGTTTATTATTCTTTGATGATGTAGTTATTCATGAGTATGTGTAAACATATGATTATGTTGATATGACTCCGTTGGAATGATTTTTATATTTTTTACCTAATAATGCACATTAATCATTACATTTTTAAATGAACATTAAAGGTTAACATGATTAATTAAAGTAATATTTTCATATTGTTATATGTTTTATTATTTTTGGGAAAATTAGTGTGTAGTTCCTAAATAATAAGGGGTCTGGAGTAAGGCAAAATTCTAGTTTAATATGGTAAAATATATATTTTTAACAAGTAATTGTATGATTAAAATAAATAACCTTATCTAAAAATAAGTTGAGATAGATGGTTTAGGAGATAAAAATTAAGATGTAGGATTGGGACACTATCTGGAATCTAGATTTGGACTTCATTTTCTGATTGGATAGGGGCACCAAAACTAGACAGGAGTGGCATCATTACTATATTCCACCTATATTGTTATTATCTTGAGGATTTAGAATTTATATGTTTTGTTTCCCAAGTCAATGTGAGCTTGTGTACTAGATTTTAGAGGATATAAGTAAATAGAGCTTGTTTTAGGTCCATTTTAATCTCCAAAACCCTATATTTGTCTACACACATGTAAACTACAAATGCATCAAAATCAAAAGGGGGAAAAATTGGGTTAGGGGAAGAATAATCACATGATATAGAACCATTGATATCTTAATTTCTACCTACATTAACCCTCAAGCTAGGGTCTTAGATAAAATTTAGTTCTCCCTTAGGGAACATGCATAATCAACATGTAAGGTAGATGCAAGAATGATTTTTACCTAGGACCTTCCTTGATCAAGCAAGCAAATATATGTGTGATGCATAATTTTTGAAGATATACTATTAAATAATTTTTATTAAGTCTAATGTGCCAAATTAGTAAGTGCTAGATATAAAAGGCCTTGTGAAGTCATTTATATAGGAATTTTTGAATTTGGGAGCCTTATTTTCATTTGGCTGACATGGGAAAGCTTAAGGATGAAGCTAGGAAAAGGGTTAAGACTCAACTAGAAAAAAAAACTAACCATTGGAACTCAAAATGTCCTTGGAAAAGAGCACCAAAAATGGACACTAGTGGCACTGACACTTTTGTCTAACCCTAGCACTCCTAACCTATAGTCTTGGGACCTAGGGGGATGGAAAGAGGACACAAAACATGACCTAGTTGAGGTAGAATGACTATTTGAAAGGATCGAGATGACTAGGAATAATTGAAAAGGTGACTCAAGTATATAACAAGACCAAGATGACAAAAATGAAAGACATTTCTAAATGTGAACAAAGCTCGTATTCTCCAGTAAGAGTCTCCTATGAAAAGACTATGAAAATACATGATATGTGTGGTTTCTTGATCAATTTAGGGTGTATATATTTACCCCCTTTTAATTTAGTGATGCAATAAAATTAAGTACTAGAGTAAAATAAAGAAAAGAAAATTCATACCTAAACATATCTCCATGGAGATAAGTGTGCTAAAAAATGGTCCAACTCACTTCCTGGCTAAGGATGTGAATGGAGAGCCAAATAATGCCTAGAGAAATAAGAAATCCATGAAATGGATGCCCCTATACTAAATATTAATATAAAATATATGTAACATGGAGAAGGAGGGCAATGCTTACTTCCTATACTAAATCTAATTGGAATGAGAAATGCTTAGAGGTCCATAACCAATGTTTGCCCTCTATCCCACATAAACTCATGTAATATGGAATGTGTGTATATAATTTGTATGATGTGAAGAGAAAAATATGTCATGCCCCCACTCTGAATAATTTAAATTAGAACTAAAAAGTGCTTAGAGGTCTAAAATCAATGTCTAACCTCTATTTCACATAAATTCACAAGTCTGGGTCTGGGTAATGCTATGGACCAACCATTGTAGATGATTATATGGTCCAATCTGGTGACATCCTAGGTATAGCTAGGTGCAATAAAAAAATTATGTAAATGTGTAAGAAGAGAATGACATGTCTTTATCATTACAATCTTTATAATCTTGGATGATGAAGAATATGAATATTTATACCATTCCCCCCAAAACTGGTATATGAGTGATACATATGTATAGTCTAGAAATCTATATAACCACATGTGAAATGAGATATCATGAAATATACCATGTGTTAAACTAGAGATCAAAATAATGTGCCCTACACTATGCATATGATCTACTATCTAGTCTTATAGTTGTGTCATGCTACATGAATTTGTATGTGTGAGATGTGTAGTAATGTACATATCCCCAATTTTAGTTTCTGGTCTAAATCTATATCAAAGTTATTATGAATCCATATAATCTAAATCACTATATATCTAACTAATATGTGTATCTATAAACTAAGGGTATGTCCCTCTGAATGTCTTAAGTAATGCTAAGTGACCCATGCAATTTGAATCACTATATATCATGACCAATCTGAGTTGAATCTAATAATTTGACTACTAGAGGTGTAAAAACCATGTTGAGTGACCTAGTAGTCTAAATCACTTTATATTTTGATTGATCTAATTTGAATTCGGCAATGTAAATACTAGATGTGTAAAAACAATATTGAGTGACCCATGTAGTCTAAATCATTGTATATTTTGATTGATCTAGGTTGAATCCAATAATCTCAATACTAAAGGTGTGCATTGACTAGGTTGGGTCATGTGTATGACCTAAGCCCTATGTAGTGGGATAGGCATCCAATTACCACCTTATGTGAGAGATGGAATGTAGATAAATGTAATTTTTGGCATCTTACTTGGGAGATAATGATTATTTTGGATATGTACCATATTTTGAACTTACCAATTGGTGAGAATTAGGTGACAATGCAGGATGACATGGGTGTAGATGCTATTGATCATGCATCCCTCTATTTTGCTAGTGTACCCTTAGGCTTACATAAGAGAGACAATGATAGTGATGTATTATTTTCAATTATTGTACATTTGAGTGTTTTGTGCTTGTAGAAGTGGTTAGCCTATTGTTGCCTTCATTTATTTTTATAGATGAGAGTATGGTGTTGATTACATATAGAATGCATATGATCATGTGTGGTATATAAGTATATGGCACTATGCTTTCATGGGGTAGGATGATGCCTGCCCACTTATATAGGTATATTTATTAGTTTACTTAGGAGTCATTCAATGGCAATGTGAGTATAGCTACTTTATTACATTATTGGGATTATGAGCATATAGTAGTTGTATGATTGATAGGATTATCGAGGGAGAGGTAGGCGTCCCCATAGCCATATGAGGAGTGATGGACAAGTATATTGGCTATCTGGTCAACAAGGATTGATCACTATAGATGAGTTTTAAATAAATTAGTAGATCAAGATATCATATAGAGGCCTTTAGAGGATTCCTTGGGTGGCTTGAGGATGGAGTGTAGTTGCAGTATATGAGGGTCAGTTATTGGCTACATGACTACTAGGTTGGAGTGTACAAGTGCTTTCATTATGAGCACATGACTAGATATTTTGGGGTACCATAGGATGTGCCCCTAGTAAGATGGGTGTGGGTGAGGAGTGCATAGGCACCAATGAGGGTAGGAGCTCATGGGAGACCTACTGAGGTTGAGTTAGCACTATTATCTTTGGATGTATGAGATGTGGCTATAGATATTCCTGATGTAGATGATGTTGGATGCACAGAGGCATATAACACATGGTGGCTGAGGAATTGATGGAATTTTTTATATCTTATTGATGGAGGGGATGCCCCTAAGTATGATGACCCTAAGATAATCTAGATGATGGGAGGTAAGCATTAATTATATATGAAATATTATTCAAGTTTACACATGTTTTAACTTGTTTTAAAAATATGTGTCTAATGTAGTTTGTATTTTTTCATGCAGGTGGAGTAGGAGGTGATCAAGATGAATCATAGGTTGGGGTAGGAGGTGGAGATGATGGGTTTTAGGAAACCATCATTGAGTCTACACTTCATAAGATCATATGACATGTTCTTGATAATGTTATGAAGGAGGGTTTGATTAAGTGAGTAATAGTTACAATCAACATTTATGCTCATTTTTTGACAAAGATGTTATTGATACAACTTCATATGTTAGAGAAATAAGAGAGAGGGATGGGCTGAGGGATAAGCTAGATAGGCATAGGATTCCTCCACCTAATTATGGATCAGTGAGTGCGTAGATCATGGATGAGTACATGGATTTATAGAGGCAATATGTAGACTTGCATGAGGAGCATGGTTGGTTACTAGAGTAAGATAGTTGTCATAAGAGGAATTGAGTTTGAGGAGGTGTGGGGACATCAAGTGTGAGGATGGACTATGAAACTAGTACTAGAAGAGAGAGTGAGATTGAGATTGAAATCTTGATGCCCATTCATGAATGATTATATCTTGATATGCTATATATGTTTTGAACACTTTGTTACATATATATGGACATTATTTAAATTTTAACTCATGTGTACTATGTTATGAGATTTGAAATATTTTATTATATTAATTAGTTATGGTTGTTTTAGAAGTAGTTGATTTGTTATCAGATATTGAGGCTGCGTATGTATTTGGTAACATGGTATTTGGGATATGTGATTTGATTTTTTTAATAAGTATGATGTTAGGTTTTTATTTCAAGTTATATGTAAGTAAATAATATTATTTAGTTTGTAATTATATGCAAGTAAAAAATTTGTTGGTTTTGTAATTGGGAAATTATTGGGATAAATTGAGCTGGTTTGAGATTAGAAAATTGTTTGGATGGGTTGAGTTACATTGGTTTAATGTTGGTAAAATAGGATTTGGTAAGACCCAGATTTTTGATAAGCTAGTTTTTGGTTATGGATAGTTATTGGGAATGAGGGATGTTAGTTTTTAGTATGTGGGGATGTAAAATAGAACATTGTGCATATTACTTCCCCAAGAGTGGATCAAGAATACAAAAGATAACTACATCTTTGGTTCCATCATTGCCCTACTAAGTGAAGTTATGAATTGATGCTGGTATGAATGTGTATCATATCACTCTATGATGTATCACTATCTAAACCCAATTGGGCAATTGAATAAGTTCCCATACTACTCATGCTATGTAGGAATATGCTCTGTATCTGATACTATTTATAGTGTACTAATTGTAGCTAAATGTGGAGATGCTACAAAATATAGATTTATCGGTCATGCAACTGAAGCTATGTGTTATGAAGAAGGCTCATCCATCTAAAATCTTATACCTTATGGTCTCTACTATGATGTGTATGACTGAGCCATAGATCAAGCTAGAGATAAAAATTATGATGGGGGCTCATTTAATCTCAACCATAATAGATTTCTATGTGAGATAGGACCTAAAAAATATGATCATAGTGTATATTTATCATGATCAATATTATGTGATGTGGGTTCATTTAATATTATCTATATGGGATTACTATGTGAGATAAAACCTAGAAAATATGGATGTAGTGAATATTTCTCATGACTAGTACTCTACTACAGTGCCTCTGACACTACTATATATGTGTATGGAATTGCACTATGTACTCCTCGGAATATAATTTTATATGTAGGTTGATCTTACTATAATGGTTTCCAAACCTTATAAATAGGTAGAATAGGAGATATCCTATGAGGCTTTATCCTAAAACTTGCATTTCTCTCACGATGAGTGATCGATGATTTTATAAGGGAATGTAATAGAATGACATAGTCATAGATGAATGAGGTATATGGTTCCATGGTGGAGGAGATCTTGATGCCCCATATGTGAATGTTATTATGCCATTATCAACATATCTATTAATTCAATCTTTGAGTCCATAAATACGATGATAGTTATAAAAGGGCTAATATGGCTATTTCTGTAGGAGATTTGGATCTCATTGATGAGTAAAAGGTAATGTGATTAACCTTCTATCTAAAAGTGTTGATAATATGATATATTATATATTATACTCTAAATCAAACTATAGTGGTTCCTTGACGTTGTTCTCTATATTGCATACTATAGGTTGTACTATGGAGATTAGCTCTTTATTCTTAATTGGTTGCTTGTTTGTTTATGGTCTCTTATCTTGTTTAGGAAATGGTGGATGTTGTACTAATATGAAATCTAGAGTAATCCAATCAACTGAATATGCCTCAATCAATTCCAATTTATTTTCCAAAGCTAGAAATGTATAGCATAAGTGCCTAAAAGAAGACTCTATCTAATATAGTAGATGTTTGAGGAGAGGTTGATGAAGCCCCTTAATAAATATATGTTGAACCACTAAATCTACATGTTTATGTATCAATCTTAACATTTGATTCTTGAATCATAAGATATTATCACTGATTAACTTTGAAGTATTCTGATGTAAAATTACAAGTTTCTCATATGTAACATGAGGGCCTATGTTTGCTATTTAATGTCTAAGAAATGCCTCCTCTAAGTCATCATATGTGTGAAAGGAGCCAATGGGGAGTATATGAAAGAACTAATTCAATACTTTCCCCACTAATGTCTGTTAGAATAATTTTAGTATAATCTAAGGACTCGCATGAGATGGAAAAGCCTTCCAAAAGGCTTGAAGGTGTACAAATGGATCTCCAGTTTCATTAAATAGAGGCAATGATGGTATCTTTAAATTATTAGGTAATGAAGCTTTTATGAATGCATTAGGAATGGTATTACCATGTAGATCATTAGAATCTATATAATACTTATAAGCCTTGTTTGCCAAGGCAAGGAGATGTAATTGGTGTTGTAAGTCACCAACTATATGCATCAAAGAGATAATCTCCTGGGATGGTAAATTAACATCTTAAAGTGGTTCATTTAATCATTAAATTTGATTGTTAATTTTAGTCATGGGATTTATACATTTAGTAATTAGATCATAAAGAGGGGGTGTGCTGACTTGAACCTTGGGAGTAATGGTAACTTGGACCTTACTAGAGGGATTTAGGATACCATTAACTTTAGGTAACAAGTGAGAGTTGGGTTCTACTGTAGTGAGGGGTGGCTTAGGAGATACATTGGTATCTTTATGATTTAGTGAATCACATTCTAATTGAATATAAGATGTGTTATTAGCATTAACATGTGAATTATTGGAAATAAAATTATCCATATAAGTAGAAACAACATTTGAAAGTGCATTGTGTTTGAGAGGAGGAATGAGAGAAGAGTTAAAAACATGAGATGCATATTCTTCTTCTTCAATATGTGCATAATAGACATAATAGTTATATCCATTGTCATCATTGTAATGTTTTTCATAATCACTCTCATTTTCATATTCATTTACATGTTCACTATCATACTCATTATCACTTTCAGTGTAACTAGGGAGAGGTGTAAGAGAAGAATTTAATTCTTTTCTAATATGAAATAAAGTATCATTTGAAAATGGAATATCATGTAAATCAATGTTATCTATGGATGGAGTGTATGCATTATTGTTACGTGAAATATGATAAATAAGAGAAGAAGATTTTTCATTTGGACATTCTTTTGATAAAGTAGAGTTAATAGCATGAGATGCATCATTTGAACTATGCATTGGAAATTTTATTCTATTGTGTTTATATTTTTGTAATTTGAACATAAAAGTAGAAAAAGAGAGAGAGATTAGGATCACATGGAATAAAATTATCACCAATAAGATGTTCACTTGTAATTACATGACTAATTTGTTCATTTGGTGTATTTTATATAGGAGAATGAGGTGAAACGTACCTTTCCCATTTATCAAAACTATTTTCTTTAGAAGAGAGAATTAAGGAGATAGGTTTGAGAGAAGAAGATGCATCTAATTGTATTTCACTATCATTATCAAGTATATTATCATACTATTCATTACAATAATAGTAATTATTTTCATTGGAAATGAAATCATTCTCCACATTTCTAGCTAATGTGCAAATTTGCAAATTTGTAAATTCACTGTCATAATTATAAGAAAATTTTAGAAATTGATCTATGGGATGAGAGGGAAGAAGTGCCTTAGTGGCCATTTTATTTCTTTCACCAAAGAGAATATTGAAAAGTACTATTTATCAAATAAATGCAAAAATAACTATGAACATAGATATTTTGAAAATACTTTTGACTATCCAAAAGATTTATAAAAATTCTAAAGTATTTTTCTAAAAATTTAAGGGAGGAAAACTTGAGGTTTGAGAACCTAGTTTGGAAATCTAGGGTGTTATAATTTTTTAAAATTATGCAATAATTTTAAATTATAAAAATGGTTTTGTATAGGATAAATGCACAAAAATTAATAAAAAATAAAAAAATTGAAATTAAATTTTTGCAAAAAAAAACTACTAATATTTAAATTTTGAAATTATTTTTGACAAAGTAAACAATTTGCAAAAATTACAAAATATTTTTCTAAAATTTTCAAGGAAGGTTTGGGGTTTGAGGACCTAGTTTGAACATCTAGGGTTTTGGGCTAGGATTTTAGAATTTTTGAAAATTATGCCAATAATTTAAATTTTTGAAATAGATGTGAATAGAATATATGCACAAAATTTTATACAAAAATAAAAAATTTGAAAGTATATTTTTTTCAAAAAAATTTAAGGAAAAACCCAAAGGGTACCTAGGGTTTTAGGTTTTTGTTCAATGTAAGTCAAGTTTACCAAATGTTTTATTTTTTTTATGAAAACTAGTGTGTAGTTCCTAAATAATAAGGGGTCTGGAGTAAGGGCAAAATCTAGTTTAATATGGTAAAATATAGATTTTTAACAATTAAATTACATGAGGAAATGAAATAAACTTATCTTAAAATAGGCTAAGATAGATGGTTTAGGAACTATAAATTAAGATGTAGTATTGGGACACTATCTAGAATATAGATCTAGACTTGATTTTATAATTAGATAGGAGAAATGAAATTGGATAAGAGTGGCGTCATCAATATATTCCACCTCTACCATTTTTGTCCAAAGTATCTAAGATATTTAGGTTTTTTCCCAGGTAAATGTGAGACTATGTACCAAATTTAATAGGTTGGAAGTCAATAGAGATCACTATAGGTCCATTTTAATATCCAAAACCTTGTATTTGTCTACACACATGCAAACAAAAAATACATCAAAATCGAAAGGAGTAAAATTAGGTTAGGGGAAGAATGATCGCATGATCTAAAACCCCTGTTGTCCTGATCACTACCTACATTAACCCTCAAGATAGGGTCTCAAATCAAATGTAGTTCTCCCTTGGGTAACATGCATAATCAATTTTCGTGGTAGATGCAATAATTACTTTCACCTATGCCCTTCCTTGATTAAGCATGTAAATCTATGTATGATATAGAATTGTTGAGCTATACTAGTGACTAATTTTTATTAAGTCTAATGTGCCAAAGTAGTAAGTTCTAGATACAAAATGCCTTATAAAGTCCTTTAATAGGATAATCTTTATTTTGAATTTGGGAGCTTTATTTTCATTTGGCTGACATGGGAAAACTTAAAGATGAAGCTAATAAAAGGGGTAATACTCAACTAGTAAAATAAGCTAACTATTGGAACTCAAAATGGCCCTAGACAAGAGTGTTGGAAATGGACATTAGTGGCACTAACAATATTGTCAAACCCCAAAACTCCTATCCTATAATCTCAAGACTTGGGGGATGCAAAGAGGATGGAAAAATTAGATGAGGTGGAATGACTATTTGAAAGGCTCAAGATGAATGGGAATAAGCCAAATGGTGACTCAAGCATAGAAAAAAACCAAGATGACAAAAATGAAAGACATGGCTAAATGCGAACAAAGCTCATAATTCTATAGTCAAAGTCTCCTCTAAAATGACTATGAAAAGACATACTATGTGTGTTTGATTGATCAATTTAGGGTGTGTACATTATAAATGCATAACATATCCTATTTGGATCAATTATGTAAGAAATTTGGTAACAAAGATCAAATCTAAATTTACTAATAAGGTTAAAAATAAAAATCCCAAATATTAATCCAATCTTATTTTTGTAATCCAATCTGAGATACCTATATTTACCATTATATGGTAGAATTCATGCATGAATCATCTTATTCTTCCCCCTAATTTTTTGAATCCTAGTAGTTACCATCTGACTACTAATATTGACCTTAGATCTTGTGGTCCATGTTGTTACAACATAATGAGATAAGGTGACTCACCTAGTGATAAAAATCAAAGGAACTTACCATATCCATCCTCAATACCACCCCCCCCCCCACACACACACACCCTACCTATTAAACAAGCTAATCAACCCAAGGCTTATGACATCATGCATAAACTCAAAAATATCCATCACAAATTTTCTCTATTAGAATTATTTAAGATAATGCATGTCCATAAAGATATCATCTGTGCAACATTATGTGATACAAATTTACCAAATGATGGATAACCACTTTATGTGGATTCTAATCTGAATACTCTATAATGGATAAAGAATGCATCTCATTAAAAAAAAGGATATTTTCCCCTAAGCACATTATAGAGTAAACCCTATCATTATATATTAAATATTGAGTAAAGTACTTAAATTTGATGTGTTTTGGTGGATAATGAATCAAGGCTAAACATTTATAATATATCTTTTCTAACACAATTTATTAATAGGTATATGATCTTAACTATTCAAATATGAACATTCAATGATTTGAAAACATTACATGGAAAGTATTTTGACAAACTACACTACATATTATGGTGGGAGCTTAAATAATTGCCATAATTTTTAAGGTCATTTGTAATGACCTCAATTATAATATTCTATTAGGGAAACCATGGTTTCATGAGATGAATATAATTCCTTCTACCCTAACTATATTTATGAATTTAAGTCATCAAGGACACACACACACACACAAAACCTTTGGATCAATAAAAAATCAAGTATTATGAATTGAACCAAATTTATGATCATTACACTCCTCATATGCAACCATAATCTCAAAATTTAAAATAGAATAAACCAATAATATATATTATTCAATGTTTATTTCATCATCATTGATAGATCATAATAAATATGGGTTTGGACTCAAAGATTTACAAAACTTAGATATATAAGATAAGGATTGAAAAATATGCACAAGGCATTGTTAACCCCTTCTAAGAATCTAATAATAAACAATGAAAAGGTCTTGATTACATAGAAACAAAGAAAAATTAAGAAAAGAACAATCATAAAGACTACTATTTATATACATCTATTTAAGACAGAGCTATAATCATCATGGGAAGTTCATAACACATTTATATTATAGTTTTCATACCTTTAATTGATTGATGATATTGTTTCCCTATAGATTTGGACATTATATTAATTTTAAAATGTTGAATCTCTCTTATAATACCTCAGGGAATATTATGAACTCCCTTCTTTCTATCATAATAATAGGTTCCCTCACACAACTATACTGAAACATACTTTGGATAAAGCGGAGATGTTAATGGTCATATCCATGTGGATGGTAAAGATATTATTCTTAAAAAACAATATATGGAAGATATATTAACTATAATTAATGAAGATATGTTATAATGTCGTTATGCAATAGATAAAGATCATATACATGTATTATTAGTAACATTATGAAATAAATATGAGGGAAAGACACCTCAACAATTTTTATATGACTACCCACAAATATTTTCATGAGATTACTTAGATATGAAAGGAATTGATACCAAAATTGCATTACATAATAGTTTACTTTATATATATGCAAAGCCAATGCAATAAAATCATCATAAAATGCATCCTAAAGTTTCATTATTAGTAAAAGAAGAGATTCATAAATTATTAGATGAATTTATTTATTCCATTGATTATCCCAAGTTGGTTTCTAGTATAGTACTAGTTATGAAACCTAATGGATATATTTAGTATTGTATAAATTATCAAAACTTTAGAGAATCTTTTCCAAAAAAAACCTTTCAATTTATAAACATTGACATGATTGTTTATTATATACTTGTTATGAGATGTTAATATTCATGGATGGATTTTAAAGATACAACTAGATCAAAATCAGTCCAAAATATCAATATTTTTTTTCATTTACTACACCATGATAAATTTTTTAATATGTGGTCATGCCTTTTAGATTGCACAATGATTGGGATGCTTATTAGCGAGCCATGCCCCATACTTTTCATGATTTTTTTGAGGTATATAAGAAATTGGAGGATTATCTAGATGACTTACTATAAAAAACTAAACAATGACATGATCATGCTTTATATTTGAGGAATTATTTTAAATAATTATATAAATACAATGTGAACTTAAACCCATATAAATGTGCATTTCATGTATATTATGAGGAATTATTACGATACATCATATCTAAGTGAGGCATTGAGATAGATCTAAAAAAGTTCAAATCTATTTTAGACATGCCTCCACCAAAATTCCTATTATTATTGTAATTACAATGAAAAATATAGGTAATAAGACATTTTGTGGCTCAATTACTTGCTAAACACAACCATTCACATGATTACTCAATAAAGATACAAAGTTAGAATGGAATGTAAAATTTTAATAGAGTATCATTTCAATAAAATAATAATTAATTACTACACTTTTTCTCATGCCTCCAACACCATATATACCTTTAAAATTATACATATTGTTGAGTGAATATTTTGTCGTCAGCTAACTGAAGGCAAAATGGGTATATCAGCCACATTGTAATGAGATAAATATCTCCTCTTAGCAAGGGGAGGTTCCCTATAAACTATTTTAAACTAAACTAAACTAAATATTAACTCAAGGGTGAGATCATACCATCAACTTCTCTTTTTTCAGAAATGATGTTTATAAAGTGAAGGAAAATTCCTTGGATATTTAACTGAAACCACCAGAAACCCATGAGATTACAAAGATTATCATTGCTTCTCTTATTTATTTATAACTTATATAATAGTAGAATGAAGTGCAGCCCAAAGCCTCCACTGAAAACTACAATAGAGTGTATGATGGATAAAAGTAGTTCAAAGCCTTTCCAGTATCCTATGTACTAAAATACAAAAACACAAATTAAAGACAATTATAGTATCACAAAGTCTCCATAATTAACTTTAGAACATCTTCTAGATTATCTTCACTCACTCTACTTATTTAATAAATAGATAAGATTGTATTAGGAGAAGGACATAAGAACTATTTCCTAAACAGCACAAGTTATTCCAATGCAAAGTTTGAAAAGTCACTTGGTTTCTCATTCATTTAAGAAAATATGATTTACAATCTGAGCTCAAAGTCTCAAAAGGAATCTCATTTTGGGTAGAGTTTTGCTTCCAATCACTAAGAGAATATCCATTACAAAAGAGGCTCTCTTTATTTATAGGGAGAGGCCTTGAGGAAATAGAAAAGAATTAATTACTTTGACCTAGTCAAATATAGGATTCCTTGTTAACTTTAGACTTTCCATATTTTTACATGTAATTACCCATGACAAAAGTACATGTGAAAATGTTCAAAGTGGTTACAAAAGTGAAAATAATAGGCTCATGAAATTGGGTTTTCAACCTAATTATATCTTTTACATCCCTGTAATCAAAATTTGTTCTTATTTTGAACTGCTTCATGGTTACAAGCTACATTTCAGTTTCCATAACTCTAAATTTTCTAGTGGTTAAAACTAAAATCCTGCCAATTTCAATTGGGAATCTGAAATCGATCTTTTTGAGTTTTATTTGTTTATTATATATGATAATTATTTGATTACATAGCTCCATAAATACCAATTTGTTTGAAGGGAATCTTGTATGCATATAAGGGTGACTTTGGAAAAAGCCAACCTACAGGTATGAACGAGAAGGAAATTGTAAGAACATACATCCAAAATCATTCACAAATACCCAAGACTCCTTAGACATTCTTATCTGTTTTAATTGAGGATCAAAGAGACACAAAAATACTACAAATAAATCATCATTTAATCTCTTGAAATAATGAATAAAACCCTTTAATGTTAACTGAGGGTAGTATTGATATACTAGGGTTACTCTCTTATCTCCTTTTGATGTTAAACCTAGAAAGGTTCTCATCGATGCTCCAATGTACACTAGGTAGGAAGTCATGTAAAATTTGAAGATAGTGGATACCTTCATCAATTGCTTGTATAGAGCATTTCTAATTTTCTCTCCCTAAAAGATGACTTGTTTTCCTTGGAGAATTATTTTGATGAAGTGATACATCCATTCATGAAATTGTGAGGAAGAAGGTAAACCTCTTATCCTACTGAGAAGAGTGATCAGATCACTGACTTCTTCTGAGAAGTTGCTCCTTGGAAAACTTTGTGGCCACCTTGATAAATTTGCCCTTGGAGTCTTGAGCCATTTATGGTTAATTACTTTCTTCACTTTTTAAAGATATTTATCATATTCTCTTTGTGCTTTGATAAAATCAAGCTTTATTACTTTGGTAGTAGGAGGGCACATGAACACTTTGTTGATAAACTCAAGATCCAGTCTAATCACCACATTACCACTAGTATCTAAAATAGCCCTGGTATCCTTATTGTAGAACTGAGCACATTAGAGAACAAATTCTATTTTGTGAGCTGCCATAAAGAAAGAAGATACTAGATTAATATTAATTTTGATTATACTCTTCATTTCATGGCTAGGATTGCTTGATTTATTTCTTTCCATGAACTTGGCCATGTCCACATGGTTGATCTCTGTATCTCGAATGTCATCGACATTAGGAGTAACTGAGGTGGTTAAAAAAACACCTTGATACTTGTACATCATTATCTTTGACTTCTTTGGAGAAACCTCAGTCATTTAGAAGAGCTTTTGTCAAAAGGATGTCAATGAAGAAGGATCCACAAGAGAAACTAAAATAAAACTCATGATCATGCAATCAAGATAAATACTGGTAATTTGGAAAAATTTCATGTCGATGATCAATACCATGGGGATGTGCTTGAAAGGGATAAAGTGTGAGTAGGTAAAAAAATAGAAGGATGTGGGTTCAGAAAAATGAAACTAAAAATTTCCTAGAGTTAGAAAATTTGAGAGAAAATTTGCATCGATGGTAAAAATTGTCACCCTTACATATGGGGCATGTTGTATTTGTGGCAAAAATCACTACCGTATCATGTTTAGGTAAAATTTGCACTTATGTAGGGGCAAAAATTTTTGCCATATTTATAGGTTGGGTTTATGTAGGGGTGGAAAAAATCACTACCCTTGCAAGGTTAATGTGTAAGGGTGGTGAAAATCACTGCCATTGTAGATATGATAAGTTTTTGTTTAAGGGCAGTGATTTTTGCTACCTGTACATGAGAAAAATTGACTGACAGGTTTTAGATTTTTTAGGTTTTTGCATAGTATGCCTCTTCAGGGAAGAGAGGGAGGGGGAGAAGGGAAAAATAAAACCTAAAAAGAAGGAAAAAAGAGAAAACTTAACCTTAAAAGGAAAAGAAAACAAAAATATTAAAACCTAGAAACAAAGAGAGAAGAAAGCAAAACTTACTTGGAAATTATGAAAACCTAAGCTCAAAGTCACCATATTCATAATCCCACTCATTAGAATGGTAAAATTATTGTAGGAAAGAGGAGAAGACAACTTCAAATGATCAAAATGAGCAATCAATTAGCATTTATATGCCACAAAACTAATGCCAACCACTCATTGCGTGTGGTCATAAATGCCATGCATGAAAACTAAGATCATGCATTGGCAGTGATTTTTTCTACCTATGCATGATGTTGGGGAATTCATTCATTAGTATTGAAAATCACTGCCCATGTATGAAATGAATAAAGATGCAAGGGCAGTGATTTTATTCGCTCTTACATGAGAAAAGGGGGAAGGCATATGCAAGGGTGGCAAAAATCACTGCTCATGCATAAAAACTATGAAACTTGTAAGGGCAGTAATTTTTGCCTCTCTTTCATGAAAATGGGTGAAGAAAAATGTGAGGGTGGTGAAAATTGATGCTCCTACATGAAAAATAAAGAAACTTGCAAGGGTGGCGATAATTACTGCTCTTGCATGAAAATAAAGAAACTACCTAACACCTTCAAAAAATATCAAAATCTGACCCCTGATCAGATCGAAACTGAAATGAGTTTCATGTTTTTTGATAAATCATGACAAGGGAACACCATGAACTTTTCCAAGATGTTAGCCAACTTCACCTAAGAACAAGAGAAACCTACCTCAAACAACAAACTTAGAGTGAAGATTACGAAATGAACAAGTTTTGTAGGGGTTGTCCACAAAAATGAGCATAGCTAATTTTGGAAACAACACATATTTATATGCGCTTAACTTATAGTGCCTCTAGAGATATGTGTGGTTGACTTTTAACTAACATACCTTTAATATTATCTTATTACACTTATTTATGTTTTAGTATGTTTAACATATGTAATAAATATGGATAACTAGAGTATATATATGATGTAGTGGTTAGTATTTTATCATCATATTATGAATTATACTTGTATTGTATTATTTCATAGGTTTCCCCTTTGAAGCAACTTAGTGATAATTATAAGATATTGTACTCTTTTGTTAATTATTGTTGTTGATATGATTATTCCAATATTAATTTTGTGACATAATATTCCATTATTATAAAATACAAATAATTTCATTACATATGGTATCAAATCATTAGTTTGGTCCAATTTTTGTGGTGTTATTTTTTGATCTAGTATTGTGACAATCAAAAGAGCTATACGATCAAGAAAACATAATTGTGATATAGGAAGAATTTTTTTACACTACAGTATTATTTAAAGTCTTGTTTTAAAATGAAAGTGGATTTTTTGGCACCCTTATGAAAATTAACAGTCATTAGATTCATCTTGATGAAATGATCACAATTGAATAATCTATTAGTATACTTTTTGGGGCCCAAAACCTACCATCTTAAGGTTTATTTATTGTTGATCCTAACAATCATAGACATAATAAAGTTCAAGACACTCCAAAAAATCCTCACAAGGATGATATGGAGTTTGGAACTTTAGGTCCATTAATTTTTTAGGCGGTTCAACAAACTCAATCAAATATACAAAGCATGCTGAGGAAGGATGATTTTAATGTAGTAAAAATGGAAATGGATTAAATGAAGAATAAATTTCCAACTCTAAGTGATTATTTGAACACTATTATGGCTTTGATTACACAAAATAATCAACCACTATTTCAATCAATTTCTCCCAATCTAAATAATAAAAAATCCAATACTAGTTCAAAGTGTTTAACCCTAAAGTCCTAAACTAGGGAATACATGGTTTAAAGGGGTAGAGATAAACTAGGGAATATTAATGATATACTATCTCTAAAGTAGGAAATTAATTGAAAAACTTAGATAAACATATACTAATATATGTTTCTATGATATGCTAAAAATTAGGAAGTACAATTATGTTAGATATTGGAATGATAATGAAAACAAGATACTTCATTGGTTCTAATGATAATACAAATATATATTGAAAACATGAATAAAGTATATTGGATCTAAATTCTAGATTGATCACCTCATTTTATAAATTGTACCTCTATATTTGTAGAAACTTTCATCAACCTAGGATAGTTGCATCAGATGTAAGTGTCTAGCATAAAATACCTTCAGAAAATTGATATGACCACATGGATGCTTCTTTATTCTCTATCACCTTTGGTTAGGTGAATTTAGTTCTAGGTCATAGACTATGACTTCTTATCAAATGATAAAACCTTAGTTCTTCATATTTATAATGGTTGTGATAAAAATGGGTTAGTGGGTGTAGACACTTCACTTTAACCAATTTCATGTCTAAATTACATTCAGAACGACTTTCCACAATTGTATGTAATTTTAACTAAAAATTTCCAACTAGACTTAATTTACCTACACAACTACTATTTTAACCTAAAATCATAGCAATAATCCTAGAATGGGGTAATAGACAGTCTTGCATCAACTATATTACAAAGTGTGTCATGAATTAAATCAAATATTTGCACATGTTTTCACAGGGCAATTAAATGAATACTTGATTGATAAATAGAAACATTGCAAAAACCACCATTCTTATAATTATTGATTAATCCCACTTAATAAAGCCTAATTATTCCTCTAGTGGTAAATACATGGATTTGAATTATCCTATTTTCCTAAATTCAAAATTTTAATATTATGTCACCCAAGATGACATCATCAGGAAAAGTGTGTTAGAGGTATAATCACTGAGAGAGCGGTGGGGGGGGGGGGGGGGGGGTGGGGGGGGGCGAATCAAGGAGCCTAAATATTTCAATTTCAATTACATCCCTTTCAAATTATTAAATAATCAACATATATCAACTTAATTAAGAAACATTAATAATAAATCTCATTCATTCAATACATACACAAGAGAAAACACATAACACAAAGTTCCTATGGGAAACCCTCATGGGGATTAAAACCCACTCTCTAGTATACAACACATGTAATACTATCCTATAATAAATTATAAAAAAGAGACTAATCAGCTCCTTTAGACCAACAAGCCTTAATCATATCCTCATAACCAAAGGCCTTTAGTAAAACATCTATTTCACAAGGAGTAACTACCCCTAAGGAAGATCAAGTCCTTTAGACCCTCCTTTGAACACCTCCACCTTAGAACTGATGTCTTCAACACCTGATGATGTATCTCTAATTTCTAACCCTTACTCAAACTCTCCCTTTATCTCATACATGCTTCTTACATAGGCATGCCATAATCTCTCTCCTTCTTCACTCAAACTATCATCATATGTACACTCAAACTTCTTTGAATATCCTAAAACTACAAGATCACTATTCATACATCAAAAATATGACCTAAATGTCATATACATAGTTATCAAACTATTCTACTCGTTAACTCATAAAATAGGCACTCTACCTCTCCTTCGCTCCATAATTCTCACAAACACCTTTCACTTCTCTCACAAGTCATCCCCTCAAATTCTCAATATCATCATATTTATTTTCACTATATATAGAGATATCAAGAATTATCAACTACTTGGTCAGACATAATACATACCTTCACCCTTAAGGCATCTTACATAGGTCACACTTAAGCACAATCCACTTCAAATAGGCCTAAGTCACTTTTAGGTCGTATGGAGACCCATTCAGATCTTTGACACTTATATGAGAAAACTAAGAATAAAGGAACACTTATCTAATTCATTAACCCATGACACATGATATATGTGTCCTCCTTAATTATCCATGTCCATCACAATATCCTTCTACTTAGGCACACAATGCTTAAATAATATTCTATGCACACAATCACCATGAACGAATACATAATCAACTTGTAAATTTTTTTTCATACTACATATTATTGTTCAAAAATTAATAATGCACATAGATCATCCTTATGGATTCTAAAAATATCCCATATGGATAATTCATCATGAGATATCAAAACATCAGAACGAGATCAAGTACACTTCTCAGTTTACTTGTAAAATGTGCATAAAAACACAATCAACTTTAGAGCTCAATATGTTTATTTTCAAAAAATTATATATATTTTAATCAATATTTATATATGCAAATTGGATTCCTCTACAAATTTTATTTTTACACCATGAGCAAATTCATCCTTGATCAAAATATATGGTCCAAAACCATAGACTAGTTTTTTCCTTTGTTAAATTCAAATGATGATAGTTAAACTTCAGATTATTGATCTCATCTCATGGAATATTGTAATCTTGACTCAATTCACACCATTTATATCTATGTATCAACTCGATCTTTATCTTATAGTGTTCATCATTCAATCAATCTATATGAACACCCACTTGCTATTAGATCCTTATCTTTTACCTTTACTCAGCATTAAAAAACTATAACTTTAATATCTTTAACTCAACACATGTCATTAGATCAATATGTATGATTTACCTCAAACTTTTAGATCTCCATTTTTTGCTGAATTTCAACTCTTGCAAAAATGACTAAGTATAGGGACCATTGTAATCTATTTGAGAAGCCAACTTTGAACCTCAATAACTTTTGCCTCGCTCACTTGTATGATCTCAAATTTGGACCATATGATCTCCTCACATAATAAAAACCAACCTTGTGAAAAAATATCCTAGAAACCTCACATGTATGATATATAATGATATTAAAATGATCACTTAGATTTTTATGCCACAGAGCCAACTATGTCAAAAACTTGTCTTGAAAGCCAACTTTGAACATGCATATCTTTTGATATGATTCATCACATGACCTAGAATTTAGTGAAAAATAAATAGGCTTAAAAATAAACAAAACCATATGATCATATTGTTTCGAGATGTCTACACTCATGATATATACCATCATCAAAATTCTTACTTGGCTCTTCTTGCCACATTACAAATTTAGCTATGAGAAACACTATTAAAATGCCTTGGAACCTAACTTTTCACCCACATATCTTTAACTATAGTTACATGCATGAATGGAGATTTAAAACATAGTAACTAGGGACTAATATGATGAAAACCATATGAATAACTCTCTCTAACTCATCCACATGTGGTAATGGTGACATCAATAAATTTATTGCTTAGATTTTCTACCACTAAACCCAAATTATCTAGATAAAAAATATGGAATACCAGATGAAATACACTCATGCACATAGGCTCTCCAATCATCCTTGACCACTGATAAGACCCATTGCACATTCTCAAATCATGATAATAATCCTTGAACATCTGTAATCAAACCAAGCCTCCTTTAAGTACACTAGGACAAGCACATTGTACCTTTGTAATTGTTACTCAGGATATCGAAGCACTTCATCCACTCACCAAGACACCTTCATGCCATCACCATGACATTAATAAAAACTCTTGAACAAAGCATGGAAGTAAAACATCTTACAAGATCTTAAACCTCTCTTAAACATTCTTCCTCATATACTTATCTTACACACTCAAGAAGACCAATGACTACACTTTATTCCAATATGCCTTACATACTCAAAAAGGTCTTAAATGGTCTATCTTACACACTTCAAAGGTATAATCATGTATTTAAGGATTGATCATAAACCTTACATATTGAAATGATATGAATGGTCTAAAATAGTTTAGGAAATCTACAAATAGAACCCTCACACCTCTCACTTCATCAAGCTTCCTAATGTAAAATTAATCTAATATATTATTCTAAGAAGATTCATCAAATTTCTCATGCCAATTTAAAGCCAAGACTAAGTGTAAACAAGAAAAGGTGTTTCCTGTGAAAGAAAGCATTGATGAAGACTTTTATATCTATAAGTTGAGATTAACCTCTTTAGACCTATTTTCAAGCACATCTTCAAGAGAGGTATAAATTTTGGGTTTATATTCCAATATTGAATTTATTGTTTGAATATCACATAACTCAACCTAGGGATTAAGTTTCAGATGTTATGTCTTTAAGTTATTTTGGATTTATTCACTAACAATTGACTAACCTCTATTAGATTCTTGATATACATAATGGAATGACTAGTAGGACCTATTAAAGGATTGGATGCATCCCACAACCTTTTTTAGGACATTGGCATTCTTTTAATTACTAGAATTAGCCTTACAACAAGGTAATTCTCTCTTTTTTCTCCAAAAATCTGTAAAAATCTATTTAGAACCAAAAAGTGAATTTTTGACTATGTAACAATGAATTTGGTAGCCTCATTAGTGAATTCATCATAGAAAATGGTGAAATCACTCAGGACATTAACAAAATCATTTACAAACTATGAAATTGTCTTTATGCTTTTTATATTTTTTGTGTTTTCCTATAGAATAGTAAAATTTGCTGAAAGTTGGCATTGATGTCAAGAAGGATTAATAAGGTGAGAATTTCCTTTGATGTCATATGTCTAAGGTTATTAATGTCAAAGGAATTTTTAGGTCAATTATTGCTTCACAATAAGGTGGATATGGTCATTGGTATGAGGTTTATTGTTTGAGCTTGCTAGTGTGACTTTGAGTGATCCAATGGAGTGTCTTATGAAGCATAGTGAGGTATAATGAAATGAGTGATTAAAATTATGTGGATTTTTTTGAGGTAGTTTAAGTTTCATGTCTTTGGTGAATATGTTTAGAGATTAATGAGTTTAATGAGAGATGTCGTCTTCATGTCTTGAATGTTCAAGAAGGCTAGTTCAGTCTTGGTTTGTGACATATATGGTATAAGGAGACATGGTCAAAGGATAATGACAAAATATGATGTGGATATTATCTCATGTCTCAAGGAGAGTAGTGAGTTATATAAGGTGTCTTAAATATCTCAAAGTGGTATGGTGCATAATAGGGCTATGTGATAGACTAGTTTCTTAAGCATGGATATGGATTATTAACAAACATAATATTTTCAAATTTTATCAAATACTGATGCTTTCTATCTTTCAATAACCCAATGATTCTCAATAAGTGTAAACCTTAAAGGGTTCACTAGGAAAGAGTTTGGAAAACAATTGGTATTTTACAAGATCGTTATCCCTTATTACCACTTATTACCAATCCAACCAGCTCCTAAAAACATTACCCTAAGATATTAATCCTCTTTTCCACACCCTTCTAGTTTAATACCATCATTAATACCCATTTTCCTAACTGAAAAACCCATTTTTATAGTTTACATGACTAGGTCAACCTTTTACTTTAATTGGTGAAACTCACTTAGGGTGTAGGTTAGCTCTTCACTAACCTAGCTCGTGACCTAGTGAGTTTTTGTCAATAATGATACTAGGTCAAATAGGTCAACCCCATCAGCCAAAATTTTTAGAAGGATTTAGGTTTATATTCACCTATATAAACACATATATTTGGCCATTATTATAGATACATCAAGAGTTATTATTCATTTGCACTTCTTTACAATCTGCTCTTCCACCATTCTACTTGATGAGTATTAACTTAGGGTTTATACATGGATAACCTAGTCTTATCGAGAAGTATTGGCTGCTTTGACCTTTTTTATTGATCTTTAAAAACAATAAAAACCTCTTTCAAATCATATTCAACCAAGGGAGATATTGAGTCTCGATGGATTCATCTTCCAGGTAAGTATCTCTAACTTTGTTCCTCTTTTTAATAGGTAGAATTAGCATAAGTAATTGA
Source organism: Torreya grandis (assembly GCA_037957365.1). Classification (NCBI taxonomy): domain Eukaryota; kingdom Viridiplantae; phylum Streptophyta; class Pinopsida; order Cupressales; family Taxaceae; genus Torreya; species Torreya grandis. Next base: position 2,317,296 of record JARHVA010002420.1, read on the forward strand.
TTTTTAATAATATTACTCTTATTATCAATGAATTAGGGTCTTAGCTATACATATCTTAAATAGGAATCTCTTTTTCATGTTTAATAATCCCCATAGTGTGCCACAAGCTTGGGTGAGCATTATATTAGGTCTCTTTTCTTTACTTGTTATTAGTATAGTGAATATGAAAACATAAGACTTAGGGTTAATACATGATTTTTCTTGATTGGAGGCTTTAAAATCCTCCCTAGTGATATTGTTTTGATAATATATCCCCTAATCAGTTCTATCATATCCCCATATTGGTCATACTCCTGATTATCTAATGTATCCCCAATTAAATGTGTAAGTACGATCTATCTTCTCTTAGCTAGGATTGATTTGTAGATCTGATGCATTTTTTATTGCATACATTCTGGTGAATTGAACATGAAATTAACCCTCATAAGTTTTATTTCACATTTTTCATTTCTATAATTTTATTTATTATTTTTCTATATTTTGTATACTAGCTCAATAGGGTTGGTATAGTTTCTAACTTCTATGCACAAGTTTAACATACAGTCACATAAAATGATTGTTATTTTTGTGTAGGTCTTCATCAGATACATGTTATTAGATTGAACAAGTAGATGCAATACTCTTATTCACTTGCAAATATCAAATTAGGTTAAATAATATGACATAATATTCTAAATAACTTCTAGATAAAAAACTAGGTCAACCAGTCTAGTATAGTCATTTTAATAGGCTTCAACAAATAGGGAATTGTAGAACTAGGTTGACCAAGTCCACACAGTTGGAAAAAATTTCAAGAAACATTCAAGGAACTTTAATATAAATATCATAGTCCTCAGCATCTTCTAACCCACAAAGGTTACTATTTTTCTCTATTTCAATTTAGTTCTTTCTTACAATTATATTTTGCAAAGTTTTCAGTCTTTAAAAATTATAATCATACAGTAAAATAGGTTGACTTGGTTGCCTTATGTATTCTATATTTTATCTAAAATACTATGTTGGCTTGGTTGACTTAGTTCTTAAATAATATTGCTTTCATAATATAGTAATGATACTATCAACTATGTTCTATAACGTTTTCATATAGTTTCATCTAAATTAGATCTATTTTATAGTGTTTTTATATAGTGTCATCATGTTTCAAAATAGAATTGATAACTATATGCTAGTAATTAGTTCACACTTCAAATTTTAGTTGTTTGCATGCTTAAATTAGCTCACATTATCTAACTAGGTGGTTTTTAAATATACCATTTAGTTGCACTATTTTCATCTCTTTTGCACACACCACCAAATCACACAATTTCAAAATGCATTTAAACATTCATCTACCCAAGGCCTGCCTACTTAGATTTCATTAATAAGGGAAAATCTAGCTTGGTTTTTTGGACAAGTATAAACATGTGGTTAATGGTATATATTGGTAAAACACTTGACACCTTTATCACTATGGGATTGTGAAATGAGGGGTTAGGCCCCAATACCAAGCTAGTACCATTGCCAACATAGACCCTTTTTAGCCTAAACATCATGAAACCATCCTAAGATTGATTTATAGTTACTTACTTTTAGTAACTTCCCTATCACAATTAAAAATAACACTTTATAATAATAAGAATATTTAGGATGAGCACTTAGTTAACATTTACTTTTCTATTTATTTTTTTCTCTTTTTTCATTGTATATTGTATTAAAAAAATTGCATTAGCCAACATCGGTGTAAGTTTTTTTGATATGTGACTTAATTGGGATCATTCTCATTAACCCAATTGATTGTGTGCTTACTTAAATTTTTTTCTTTCAAGTACATTGTAAATTTTTTCCCTATTTTTAAGACACTATCGATCTATTTGACACAGTCTCTTACAAACTATTTTTCTTCTTGCCTATAATACTAAGTAGACCTAGTCGACTTTGTATCTATTCTACCAATTAGATTACAATACTAGGTCAACCAAATTGACCTTTTACCCTTATCAAGATCTATCTTTTTTATTTTATATTACTAGTTTGATCTAGTTGACTTTATACTCTTATTAGTGTCCTTTCTATCCAACTCAATTTTTTATTTCTCCGTCCTTATCATTGTGTTCATTTTTTTTTAATCATCATGAAGACCCCTATTAGAATCTTCTTGGAAAACCTAAATCCATTTAGATACTATATGGAATGTTCATTTTTCATTCTCTTTTCCTCCTAATATAACCCTCACTATTGGAGAACCTCTTCACCTCCTTCATCTATAGACCATAACATGGTTAAAATCACACCTCAAGATGAAGTAGATGGATTCTATCTTTTTTGTACCTATCAAGACAATTCTCATCTTCAATATTTTGAAAATAATGTGGGAGTAATTAACACAAGTCTATCCAATAATCCCACTAATAATCCATTTTATAATAACCCTCCCCCTAATATCAATTCAGGGAATTCTCCTCTAAACACGAACCCACCAATTGAAATGACTCAAATTATTACACAAGTCATATAATAAATAAACATAATGTAAACTTCTAACACCTATAAAATGATGTGATTACAATGTCATTTGATCAATATGGATAATAAAACTCTGTCCATTAATCCTCAAGCCAACCCAAATTTTATTCCTCCACCTATTAGAGTGTAATGAAATTACTTAGATGATTCACGATAGTAGAATAATATATGGAAGAATTAAGAGTAGAAAAAAAGATCCACTACAACAATTGGTGAAAGAGTAGAATACATCAATATTATGACTGACCCACTTTGAGGGGGAAACCTCCATAACAATGTAATAAGAATAGAATTCATAATATGATCCTAAAAGACTAACCAATGCCTCCTATATATACTCTAATTAGCCATGGTTATTACATAGGCTGACCATACTAATAAAATTGAGAAATAAAATAAGCTAATATGAACATGTGTAAGCCACAAGTCAACCACACATATCGCTAGACACACTATAGGTTAAGGGCATAACATGCCCCTCCCATTAAAAATAATATTGTCCTCAACATTAAATCAAACTAGGATATTTATCTCAGAAAGCTTCAACCTCTCATGTTGTATCTTCATAATGTAGGTTCTTCCATTTGATCAAGTAATACTTAATGGCTTTGGTCCATAATTTCTTAGTACACATGTGAAGTATCTCCTTAGGCTCTATAATGAATCTGACTTCTTCATCTAGTTCAAGTAACTTAGACTAAGTGAAAACTCTATGTTTAATTACTTTATTTAGACAAGATACATGGAATAATATATGTATGTGAGTGGCTTGGGGTAATTCTAACTTACAAGCCACACTACCAATTTAAATAAGATTTGGTAAAGGCCATAATACTTAGGTGATAACTTGTTATATTTTTTATATTGATTCAGAGGAATATACTTATATGGCTTCAAATGCACAAAGACCCAATCACCTTTGTCAAAATACCACTCATTTTGGTGTTGATATGCTTGCTACTTCATTTGATTTTGTGTAATTACTAAATTCTCTCACAAAATAACTAACAAATCCTAATGATGGTGAATGTGTTTATCAATATCTCAAACCTTAGGATACACTATCAAAACTAAATTGATGGATGGGGGGTGATACCCATACAATACCACAAAGGGAGGCATATTAGTAGAAATGTGATAAGAAGTTTTATACCACCATTTAGTAAGTGGTAGTCAATGAACCCATTTGTCTTATTTATTAAAAATAAAATAATGAATATACACTTCAAAACATTTATTGACTACATCTATTTGTCCATCCTATTAAGGATGATAGAATGAGCTATGAGCCAACTAGGTACCCAAACATGTAAATAATTTAGTCTAAAAATCACTAGTAAATATGGGATCGCTATCACATACAATGATCTTTGGAGTGACATGTAATTTTTGAACTATATTGAGAAAAATAGAAGATATGATATTGGAAATAAATGGCTATGATAAGGACAAAAAAATGAGCATACTTCGTGAGTCAATCCACAACTACCATGATAAAAATTTTACCCTTAGAACTTGGTAACCCTATAATGAAGTCCATGGAAACCTCTTCCCAATGCTAGGTAGGGATGGATAAAGTTTTCAAAATACTTTGGGTCTTAATGGTTTCACCTTTATTTTATTGGCATACCAAACATTTAGCCACATATTTTTGAACATCCCCTTTGAGTCCTTCCTAAAATAAATCTTGTTTGATTATATGATATGTTTTCAAAAATCTTGGGTGTCCTCCAAGTGGATAGGCATGAATTTCCTAAAAAAAATTATGTTTGAGGAGGAATACTTACAAAGGTATAATATATATTTATACCATAATGTGTTCTCCTTCCATGTAAATTTTTTAGATTCATTAGAACCCTACTAAAGATATTGAATCAAATCCTTTGTATCATTATCATTCTCCCATTCTAATCATATTTCCTCTAGCCAATATACCTAGTACATGGTCATGGTACATAACAATGCCTCAACTGATTCATCCCACTGAGACAAGGCATATACCACCACATTATTTTTCCTTTATTATACACTATTTCAAAATCATAGCCTTAACATTTTAGTCACTCAATTTTATTATTCTTTAGATGACAAGCATTATTCCAAAAAATATTTGTGGCTATCATGATCTATATTTACCTGAAAGTGATAACCCATCAGATATGATCTCTACTAATTCACTACATGTAGAATACACATCATATATTTCTCGTATATTGGTTTGAGATTATTTTTTCCCTTAAGTTGGAAACTTTTAAATCCCAACGGTCTACCTTATTTCATGAGTATAGCCCCCATGCCATATCCAAATGCGTCACACTCCACAACAAAAGTTATTGAAAATTTAGGAGTAGACAAAATTGGAGTTTTGCACATAATTATTTTCAAATATTCAAATGAATTTATATCCAAATCAGTCCACTAAAAGGAGTCTTTATTCAACAAAGATTTGAGTGGGGCTACAATGCTACCATAATTTTTGACAAAATTGTGATAATAACCAGTTAGCCCCAAAAATCCATAGAGGTTCTTGAGGGTCTTGGGAAATTTACACTCCATAATTTCTTGGATTTTATTAGGATAAAATTTCACTCCTTCATGTCAAATATTATGACCCAAGTAATCCACCTCTTGGACACTAAAAGCACATTTGTAAGGTTTGGCATAAAGCTAATTTTGTTCCAAAACTAAAAGCACCTATTTCACATGCTTCAAATGGTCTTCCCAATTTTAACTATATATGAGGATATAATAAAAAAACACTACTAAAAAATTTCTCAAAAATTTCCTAAAAATAGTATTCATCAAACTTTGAAATGTAGATGGTGCATTTGTGATGCCAAAAGGCATGGCCATAAATTCATGATGGCCTTCATGATTTCTAAAAGCTATTTTAGGTATGTCTTCATTATGGATGTGAATATAATGATATCTAGAGAAAATATATAACTTGGTAAAATAAATATCACCATGTAATTCATTTATAAAATCATAAATTACTAGAATTGGAAACTTATCTTTGATGGTGTATTTATTGATTTCTTTGTAGTCTGTGCACATCCTCCAGCTCTCATCCTTTTTCTGTACCATGACCCTAGGAAGGAATATTCACTTTAACTATGTTGAATTATTATTGCTTCCATATATTTTACCATATTTTCAATTTCACTCTTTTGGTCATAGGGATACCTATAGGGTCTGATAATGGGTGGTTTACTTCCTAGAATGAGTCTGATGACATGATCATGTGCACAAATTGGAAAAAGTCCTTTTGACATGTCACCAAAAATAATATAATGGTCATCCAACACCTTTTTAAAATTAATATGTGTATACTCTTTTATTGGTTGAACCTCCATGGAAAATAAAGGTGCCACAAAACCTTCTACATCTTTGAGAATCTTTGTCATCTTGTGAGAACTAACCAGTTGTGGAGATTTATATCAAAATACATGTAATTCAAAAATTCATTCCTTATAAATGAAAATTGATGAATAATTCTTGGAAATTTATCTCAATATTACCCAAAGTGGTGAGCCATTACACTCCCAAAATAATTACATCTCCTCAAATGGGAGTAGCAAACATAGGGGAATCTAATAACTAGTCTCCCATAATAAGCTTAATATTATGACATTTTATAGAATAGTTGACCAGACCACCATCTATAATAATGACATCAAAATATATATTTATATAAATAAAATAATTCAAATGAGTAACTAACTTACTATTGATGAAGTTATGTGTACTCCCAAAATCAATTAACATAGTCATCTTCTATTTCTTTAAGAACCCCACCACCTTAAAAGTTTGAGTAATAATGCCTAAAAGTACATGAAAGGAAATAGTAAGTTGAGAATATTAAAATTCATCCTCATCTTCTTATAACCCTTCCTCTTGAAGCCTCTTCATCTTCTTCCTCATTATTTATACCATCAATGTAAAATAATTTATTTTCAATACTTTGATGTCCTTTGCTCCATTTTCTATCATAGACAAAACACAAACCTTTTACACACTTTTATTCCACTTATTAAGGTGTCAATCTAGTAGGTTGTTGAAATGATGGTACTAAAAAGGTGCATTTATGAACATTGGTGAAAGGTCTTCATTTGATCATCTCTTTTCACTCAATCATGTGTGCATTTAGTATGGTCTTAGATATAGTAATAGGATGAAACATTGAAACCTATAATTGGATGCTATCTCTGAGGCCACTTAAAAATATGTCAGTCAAATTTTCCTTAGTGATGTCTATCATACATAAGGAGAAATTATAAAATTGATGAATGTAGTCCTTAATAGTCCTAGTTTGGTGTAACTTGTCTATCTAACTAAAGTAATTTTTAGAGACAATATTGTGATAGTGGAGCTATAAATCCTTAGAAAATACTAATGATGAAACTAGGACACACTTATTTTTCTTTTGAGAACATAACCAATGATACCAAATGAATGGCTCAAGTTCCACATAGAGCGAGGCCATCACCACTTTTTATGAACATGGAGTTTGATGTAGATCAAATAAATTTTCAATTTGATTAAGCCACGTGAGTGGATCATTACCATCAAACATGTGTAGGTCCATTTTGGAAACATTAACTTAGGGATAGAATTGGTATTGGTATTATTTAGAGTAGGAAGACTAAACTAAAGTAGTGGAGGATATTGCAATGGCTAAGATAATAAGTTGGCCAATTGCACAAATATTTGTTGTAATTGACCCTTTATGTTATTCAAGTCCCCTCTCAAACCTGTAATATCCCCTTAAAACATATCAAAATCATTTTTTTACCATGTCCTACAACTTTGACTTAAGTTTCTAAACTACCTCTGAAATGAATGGATCATAAGTTTTAGATTCCATGTCATCCTTGTGAGGAGTTTTTGGAGTTTCCTTCCCTTGCTTGTGACCCTAAGTATTTGGACCAACCATACACAAACCCTAGGAGGGTTTTGGCCCCCAAGAAAATGTAATAGTGTAATACACTATTGTGATCATCTTGTTGAGATGAATCTAATGACTACTATTGTGCACAAGGGTGAAAATTTTTGACCCAAAAAAGTGTATGAATAGAGTATACTATTACGACTAGCTTTGAGAGGTGAATCCAATGACTACTAATTTTCACAAGGTAAAAAAATTCTAGACTTTTTTTATTAAAAACATCACAAAAAAAACTATGGTGACTAAAAAAATCAAATCCTCTTGGATCACAACTTATATTTTTTTGCCTTCTAATGCTTAGGACACTAGATCCAAAAAAATGTATCATAGAAACATGGCCAAATCAATGATCTAATACCACTTGTAATGAAATTACTTAGATGATTCATGACATTATAATAATTTATGGTAGAATTAATATTAGAATAAGTAGATCCATAATAATAATTGGAAAAAAAGAAGAATACTTCAATATTATGACTAAGCCACTTCAAGTGGGAAACCCACACAATAATGTAATAAGAATAGAATTCATAATATGATCCTAAGATACTAACCACATCCTCTTATATATACTCTAATTAACCATGATTATTCCATAGACTGACCATATTAATAACATCTAGAAATGAAACAAGCTAATATGAATATGTGTAATCTACAAGTTGGCCACACATTTCCCTAGATGCATTATAGGTTAAGGGCATAACATAGAGATGCCTCAGGAAATGTTATTATTCAACTTTTTATGAATAAAAAAATTCTTTAAAACATCCAAAATAAGCCTTTATCTCCCTTAATTATATCCATTGATATTTGTAATATATCTCTAACTATCAAGTATGATGGGACTAAAGACCCTGCATCCTTTCTCAAATCCTTTGGTAATCTTTAAAAAGAGTGGATCCAAAGTAATACTATTTCCACAACTAAACTTCTATTCAAAACCTTCACTAGTTATATATTGAATGGTACCACCAAATTACCCAACATTACATTTGGTAACTTGAGGATTTATTCAATCCTCTCATTAAAGAGTTTCAACATAATGATCTTCCCAAAAATTGTCTTAGCCATTTCATAAATGCTAAGCAATCTACCACTGAATTATCTCATGATTTTATAAAATGATCAAAATATCTAGATCATAAATTTGATCATAACATGATTGATGATAATTTGGTTAAACTATTTATAACTAATTTAACTCCTTCACATCAATATAAGTTTCACACTTTCTCTCCCCAAACACTTAATGAAGCTTTTGGCCAAGCTAAATGACAAGACTTCCTCGAGAAGAAATTTAAACCTAATCCTAAATTCCTTAAAGTATATTTTCAAATTTATACCAATGTCATCATCTATAATAATCCACAAACCAAACTATGAACTATCAAAGTTGGCATTCCCCCATCTTCTCATACACCACTAACTATGCAACAAATGAAACAATTCTTACCACCCTCTAAACCCTTTACTTATCATAATAATCCTCCTAAATGGTATGACCCTAATCAATTTTTTTAGTTCCATGCTAGCATTGGTCACTCTTATAAAAAAATTTGAGGGCTTAATAAATTTGTTTTTTACTATATGCTTGGTTATTCATTCAATCACAAAGCCATAATCAACCTTCATCATCAAGAGTACAATAATACTTCTCAAAAATGGCAAGCCTCCAAATATTATTCTTCTAATAATTAAAAAAAAATCCAAGATAATAATCAATAAAATATCAAGGATGTTTGTGATATTGATGTTGATTATGAATAATATTAAAACAATTCTCAATATCTTAACATAACTAAGGTCAATTATCATCGCAAACTAACTCACAAAGATCCTATCACAAAACCTAAGAAACCATATTTAGAAAAAAAAATATCAAACATCCTACCACCATTAATTTATGTTTAGAATCCCATAAGGAACCACCTCATCCTTTTGAAACACAAATACCTTTCATTCCTTTAAAATCTGCCTTACCTTCTAAAAATTGTATTGTTTCTTCTTCTAAATCCTATTACAACTTTTTTGAAGAACTTAACTCCATGCCTTACAAGATTCCAATTATGGAGTTAGTCCATAATTACCCTTATCATCATAATTTCCTTATTTAAAAATTACAAGAAATTGAAGATCCATCTCCTATAGATGAATAACCACCTTCTATTGAGCCTCAACCTACCAATGTGCATACCATTGAAACAGTGTGTCCTTCCAAATAATCTATTTAATTTTTGGAAGAAAACATGATTATTGATGAAATCCTTTTTTGTTCTAATTATCCATCACTATTCATTAAAATAAACATTGATACTACCCTTATCTATAAAGCCTTAGTTGATGAAGGGTCTACTATTAATGTGACATCTTTGTGGTTCATCCAACAACTTGGTTATAATAAGGATCATCTCAAGCAATCCCAACTTACTTTTCATGTATTTAATAAAATTAATCAAAAGGCACTTGGTTGTATTTATATTCCCCTAATAATTGGACATAAGATTGTGAAAACTAAACTTATGGTCCTTGATTTACCCTTAACCTATAACATAATCCTTAGTTCCATTTGAACTCATAGAATGAGGGCCATCAATTATTTTAGTAACCAATGCATCAAATTCTTACATAATGGTAAATGATATAAGCATGAATTTTATCCCAACCCTTGGAGTATTCAAATTCTTAATCCAAAATATCAATATTAGATCCATACCATTCATAAGATAAATAGTTATCCCTTACCTAAGTTCATTAACATCAATCCAGACTTACAAGTCACTCTTGCTAATTCAGATCATGATGAACCTAATGACTTGTGACATACTTGAAACACTACCAAGATACATCCCTATATATCAAAGTGTCTTCCTCCTTTATTACCTTGTGTCTATACTATTCCTTTCATTGATGAGATAAGTGATTTTCTCCCTCCATGTAATGCTTAGGAGCCTTATTTACCATAATATTCCTTCACATGTAATGACTATGGAGTGGCCAAATTATTCCAAGATCCTATCTTCATGTTTCCACATAAATTAAGTAATATTAGGATTTCACCTTTTGAAACTCCTCCCTAATCTCAAGCATGTACTATTTTTTCATCCTATGATGATAATTATATCATGGACCAAGATTAATCTCTAGACTTGGATTTTTAACATTATCAAAAGACTTTAACTCAAATACATGCTTTCAACTAGGATGTCCATACCATTTCCATGGATCATGAATTATATCTTGAAGGTCTTATACCTCCTACTAATACTCTACTTCTCGATACTCCTTGGGTGGTGGAATAACTCCTACCTTCTTAACCTTCAAAAATTATTTCATCTTCTCTACGACCTATAGATCCCATCACCACATTCCATTGTTCCCCTATAAAAGAAACTAATGATACACCAATCCTGTCTGATCCATCTACCTCTCCTACTCTCAATATTACATTAGATGACATGGCCATAGATGTCCATTAGATACATTATGAATATGATCTCCATGGTAATAAAATTCTTGATCTCAAGGTAGATATTGAGTATTATGGTCCTCTTCCTACATTGCCTAGTGATGAAGCTATTCTTTAAATACTTTATACCCAAGAACCTTAGCTTCCTTGACAACATCATGAACTTGAGAATTTCAAAAATAAAGCCTATTATTTGAATAACTTCATCACTAGAATTGATCCTTAAGCTAATCCAATTTCTTCTTTACCTAATACACCATATGTTTTCTAAGATGTTAATGATATGCTTATAAAATAAACTAATTTCATTTAATATGGTACTCCATCATGCCCTTAACCTATTATCATCTCTCACAAAATTTCACCTACTAAACATGATAACTTGAGTTTATTTTTTATAAATAGCATGAGATATTTGATTGGTCTTATGAGGACATAAATGGTATCGACCCTAGCATTGTGGTGCACAATATCATCACTTATCCTAATGCCAAACCTATGTATCAAAATCAATAGAAATTTCCACCCAAGGTTTCCACCTTATGTCACAAATAAATTACCAAACTTCTTGATGCTAAGTTTATCAAACTAGTGTATTATTCTGAATGGTTTTCTAACATAATTCTTGTTCATAAAAAAATAACCATGGTCATTCACATCTAAATTTATTTTCATAATCTTATTCTTTCTTATCCTAGGGATAATTTACCTCTACCTTTAATAGATTCCATTATTGATTCCATAATTGGTTATGAAATGTTGTCTCTTATGGATGGATTATTGGGCTATAATCAAATTCACATTTCCCCCAAAGAAAAACATAATACCACTTTTTCCATGTAATGGGGAACTTATTAATATGTTAAAATTCCCTTCAGACTCAAAAAATGCAAGAACCACTTATCAACAAGCATTGACTCATATATTTCATGTTCTTATCCCTAAAATTATAGAAATCTATGTGGATGACCTCATCACTAAGTCTAAAAATCACAAGACTCATCTTTATAATCTTACCATCATCTTCAACCATCTTCTCAAATACAAATTTAGACAAAATCCTTATAAATGTGTCTTTAGTGTCACATCTAGTAAACTATTACAATTTTTAGTTTCTCTCCACAACATCAATGTTGACATTGACAAGATTAATGTTATCATCAAAATACCCATCCCTCATTCCATTCTGAACATTCACACTTATCTTATTAAACTTAGTTAAATTAGACAATTCATCCCCAAAATGCCTTATCATATCCACTCTATCAATTTTCTTCTTAAGAAAGGCAATTATTTATAATGGATGGACCCTTGTCAAAAATCATTTAATAACATAAAATAATCATTTATTCACCCACCTAATCTTCACCCCCCTTAAAATGATAGACCTCTAATCTTATACACTTTTTTCACACCCATATTAGTTAGGGTAATGATTTCCCAACAAGATGACATTAGAAGAGAGTATGTCATATACTATATCAGTTGTGGCCTCATAAATTATGAGAAATGTTACTCAAAATCTAAACATGATTGCCTTACCATATATTTTGTAGCTAAAAAACATTGACATTATATGCTTTATCAGACCACTTATGTTATTATTCATTTTAATCACCTTCATCACTTCTTCTCCAAAGCCTTTCTTCTTGGAAATAGAATTGGCAAGTAGATGGTTATTCTTATGGAATTTTATCTATGAATTATTACTCAAAAATATGTCAAAGGAAAAATCATAGTTGATCAACTTTCCACAGTTCCTTTGCTCACTAACAATCACCTTCAAGATAGTATTACCAATGATAATAATCTTTATATTAAAGGTCTCACTCAAGACATATATCTTAAAGATTAGTTTCATTACTTCACTACTAATATTGAAGTAAGTAATCTTGATGAATCCACTATCCTCCTTGATACTACTAAACCAAAATTAGTCATTGAAGAACTTCCTTAAATCAATATTTATATACATGAGGATGCTTCAACCCTTAACTTTTAAATGCCTTCAAGGAGATGGGGTAGGTTGTATTCTTACAAATCCTCTTGGAAAAATCATCCCTTTAGCTTTTTACTTAACATTTTATGTCACTAACAACATGATATAGTATTAATCTTTAATCTTATGAATGAGAGATGCTCTTAATTTAGATATCCAATACCTACATGCTTTAGGTGATTCTCATCTCATTTAACACCAAGTCAATGGTGATTATGAATGAAATAGTAAGAAGCTCAGTTCTTATCATCAAATTATAACTACTCTCATGAAATATTTTATTTCTTTCACCATTGAGCCTATCCCTCAAGATCAAAAATATATTACTAATTCCCTCATTTCTTCAACATCTCTTTTTCATCCACACCAATTTCTTACTAAGCCCACTATTCTTATCCAAATAAAAAAATATTTATCTTCTATTCAAACAAATGATTCACTAATTTTCCACATTAAGTCTATCATCATTTGACAAAGCCCATGGTACAAAGACATCATTCATTTTTTGGAATACCAAACTTATTTTCCTAACTTAGATTCTCATAAAAAGACACACATTCATAAATAAGATTTTAAGTATGTATTTAAATATAACATCCTTCATTATCAAAATTCTAATGGTACCTTGATCTATTATATTATGAAAGATGAGGTTCATCTTCTCCTTAAACAAGTAGATGGGGGAATTGACATTGGCTATTTTATTATACATGCTACATCCCATAAATTCCTAAATATGGGATACTTTTGGCCCACTCTTGAAAAGGATGTCATTTAATTTTCTAAAAAGTATACTCCTTACCAGCTTCAAGATGATATAATTCATTCACCTCGAATTGAGATTAAAATAGTATAATCTCCTTGGCCATTATCCATGTGAGGATTACATTTCAATGGAAAATTACCTTGATCTCAAGATGGACTTGACTTTATAATCATAGTCATAAAATATTTTACCAAATGGTTTGAGGATATGTCCCTTGTTACTGTCACTAGTACCACCATCTAAGAATTCATCCTTAATAGAATAATTTAGTGCTTTTGTGTCCCTCATATTATCATTTTCAATAATGGTGGTAATTTTAACAATAAAGATGTCAAATAAGTCTGAACTAAATTTAAAATCAATCATAAATTTTCCACATCCTATCATCCAAAATGCAATGGCCAAGCTGAGGCCACAAATAAAATTCTTAATAAAACTCTCTGAAAGATAATTCATGAACCCACATGGATTGGAACCTTTACCTCTATCTTCCTCTTTGGGCCTATCATACTAGTATACATACTGACACTGGGGCAATGTCATTTTCTCTAGTTTGTGGTTCTGAGGTAGTCATTCCATTAGAATTTGAGCTTCTCTATCTCTTTATATCTCTTCATGGTATCACACATAGTTAATAATTACATGATGCTTTCCTTCATGTTATTTATCTTTTGAATGAACACCCTCTTTCTAATTTTTAACATAATCACTAATACAAGGCCCATATTTCTAAACAACATAACAAACAAGTCAAATTTTACACATTTAATGTTGGTTATCTTGTCCTTAAATTAGTCCAAACTAATGACAAAGAAATTAAATATGACCAAAAACGATGGGGTCCCTATCTAGTCAAAGATATCCTTGGTCCAACTACTTACCACCTTCAAACCAATGAAGGTAATGTTTTCAAAGATCCCACCAATGTGTAATTCCTCAAGTATTTTGCTTGATTATTCCCATATATATATATATATATATATATATATATATATATATATATATATATATATATCTATCTAACATTTTTTATAGGATACTTACATGGGTCTCACCCGGTGCAATAATTCTCTCTATTCACAACCCCTAGTCCTTATTTTTGGTATTTTGGTTTCCCCTTTTCCTCATGAGTTGCATTATAAAACCATAGATAAGACTTTGTCTTCCTCATGACGTAATTTTATCCTCTTTGTTTTCATACCTTTTACACACTTGTTGTCACCTCTTGGGTTTTTCCTTTGTGAGTTGTAGTGTAATACCATGGATAGGACTTGGCATTCCTCATGAATACCATCTTTTATTATCTCATTTACTTTTCAATTACTTTTTGGCTCCCTTTTGGGTTTTTATTTTATGAGTTACTGTGTAAGACTATGGATAAAACCTAGCCTTCCTCATAAAATCACCATATTTTCATTCCCTTTCTAGAATGTGTTTTGTAATGGTTACAATTTCTTGATACTTTATTATCAAACTTTCACTTTTGCTTATTTTGATAGATGAAATTTATACAAAAATATGTGTTATCATGTTTTATTCCATTTTCCTCATGATTATTATAAGGAATCATACTTTGCTATCATTGTATCCCTTTCTCACCCTTTGTCACTTTTTATTGATTTGAAGTAATTCAAATTATTTCATGTTTCATTTTTCTTGATTTCCTTTCCTTTAAATCCACATTAGATAAAATAAGGTGAAATTCAAGATAAAACTTTTACTTCACCTAACTTTATCAGACTCTTAGACACCATGCTCTCTGAAGTTATCTCTCTTAGTAACTAAGTCTAGAGTATTCAAATGAAAGTTATCTTTAGAACTCATGCTTGGTTTTCTAAATAATTATTGAGGGGGAGTATAAAAATCCATCAAGAAATTTAAAATCCAAATCATTTGAAAAAAAAGGAAATTATACATAAAAGATAACATAAAAATTTTGAAAGTCAAAATCACACCAAAAAATGTGATTAAAAGCACATCTCATATCTACAATGGAATCTCAAACTCTATATTTGGCCTCAAAATATATCTAAGGCCCATTGGGGTGTGGTTATCCAATAGATTAGAATAGGAAAATTTAATATAGTGCTACCTACTTTCTCACATAATCACCCAATGTTCATAGTAAAATGATGACTCTATAAGGGGTCCTGAGGAATGGGGAACACATTATGGGAAGGTAGGTCCATTTTAATTTTCATGCATATAGATTTCATGGGATGATATATATATTTCATTTGTTGATATAAGACTTGTGTGGCTAAGATAATTTTTTTGAATCCTTAATCTCATAGTACTCTTGTTTTGACAAACCTAATTTGAGTATCTTGATTTTGATAAAGATTTCCTCTACCTTGGGTTTTTCTTTCTTCTCCCCTCCATCCATTTCATTTTCCCCCCTTGATAGGGAAATTATGATTCCAAATCTATTTTACCTCTTATATATTTCCTTCTTCTTCACATATTAAAAACATGTTAGTAATTATTTGTTTCAATTTTATTTATCCTTAGAACAAAATAACATGCTTTGAGTAACTATGGATTACTTTTCTTACACCATTACTTTACATTTCTAGATGTGCCTTGATTTATTTTACCATTTATCATTATTATACTACTATTTTTTTTAGACACCTAAGTTTATTTCTACTTTCATGTACTATTTACATTCTTTGAGTGAGTTTGTCTTGTTACTTCTCACTCATCAATGTTGTTTCCCTTTCATGCACATTTTTCCATTGGTGATTGAGTAAGGATTGTTACTGCTCACTCATCAATGTTGTTTTACCATTTTTGCTTGACCATTTTTGTTTAAGTAAATGATTGTTACTAATTTCACATTGATGTTTGATTAACATCCTTTTTGATATGTATCCTTGGTTTAACTTGAGGAGTTTGTCTTTCTTATTTAAGGTTTGCTTGTTTGAGATTTTCAGTCTTTAATAGCCTTGGATTTTTGATTTCTCAATTTACTCTAAATTTTAACATGGTCATCTAGTTTAACATAGCACTTGTCACCCTATATTGACAACTTTCTATGTATGTCCCATCCACATAGCATCATTTATCTTGGATTTCCTAAATTTGTTTATTTTTTCTCTTTAATTTTGTATTATTGGGTTTGTTGAAAGTAGTCTCTATGCCTTCCGTAATCAAAACTACAAACATAATAGACAATCATCTAGTGATAAAGGTAAGTCAAGTTATGCATTGCTTTTACTTTTTAGTTATTTCCATTTTCATCATTTAATTTTAGTTATTTTTTCTTTAAAAATAGTGCAAAATTTTTTAGCCTCAACATTATATGTTACTATGTTCTTTCTTAAATCACCATCCCCTATTGTACCTAGGTCACACATGATGGGATTCAAGTGGTGCATATGTATACACATACTATTTTCAAAATTTATCAAATACTAAAATTTTATATCTTGTAAGAACCCATAGAGTCTCAATCTCTCTAAATGAATGCCTTAAGGGGTGAAACAGGATAGGGGTGGGTAGACCATTTGTACTTCATAGGATTGTTGTCTCTTATTTTTACTTATTACCAATCTAACCAACTCTTAAAAACATTCCCCTAAGATATTACTCCTCTTTTTCACACTCTTATATTCTTTTGCCATATTCAATAACCCTTTTCCTAACCTAAAAATCCATTTTGATATTTTACATGACTAGGTTGACTAGGTCAACCTTGTAATCTTATTGGTGAAACTCAGTTAGGGTCTAGGATGGCTCTTGGCTAACCTAGATTGTGACTTACTGAGTTTTTTTAAATAACAATAATAGGTCAATTCGGTTGACCCTGTCCACCAATCCAACCAGCTCTTAAAAACATTCCCCTAAGCTATTACTTCTCTTTTGTACACTCTTATATTCTTTTACCATCTTCAATAACCCTTTTCCTAACCTAAAAATCCATTTTAATATTTTACATGACTAGGTTGACTAGGTCAACCTTGTAATATTATTGTTGAAACTCATTTAGGGTCTAGGTTGGCTCTTGGCTGACTTAGATCATGACCTAGTGAGTTTTTTTCAATAATAATACTAGGTCAATTGGGTCAACCCTGTCAGTCAAAAATTTTAGAAGGGTTTAGAGTTAGATCTACCTATATAAACACATCCATTTCACCATTATGAGAGATACATCAAGAGTTATTATTAATTTTTGCTTCGTTACAATCTCCTCTTCCACCATTCCACTTGAGGAGTCTTATATTAGGGTTTCTACTTAGATAATTTAGTCTTGTGGAGAAGTTTTATATGTTTTGGCCTTTCTTAGTGATCCTTACAAACCACAAAAACCTCTTGCCAAAAAAACTTATGCAAGGGAGAGATTGAGACTTGATGGGCTCATCTTTTGGGTAAGTATCTCTAACTTTTCTCCTCTCTTTAGTAGATAGAAGTAGCATAAGTAATGGATTTTAAATAATATTACTCTTCTCAATAGATTAAATAGCATTCTCTTATGCATGTTTATTTATTTTTATTTATTAACCCCCATATTTTGCCACAAGATTTGGTGAGCACTAGATTATGTCTCTTTGCTTTACTTGTTATTACTATAGTGAATATGAAAACATAGGACTTAGTTAGAGTTATTACATGATTTTTATTGACTAGACACTTTAGAACCCTTATTAGTTATATTTATATGATAAGAGATCCTTTAATTAGGTATAAAATATCCACATCTTGGTCATGTTCTTGATTATCTAATATGTCCCTAATGAAAAGTGTAAGTAGGATCTATCTTCTTTGAGCTAGGATTGATTTGTAGATCTAATGCATTTATGATTTCATATAGGTTATATAGACATAATGGTGGTGATATGGATGTGCATGAGCTTGAAGTTTTGAAATATAGTTTTAGATAATGTGATAAAGGTTTTGAGTCAGTCATATGACTTTTAAGGTAAGCCAAATGGGTAAGTTCTTTTGTGGCATTTTCATGGACCTAGTCTTAAAACCTTAGGTGGAAGAATGAGGTATCATGATCAGGTTTGGAGGCTTGTGATCTCATGTGAGTTTTCTTAGAGGTGTTATAGGTTTTTTCAAGAGTGATCATGAAGTTTCAAGACTTGAGTTGAATAAGAAATTATAAAAAATGGATTTGAGGTATCTTGTATGTGCATAATGATGAGATGAAGGCTTGAGAAGGTTTTTCTCATGCTTATTGGCATGTGTGAATATTGAATGAGAATTTTATATATTAGGGAGAGATGGAAAATGGTCTTATAAATGTTTTCAAATAATTAGGAGTTGGTTTCAGGGGTAGAGCTTTATGAACAAATGTTAAGAATAGAAATTAGTTTAAAAGCCTCATAGGACCCCATATAGAATATTTTGATGGAAATAGATCAAAATGGATTGGATGACCTATTTTTGTGATTTTAAAATGTATAGGAATCTATTTTTTACCTTGAGGTGGCTTTGGTATATCAGAAGAGTGAGTGGAAGTTATAGTAAAACCTTTGTTTCTTAGAAATGTTGTATAGTAGGTAGGGTTGATTGAGTCAAAGTTGCACAATGGATGGAGGTTGAAGCTTGAGAATTTAATTCATGCCCATGGTTGTTTATAATAATTTTATATATTTAAAATATTCTCATCTGGTCATGGAAGTTTTCCTATCACTAAATAATCTAATAGTGAAGATAGTGAGAAAAACCAGGCATAAGTGAGAATGAGATTAGGGATGATTTGACATGGATTAAGAATGGATCCAATTGCATGGGTTTTTTTTTATAAATACCTATAACATTTAATTTTTTTTTATGTTCTATGGATCTCACTTAAAATTTTGTTCACAAGATTACATATCTAGTGCAGATGAAATAGTGAAGGTGTAAGTTTAGAGATTGGTCTATATATTCCATATTCACCATTAAACCTATATATATTTATGTTTTAAGATTTTATAAATATATATAAGTGTAATATTAAATTTTTATTACTTATTTAATATTTTTATATAGTTTTTTGAATGCATAATCATCATGCCTAGTCCACAAGGTAAAATGATAGTTATGAGTATGTAAGGTGGAGTGAAGAGTTTGATACTCTATGATAGGATTCAATGTATCTAGTGAAACTTTTGAATTTTTTTTGATATATATGACCTATAGGTTATTAAACAAAGGTTTTGATTTAGTAAAATAATTTGAAACATGGAAGCCAAATTGGCTTTTCTAGCTATGTAAGGACTGTGAGAAAGAAGGTCAATAAATTAGTCTACAAGATGAATACCTAAAACTAGATATTGTGATATATCTATTGGATAATGTTATAAAATTAACATAATAAATATTAATGTGAATAATAATAATTTTAAGTTTCCTTATAGGATTTGAAAACAACATTCATCTAGATTATGTTTTTAGAGTCTTTGGTAGTGTTCTATGTGTTGGTGAGATTGATGTTCCTATGTCATTTTGACCAATTTATAAGTGTACCAAGATGTGGTGATGTCGTATTTATGACATATTATCTTATAAATGCATTTTTAGTTTTTAAAATATCCTATGTTGATGGTTGAGATCAAATTGTTAATGACTGGGTTCTAAACAAATTGGTAGTTCTATGTGTGATTTTTGAGGAAGTGTTCTTGAGTCTTTAGAGCCTAAGTGATGGAGTTTAATGATATTGATGATAACCATGAGGTCATTAAGTTTCTATATATATGTATTTTATTCCTATAATTTATTTATATAGGTTGTATGAGGTTCATCTTTGAAGATATTGTTTTTAGAGTAATTAGGTCTAATAGGTCTTTAAGGCCAAATGGTGCTTTCAAGGTGTGAGAAAAGGATTTGTGAATTATTGAGGATAGATAAGGTTATTTTAGGTTTAAAAATATTTTTTTTAATGTTTTATTTCATTTTTTAGGGCCATCTAGGCCATATTTGATAAATTTTTTGTGTGGAGAGGATAGACCTAATGTATGAGGTCTCTAAGTAGGCCTAAAAGAAGAAAGAGGTCTAAGTGAGTTTGGATGACTTAATGGTGATATTATTTTGATTTATTATTGTGTGTCACATATATTAATACATTTTTTGGATCTGAACCTAATGTATTAGTGATTTTTCCAACCAAGATAGGATGTGAGCTAAGTGATGTGTATTTATATATGGCCTAATTGGGCTAATTATGTGTGTAGCAAAGAAGACTCCAATGAGTGAAGAAGATGGAAAATTATGAAGGATAAGGAGTTATTATATACCATTATAAGAATGGAGGTATAATATTATGAATATATAATATATTTTATTCATATGGATGTCAAGGTTAGTTGACCTAATAATCCTAGTAAGAGGCATATTGAGTGAGGAAGCCTAAGAGGTTATTTTAAGAGGGATAAAATATTGAGATGAGATGAATGAGTTGAGTATATTTTAATATAATATTATATATAAATCATATATTTGTTCTTGATATATGATAGTGAGTGAAATTTAGATGGAGAATATATAGAGTTGAATAAGATGTCACCATCTATTAGTTGAGCAATAAGGTGTTTTGAAATGATCAAGTTGGTCTTGGCTGAGTTGGTGCTTTGTCAAGGAGTAAGAGATGCCTTAAAATATTGGTGGTTGTATAAATTTTATTCAAGTGGATTATTTTGTGCTTATTGACTTATGGGATTGGTTCTTCATTGTAATTTGGAGCTTGTTAAAGGTATAGTTGAGTTGGTGCTTGACTAGTGAGGGGTTAGTGTCCCTTGTGAGGTTGGGGCCTCACTAAATATTTAAAATTTGCTTATAGTATTGTATTCCAAGTTGTGTTTTAGTGTTTTTTATCCCCCATTAGGGTTTTTTATAAATCTCTTATGTTCATATGTTGTATGGTTATGTGAATTTTTGTTTATGCATTGGTTGATGTATGTGTTTTAATGAACGATCCATGAATGATAAATGAAAGTGAATCAATGTTTTAAGGGAACTAATTCACCCCCCCTCCTAGAATATATAATTCCAATAATTGGTAGTAGATTAGGTCTTTTGGATAAGGATTGATAGCTTGAAGATGATCTTAGAAGCACATGATGGCTAAGTTTATAAAGGTGAGTTTCAATATAAATATGTTTATCAGCTTGTGGAAGAATAAATATTGGTGGATGATTATTGATTCTTAGAAGATGTTGCATGACAAGAAGGTTTTTGAATCAGTCTCAGTACAGAAAGAGACAACTTGAAGATAACTAAGAAGTCTAGTTATTTTCATGATTTAGGTCATGGTTGAGGTTTGCATAGAGGACTTCATGATGGGAAGATAGGTTGAAGGAGTTAATATATTTGAATATATTTCTAAGTTCATCAGAGGTATTCCAAAGTGATCTACATGGTTAGATAGTATTTTATAAGGAATGTGTTTCTTGGTTTAGGTATCCACCTATACCTAGTCCTAGATATTTTTAGGTCTATTAAATCATGATGGAAAGTTATGGAAGCATGAAAGTTGGTGTGATGTTCTAGTAAGCTTAGACAAGTTGTTCTGAAGGTGTTCACCAATTTTGAGGTTTTTGTCTAGAGAAAAGGTATCTAAGAAGGAGGTAGAATCCAGGTGGCCTCAAGATATATAAAGGTTTGATATGGTTAATTAAGTAAAATAGAGATGTATGCAAAGTTTTTTTATGCTATTGATATGGTCATTTTTGAGAGTTCCTTATGCATATTAAAAATTAGACTTATGGGAGCATATGCATGATGATCCATGTGTGTGTAAGTAGGATTATTTTGAGGATTAGTTTAAGGACCTATTTTGGAGATATGAAGTCAAGAAAGGTAGAGTTTTTCTCATATTGATGATAGTATATTAATCATAAATACATTTATTAAAAGTGAAGCATGGATTTAGGGGGAGATAACTTAGGTTTACTGAGTGTAATGTGAGATATGGGTGTGACTCTTGTGAGAAAAGAGTCCAGGATCAATTCTTTATTGATTATGTGGTCATGATCTAAGGTTTTATGGTTTATGGTAGCTATGCTTCCAATGTCTCATATATGATCTATAGAGTTTATTAAGTGTTAGAGGGTTTGAGTGAGAAGTTTTCTTCAAAAAGTATCATACTTGTAAATTATGTTTGATCTTTAGTTAATGTTTAAAAATGAAAGATCAAAGTGAAGGATCATGAAAGTTATTGATTGGTATATAAAACCAATGCCATTTTTGGTAGAGGTATTGTTCATGAGATTCAAGGATTGGAAATGATCTAAAGAATAAGTTGACATATTGTAAGTTCCTTGAAGAAGTTATGTGATCTAAGAATGACAAATGTTCTAAGTTTTCATAAATAGGGTCTTGACTATGTATACTAAGTTGATTCATTGAGTTGATATGAAGAGTATCTTAAAGTACTTTAATGGTCTAGGATTTTGAATATGACCTTAGTTTCATGTTTCATAGGTTTACTTATTTTGTTAACCTGTATTAAGTTTCTTAAAGGAAACAAAGTATATTAGAAGTATGATAGAGACTAGTTTATTCTAATATACCTATTTGACCATGTGTTTCCATGAAGATGCTATGAAGTGACCTAAAACATGATGGCTTGAGAAGCTTGAAAATAGTTATATATGGACAAAGGGGGAGTTTTATATCTCTAAGAGTGGTCAGGTCCATGTTTTAGTAGACTATGTGTGGATGACCTTGTGAGATTGTGTATGATCATTTTTCATTAATGTCAAAGGGGGATAAATTTATTTATGGTCAAAGTTTTTGTGGAATAAATTTTTTGATGAAATCATTTAGTTTTAGAGAGAAGCAACTTATTTAGAGTAGTGTAGTTTTAGA
Source organism: Torreya grandis (assembly GCA_037957365.1). NCBI lineage: Eukaryota > Viridiplantae > Streptophyta > Pinopsida > Cupressales > Taxaceae > Torreya > Torreya grandis. Next base: position 2,340,781 of record JARHVA010002420.1, read on the forward strand.
ATGATTTGCTCATTTGTGGTTTGCCATCAATGTGGTTTGTCATCAATGACAAAGGAGAATATTGTTGAAATTTTTCATTGATGCCATGTGTTTGTTTTCTATAATTTATGTCAAGAAGGATATAATAGGTATTAGAGAAACTAATACATAGATTTAACTCATGCACTAATCAATGAAGTTAAACCCATAGAGATAAATTTTCAACACAAATAATATTTTACTCTCTATTCTAATTAATAATCATTCAGAACATATTACAAATATATAGAAATATGATTCTTATAATTTCTCCACTAATTTCTCTCACCCTAAATCCTATGATTATGTAAATCACTAAATATGATATATTTTTATAATAATATAAATAATATATATTTTAACCTATATCAGAATATTAATATATAACAATATTCTAATTAACCAATTATTAATTAACTAACCTATTACTATTTACCTCTCGATAAATACCCAAATTTACATAATGTGAAAACTAATCCCAACATTCCCCCCCCATAGTTTTTACATGGTATAATATATCTCTTTTTCTAATTGTAGTGTACCACCTTTATGTGCTCATGATATTCTCTGCATACATGTGCCATCACACATATCTTCCTTAACACTCATCCTCAATTGGTTTTCACAAGTTCACCACTAACCTTAAAAAATGGTTTTCTTAGGTTCACTGTTAACCTTATAAAATGGTTTTCTTAGGTTCACCACTAACCTTAAAAATAGTTTTCTTAGGTTAACCACTAAAATTTCATCATGATTTCTATAATTATTTTTAGATCAACATTCTCCAATGTAAATATACAAAAGGAATTACTTGGAAATATTATTCAAAAGTGAATAGGTACAACTATTCTTATATTTCACACATGCTAGAAAATAAATGTAGCTACCACACCATACTGAAAAAACTAAAATCCACACAACTAAAAATAACACACCACACAAAATTTAACCACATCATTGGTGTAACTCTATCATTAATGACTGATGAGAGGTCGTTGGAAACCTGCTTCCTCTGTATATCTTCTAACCTCCAATCAATGAAGCTACTTCACTTAGTTGATATGTTGATGTAGCTTAGGTGCATGAATTTTCCAAGGAAAATCTCCCCCCCCCCCATAATTTATATGTCACATATAAGTGATAATGCATCCTTACACTTTTGAATATTTTTTAACATTTTTATAATATCACAGGACTCTTTAGAAAATGACTCAAAATACTTTATTGATATAAATTTCATTAATACTTTCATTTAACTTAACTTTTTTGAAAAAAAAAACATTACTCTTACACTTTTGAATTTTGGACTAAGAAACACATCTAAATAAGAGAGTATGACTCCTTAATGTAGATGACATAAAAAATATGAACAATAATTATTTCAACATATAATATTAATGACACATTAAAATGACTTGAAATAGACATTAACTATGGTGTAACTAAATGAAAATGCTAACAAATTCAACATATGACTTATTAAACTAAACATATGCACCTAAAAAATGAATAAATACACAAATTAAATTTGTAGTGACTTTTTATTTATTTACTAATGACACCTATAATAAAACATATAACCTAAGAAATCCCTAAAATAACTTAAACAACTTAATATTTTAATGACACAACTAATACATTTGATGATGACTCACTAAAAAAATTACACCAAACTCTACCAATATCAAACTGACCTTATATAAATTTACCAATTTTAGAAATTTATACATCTTTGGATGGAGACTGAGGTAGATGACTTGAGGATAGGTGATGTGGGTTGGAGTTTTTCAATAGAAGAATGGTGGATCATATATTTACATGTATGGTTACTTGTTATAGCTATCAGGATTGATAAATATAAGCTATATTGCACACTATTTGAAATCATAAATGATCAAATCAAGACAATACTTCTTATAACAGATGCGTCGTAAAAAAATTTCAAGATTTTTTTAGGTCTGATGTGATTTATCACTAAAATGAGAATGTTTCTTCGTTATTCCAAGTATAGGGTTTGGTAATAAATACCCATAATAGATAAAACAAAATGTTTTCATAGCTATAATGAAAAATAATAATAAGATAACCAATATGAAAGGTGCAATCAAGATGCACCATATTATCCAATGCTATTAATCTTGTTTAACTTGATCCTTTTAGGGTATAGGTAATTCCTCCATCTATCATATATGAAAAATCAAATTTATTGCATGCATGGAAATGCCTTGATGCATAATAAGCTTCATAAAATTGCATACAAAGATTCTAGAAAGGACAAATATACTTATGAAAATCTATGCATATAGATTTATTGATATAGTATAATTACATAGTTTCAATGTAACCTTAAATTCTAAAAAAAACTATATATATTTTTATAAAATTAATTTCCATCAATTGGGGCAATTAGAGAATTAAGTTGTCCCCTTATACAACTCAAAAATTCATTTTTCACCATAGCCCTCAAGGATAACTACACTGATACCAATAATAGGTATTGGAGAAGCCAATACATAGATTTAACTCATGCACTAATCAATGGGGTTGAACACATAGAGACAAATTTTCAACACAAATAATATTATGCTCTCTATTCTAATTAACAATCACTCAATACACATTAAAAATATATAAGAATATGATTTTGATAATTTATCCACTAATTTCTCTGACCAAAAATCCTCTGATTATGCAAATCACTAAATATGATATATTGTTATAATAATATAAATAATATATATTCTTATCTATATTGTAATATTGTTATATAAAAATATTATAATTAATAAATTACAAATTAACTAACCTATTAATATTTACCTCTAGGTAAATACCCAAATTTACACAATGTGAACACTAATCCCAATAAGATCAGTAAGATGAAAATTCAATTTGATGTCATATGTCTAAGGTCATTAATGTCAAAGTAATTTTTAGGTCAAGTATTGGTTCACAAGAAGGTGGCTATGTTCATTGGTATGAGGTTAATTATTTGAGATTACTAGTGTGAATTTGAGTGATCCATTGGAGTGTCTTGTGAAGCATAGTGAGGTATGATGAAATGAGTGATTACATGTATGTGGAGTTGTTTTATAGATTGTAAGTTTCATGTCTTTGGTGAATATATTTAGAGATTCATGAGTTGTGAGAGAGAGAGAGAGAGTGTGTGTGTCTTCATGTCTTGAATGTTCAAGAAGTCTAGTTCAATTTTATATTATGACCTATATGGTCTAAGGAGATTTGGTCAAAGTATAATGATGGGAAATGATATTAATCTTTTCTTATATGTTTTGAGGTGAGTATTGAGATATATAGGGTGTCTTGAAGATCTCAAAGTGGTATTGTGCCTAATAGGTCTGTGTGATATACTAGTTTCTTAAGCATGAATATGGATTATAGAGGCATAATGGTGGTGATATGGATGTGTGTGAGATTGAAGTTATGTAATGTAGCATTATATCATGTGAGAAAGTTATTTAATAAGTCACTTGACTCTCAGAGTGAGCCAAAGGGGTAAGTTCTTCTTTTGTGGTCTTCTCATGGACCTAGTCTTAAGACCCTAGGTGGTAAAATGAGGTATCATGATCAATTTTGGAGGATTGTGAGCTCATGCGAGTTTTTATAGAGGTGTGATATGTTGTTTAAAGAGTTATAATTAAATTTTAATCCTTGATTGGAAGAAATCATAAAAAGTGGATTTGAGGTCTCTTGTATGTGCATAATAAAGAGATGAAAACCTAAAGATTTTCTCATGCTTATTGGCATGTGTGACTATTGCATGGGAATTTTATCTCTAAGGGAGAGATGGAAAATGGTCCTATAATTTTTTTATAAACATTAAGAGTTGGATTCATGGGTAGAGCTTTATGAACAAATGTTAATAATAAAAATTGGTCTAAAACCCTCCTAAAAGCCTCATAGTGATCTCATATGGAAGATATTGATGGAAATGGCTGAGAATGGACTAGATGACCTATTTTGGTGATTGGAACATGTATATAACTCTACTTAGTACCTCTAGGTGGCATTGGTCTATCATAAGAATGAATGAAAGCTATAGGAAAACCCTTATTTATCAAAAAAAATATATAATAGGAAGGGTTGACTAAATCAAAGTTTCACAATGGATGGAGGTTGAAGCTTGAGATTTTTATTTTTTTCCCATTGTTTTTTATTATTATGTTAAAAAATTTAAATATTCTAAACTGGTAATGGACATTGGCCTATGACTAAAAAGTCTAATAGTGAAGACGGTGAGAAAAACTAGGCAGAAGTGAGAATGAGATTAGGGATGATTTGATATGGATTAGGAATGCATAAAATTATATGGGGTTGTTTTTAAATACCTATAACACATGTAATTTTTTTAATATTCTATGGAGGTCATTTAAAATGATAAAAATGTTGTTTATAAGATGACTTATCTAGTGAAGATGAAATAGTGGTGCAAGTTTCAAAGATTGGTCTATATATTCCATATTTTCCATTAGACCTATGTATCTTTGTGTTTGAATATTTTATAAATATCTATAGGGATAATATTAATTCATTATTCCTTATTTACTATTTATATATATTTATTTGATTTCATAATCATTATGACTAGTCCTCAAGGCAGAATGATAGTTCTAGGTATGGAAGATGGAGTGAAGCATTTGAGGCTCTATGATAGGATTAAATGTATATAGTTCACATGATGTTTTATTGGATATATATGACATAAAATTATTTAAATAAGGTTTAGAATTATAAAAATAAGTTGAAATATGGAAGCTAAATTGGCTTGTTTGGATGTGTAAGGACTGTGAGAGAGAAGGTCAACAAATTAGTCTACAAGATCAATAATTGACACTATATATTGTGATATATCTATTGGATAATGTTATAAAATTTAACATAGTAACTATTAATGTTGATTATAAGTCTTGGAAGTCTCTTTATAGGAGTTGAAAACAACATTCATCAGGACTATATTTTCAGAGTCTTTGGTAGTTTTTTCTGTGTTAGTGATATTAACATTTCTATGTCATTTTGACTAGTTTGGAAGGGTAAAAAGAATTTTTTGATGTATTATATATTACATAGGATTTTATACATTCATTTGGAGTGTTTGAAAGAGCCTATACTAATGGTTGAGATCAAATTACTAATGACTAGGTTTTACACAAATTAGCAATTTTGAGTGAGATTTTTGATGAAGTGTTCCTAATTTTTGGATCCTTAGTTATGGATTATAATTAGATTGCTGATAAACCTAAGGTAATGAAGTTTCCATCCATATATATATATATATATATATATATATATATATATATATATATATATATATATATATATAGTAATTAGACCTAATAGGTCTTTAAAGCCAAATGGTGTTTTCAAGGTGTGAACAAAGGATTTGTGACTTATTGAATATAGAGAAGGTAATTTTAAGTTTAAAAATAAGTTTTTGAAAGATTTGATTTAACTGGTGAGGGTCATCTAGGCCATAGTGGTTCAAGTTTTTCTATGGAGAAGATAGACCTAAATCATTAGGTCTCTAAGTAGGCCTAAGTGAGGAAAGAGGTCTAAGTGAGTTTGGCTGACTTAATAGTGATATTATTTTTACTTATTATTATTTTTATAGTATAATAAGACATGTTTTGGGTTTGAACCTAATGTATTAGTTCTTTTACCAATAAAGATAGGATGTGAGCAAAGTGATTTGTATTTATACAAGGCCTAATTGGGCTAATTGTGTGTGTAATAGATAAAACTCTAATGAGCAAAGAAAAGGGAAGATTGTGAAGGATAAGGAGGTATTATAGACTATTATAATAATGGAGGTAGACTATGATGAACATATAACATATTTTTTTCATATGAATGTTAAATTTTGTTGACCTAATAAGCCTATGAAGTGGCATATTAAGCAAGGAAGCCTAAGAGGCTATTTGGATATGGATATAAGATTGAGAAGAGTTGAATGAGTTGAGTATTTTGAGAGAGTATCAAAGCTACATCAAAGATGTGTTTGTGATATATGATACTAAGTATAATTTAGATATAGAATATAGAGATTTTAAAAAGATGTCACCATCTGTTGGTTGAGAAACAAGGTGTCTTAATGTGATCAAGTTGGTCTTGGTTGAGCTGGTGCTTTATCAAGGAGTGAGAGATGCCTTACAAGATTGGTGGTTGTATAATTCTTATTGAAGTGTATTAGTCAGTGTTGAGTAACGTAGGGTGTTGGTTCCTCTTTGAAAGTTGGAGCATAATAAAGTCCTAGTTGATTTGGTTGACTAGTGAGGGGTTGGTTCTCTTTGTGGTGTTGGTGCCTTACTAAATATTGATTCATTACTTATAGGACTATATTACAAGATGTGTGTCAATGGGTTTTATCCGTGATGAGGGATTCCCACATATATCTTGTGTTCATACATTGTATGCTTATTAGAATGCTTGTTTATGCATTGGTTTATGTATGTGTTTTGATGAATGCTTCATCAATGATAAATGAAATTGAATGAATGTTTTAAGGTAACTGATTCACCCCATCTTAATATCTTCACTTCTAAAGAAATTGTTCTTTCCATCAACAAAATTTCTATGCTAATCATGAAATCATTTTACTTATTTTCTATTTTATTTTATATCTATGGGTAGACATTGGTGATATCATGTAAAACTATAGTGAAATCATTCAAAATGGTAGTGAAATCATCATTCTTAGTAGAAAATTCATCAAATAGATATATAAATTCATTCAAATAGTAATGAAATCATTTTATCACTATTTGTAGACACCAAAAATCTACACACCATAGTTTTGAATGTCACAACACCTTAGGAACCCCTTAGGACCAATTTGACACTTTGATCCCTAATTGAGTCTGACCATGGTTAGTTTGACAAACTAACTAAGCCCACCCTTTAACCACATTTTTATTATGGCCATTGACTATTGACAATCACCTTGACCATTGATGGTTAGGGTTGTACCACCTAACCAACTAAACACCCACATCAACTCCACCTTGATTTTATAGAAATAACTTATCTAAATCCATGTGTGAACCATTGCATGCATGAGTTATAATTATAAAAACTATTTAACATCTTGTTGTAGCTCTCCTTCCTTACATATAAGAAGAGAGGAGCAAGAGGTGAAATGGATCCACAACTATCAAAAGATTTTGCATTCAGAGCTTCTTTTATAGGTATCATTCTATAAATCTAACATTCTAGCCATTACAATAGAGAGCCAACTTGTTGTTTCCCTTCAGATGAAAACCTAGTATTGTTACTCTATCATAATCATGTCAAACTCTATAAATGAGCCAATGACCTCAACCATTCATCTAACCAACCTTCTATAAGGTAAGTATTTATTTTATAATATTCAATTACTTTATTTTTATTTTTTAATCAGCCCTTTTCAAGCTAACCTCCTAGAATTTCCTTCTATGATCCCTTCAGTCATAATTTTTATCAACCCAAGATAATACACTATAACTGTCAATGGTCACCTTGAATACTGATAGTCTATCCAACTATCGATGGTTGCCTCAACTGTCAATACTCATCTTAACCTCTGATGGTCACATCAATTGCTGATAGTCACTATGGTAGAAAATAATGGAAAGTTATTTTCAACCTCTTACCCTCAACCAAACCCAAATTTTTATGTCCCTACCTATTCATAGACCCTTATGCTATTTTTTAAATTACACTTGATCCATTTAACATTAGTATTGACTTGCTTATTACTATATTAGTCATTTCTATCCTATTTCTTTATCAAGAATTTCTTGTGTTCAATTACAATATCTTTTTATTATTGATTCAAGTAATTTTTCTTCTATTTTATAAACTTAATTGTTTGAAATGTGTGGATTGATATCCCCCAAGGAAACTCCTAATTCTAAGATCTAGCTGGTGTTAGGCAATCCACCTACCTATCTATTTAACCACCCATTTGCTTTAGTGTTGTCTTATTTGCAAGTCATCCTCCCAAGCCAAAGAGGATCTCTTCATAATCATCTAATTCAAAATGAACACAATCAAACATGTTTTTCAACCATAACTGTATTTAGTTTCTTCTTCTTCTTCATTTCTAAAAATATAAGCTGAAATTCACTAAAACATTTTGGTACACATAGTGGGATGCTTGAATCTTTACTTTGGTTTTTATTATTTGTGTATATATTATTTTCTCTTTATTCTATGCTCATAAATGACATCAAAGTTTTTTTGGGGATTAAAATTGACTACATATATTGATTGATTACAAGTCTAGCTCATGTAGTTTAAATTTAGGCAAAGTAATCCTATCGTAGCATCACTTTTATTTCACACACAACCAAACCACCTACATCAATCAAACATAAAACAAACTTGAGACAAGGCTTGACTAGGATTTCATCACCTAGAAATCACCTTACCCTTTCTCAACTATCCTACTTGGAGGTCATTACCAAGGGGAGAACCAATTCAACTCTTTAGTTGAGTATAAACTCTAAAAATCTATATATACTAGCTAAGTACCCAACACCTTTATTTTTGCAGTGTGTGAAGTGCGAGGCTTGGCCCTAATACCAAGTCACATATTGATTTTAAATAAATATAATTTTTGAGAGCTTAAACAACCTAAAACCAACCATAGACTTATTTTATAGTACTCTCTCTACAAGCCAATTTTAGTCACATAATTTCTTGAAAGCTTAAGGCATAAGCTAAAAGAGAGACTAAAAAAATTTTATGACTTAACACACTTTCTAGTGTGTGATTGATTTCATTTCTCATTTCTTATCTTCTCATTATTTGAATGGTGAGATTGTTTATGTATTATCTCTCCCTTACCGTGGATGGTTCTAACTCACCAATAGCAAAAAAATATAGCAGAACAAAACCCATCACTAAATCAATCAACCCATTCCACCTCCTCATCCATGGAGTGTGTTTCTAAAATATAAAATTCTCCTTATCCTTTGAGAAGAACTTCTTTCCCTTGATAATTTCCCCAAAGAGATATATAATTCATCACATTCTTAGATAATAATCCTATAGCCCTTCAACATTATCTTAAAACTATGCCTCATCATGCCCCTACTTTGGTTCCACTTGTGGTGCCACCTTATGGAATGCCTTACCACCTTATGGGAAATAATTCTATTACCACAATCACCACCCATCCATTGAATACTAATCTTCCTCATCCACCAATAATCCCTTTGATACTACTATGCAATACCAACCTACCCAACCTAAAAACACCATTATACCTTCCACCCCCACCAATAAATCTTATACCTTAGGAGAAACCCAATCACTAGCCACATATACTCCACTCACCATGGGAGTACCTATAGCTATCATTACAAACCTTTCATTGGCTACCTCCAATTCAATAACCACAACCCCACTTCAAATTTGTGTGGTGCATATACCTTCTACCTTACCACCCATCAACACAAAGGTCACTACCCTTCCTTTGATCACAAACCTAACCACTACTCCTACCTAATAGATGCCCATTATACCAAACCTAGGTTACCTCCTTAATGCATAAGTTAATGTACCTCTACCTACTACCCAACCACCAGTGTCCATGTACCAATATGTGGCAGCTCTTGAACACCTTACTAGTTATTAGTATGTCACCCAACCACCATAGTAGTATTCACCTTATGACACTTCAAGTGTAAAACCCTTATAATATATAATTAATATTCTCATATATAAAATGACTACCTTAGAATCATCCATTTTTGGATCGCACAACATCTTATCATATGACTAGATCTAGAATGAGCCCATCTACCCATCTGTCTCTATTAGACCATATCCTCCTTAGTGATAACCTCCCAAGTTCTCTAAGTTTAAAAGTAAGGAGGATATTCAACATCATATCAAGGCATTTAGGAATGCATGTTATTTGATTGCCTATTATGATGCCCTCCTTTGTACCTTCCCCATGTACCTATTTGGCTCAACATTATATTAGTTTAGTGTCATAACCAAACACTCTTTGTTCTCTTTCACCTAGCTAGGACAAAATTTATTGGATTAGTTTTTGATAAATCTCTCCAAAAAGGTTTCAATCACTAACCTTTACTCTATCTAAAAATTTGATGATGAATCTATTGCTGATTTTGTAGCTTGTTGGAGGATCCTAATCAATCAAATTTCCTTCTCCTCACCCCAAACTGAGCTGATAGAAATTTTTAATTAGGAATGTGCTAAGCACATCTCTTCAACACTACATGTCTAGAGATTCAAAACTTTTGATGAATATTTTACCATTGCATGTAAGCTATAAATTAGATCCATAAATGAAGGAAAGCTAAAGTTGTAAACAAGAACTCTACCTACAAAACTAATGAGACCTCTTCCTATAAACCAAGCAACCAAACCAATACCAATGCTAAGAGTAAGGGAACTACAAATATGGTTGTCCTCAAAACCACTCCTCCACCATTTTTCAACTAGCCAAATTCCTTTATCTCCTCAAAGCAAAACACAAGGAACCAAAATTAAAACAATCAAAAGTGTTTGACTCCACTCAAGGAATATTATGCTTCGATCTTATAGATGTTGTTGAAGGATAATATCATATAACTTCCTCCTATGAATCCTCTTCAATAATTTTATTCTTCTCATCCTACACCTATTTGGTATATTCAAAATTATCTATGTGATTTCCATCGAATAGTAGGGCATAACATTAGTAGGTGTAATACCTTAAAAAGCATTGCCCAATCCCTCATTGATAAAGGAAAACTTGTGTTGGACAATCCCAATGTACCTCAAAACCAATCCCTTGAAATTTTTAGGCAACCTTTTCCCAATCATGTAATTAAAAAAATGAGATCAATAAGGTTAAGTATTCTCATGATGTCCATATTATAAATATGGTTCTTAACACACTTATTGTTGTAGAACCTACTACCTAATCTACCTTTTTCTCCCCTCCATTTATTGAGGTAGTGGATTTACCTTTTCTTCCTTTGAAGACCCAAACTAAGGAAGTATCCCTTTATCCTCCTCCACTTATTTAGGTAGTCGATCCATCAACCCCTCCTTCAACTGACATATTAAAACAAGCACCCATTTTACCTTCTCCCTCAACTACTTCCCCTTTGGAGATCACTGCCAAAGAGGAAGCCACCATGTTTGCACCTCTAACAAAAGATTCACCCATGAAAACCTTACATCCTTTGATTGATTAAAATGATGAGGTTACCATTCCCCTTTCTCATACTATGGGCTTATCTTTTAAGTCCACTATCTAGGGAACAAAACCAACCTATAAACCATTCTCTAGATTAGTGCAAAAAATAGAATTTATCTCCAACCCTAACATGGATTGAGCCACATTTTGGCAGAAATTAGGGCTACCTTACATCACCAAGCAAGAACCTCCAACCACACCTTTAATATACCAACCAACCACATCCAAACCCCTATCTTACTAACCAAACTGATAAAAGTCTTTACAAACCTAATAATTTCTCAACCATCCAATGTATCCAAACTCCAAACAAAAAAATCATCTTATTCAACCAAAATAACCAAACCAACCCAAAACCTTAGCACCTTCCCTACATAGAGCTTTAGTCACCCATCTATGAAAGTGGAGATTACCTTACCAAACCCAACAACCAAATACAAAACCAAATCAACCAAGGAATTAAATCCACCAAAAGGCAAAAGGGCCAAAATCTTACCTCCCTCAACCTTTCCCTCTATCTTGGGGCCTCATCCCTCCTCTTTGATTAAGAAGCTAATTGTCTCAACTAAAACCCATTTACGATTATTGGTTACACTAACACACTCACTTATAGACACACCTATCTTCACTAAGCCATCAATAACCAAACTACCTACCATAAAACCTCTTACCTTCAACTTATCAACCTCAACCTTATAAAAACCAAAACCATCCACTAAGACCACTACCATACCCAAACCTCCTACCACCAAGGCCATTGGCAAAAAGACTTACATCTCTCCAACTAAGACCAAAACCTCTAAACCCTCTCCAAATTTAGTTGCATATTACTCAACTATTTTCAAAAGGTTATTGTAAGCTTCTTATTTGACCTTACCTCCCATCAGATAATTTAACCCCCTTGGTTAAAAACTAGTCTGGTATAATGACTACTAAGTATGATCTTATCATAGGACACCAAGGCATGACATGAAGAACTAAAAATCTCTCCAAAACATTATCCATCAATGCTATGATGAGGATGATATATTAATAGATGAACCTCCCATAATCTTTTTACCAATCCAACAATCACTAACCACTACCCAATGCCTACCTACTCCCCCACTCTCACCTTAGAGTGATGAAGAACCAAACCAATCTCCTACCCATATTATTCCCTTTATCTATATTATCCATGTGGTCACATGATCACACACTCAATATAAAGATACAGGGAAGGCCAAAGTGTCTATCCCATGGACATACACATCTTCCATCTCCTAACTAAGTCAACTTCAAACACCTTCACCTTCAGCCAAAGCCAGGGTATCTATCTTGGGTACTTCCTAATCCAACCCATCTAAATTAATCAAGAGATTAGTGTTAAAATAAATTCAATAGACCTCGATGAATATGATCCTATATGAGTTGATCTCTACTTCACCTCATCATCACCAAGCAATGATAGAGGCATTACAATTGGTATAGGTCTAACCTAAAGACCCTTAACCTTTGAAAGCCTTTATTGGCACTCTCCAAACTTCTAACCTTGTCATATTTAGGGACTTAGAAATACCTTCTATCCATCATAATGACCTATATCCCCATCTCTTTATTACTACTTACATCAACCAAACCTACATCAAATGGGTCATGATTGATGGGAGAGGTAGTATTAATATAATCTCCTCTAATGCCTATGACTAGCTCAACCTACTAAACAATGTCATTTCTAAAACCTAAATCATCCTATAATCCTTCAACAACACCATGTCCACTACCATATGAACTATTTTACATCATATCCATTTAGGACCTTGTATTCTCCCTAATCTCTTTTATGTAGTGGAAGGTGAATTCTAATACAATTTTTGATAAGATGACCTTAGATCCACTCCATGGGTTACAACCCCTATACCCTTCATCATTATATTAAATTTGAGAATTAAAGTATTTTTGTCACTATACAAGCTAACTTGATCCCTTTTTAATCATTCAACATGACCTACTAACTCAATGATGTACTCCCACTTCTATCTAGCACACCCTCCTCAACTAAATATAAGACCTCAACAATGAAAGAGGGAGTCATACCTTCTACCAATGAGGAATAAATTATATCATCCATCCCCTATAATTATATCCACAACTTAGACCACTTGGACTCCACATTCTAACATCTTTCACTAGTGGAATATTTCCTCCTTGTCATTGATGCTTTCCCTACTCCCCAAGAGTATGGGAAACTTGATCACTAACCTAGATATGACCCTAATATCAGAGCCATTATTATTATTATCACTTATATTGACATGTATTGATCCTAAAATTACATGGTTCAACCCATATCCTCTTACCATGCATGGATAACTGATATTCTCAACTTAATAAGTGTCCTTGTGACCCTTAGACTTCTCTTATTCTCTCCCTCTCTCTATGTCTCTCTCTAAAACTCTAGAAGAGTTGTCCATTTTGGAATTATAGGTGATGCTCCACCTAATTATGGTGAAGCCTTAATATATTATATACCTTTTGATCAACAAAATTACTAAGTGTTACCTCTTCATGACTATTCATAAGTGTGTTCCACTTGAATGATGAATCTTGTTTAGTGAAGACTATGGATTCCTAGCATGTGGTCTCATTCTTTCACCTTGTTTGCAGATAGAAAAATTATTATTTTAGGTCATGTGAAGTATTTTAAGATATTTTAAATGTTGAGTGAGTTATTATTTTCATTAGTTCCATTCAAGTGATCTTTTTTAGTCCTATTAGCTTTGTATATTCATCCATGACCTCACAATGTCACATTGATGTGAGAAGAGGAAGATTGAATAAGTTTGAATTTTAGTTTGTTATTTGATTTCAAGTGCATAATGAAATTGGTTGGAAGTCATAAAATTGATTTGGTGTATCACCTCCTTATTTTATATTTGATTTCAATTATCTCTCTCCCTTTTCACCCCCAAAATTCCTAGTAGATTCAATCCTAACTGGTACATCATGAAAATTATCCCTATCTAGAGACTCACCTCATTCCTTAGGCTAACTATAATCATAAAGGTGATTAAATTATGTGACTTGGATGAGGATATCATTTTGAATGTCCTCAAAGGGTGAAAATATAAGTGACAATAGTTTTTGGCACACCCGGTGGGATTCTTGTTCCATGAGTTAGAGGATTTTTGGTGTTGTCCTTCAACACATCAACCTTTGGAGGCATATTTTCAAGCATCAATAGAGACTCCAAAGACATATAATCTGGTTAATAATCCCAAGTTTTCATTTAAATATTGATGGTAACATATTTATCTTTGTCCTTGTTTTTAATGAAGATTCATGGCTGACCTTGAATTTGAGTTTTATTGTCTACAAGTTGGTGAGACATATCCATCTTATCCCATTCCCTACCAACATGAAAAAGTTTTTGTTCAATATTTTTATGATCATTATCAACCCCAATATGACCATATTAATCCTTTTCATGAGCTTTATTAGTATTATAACTAGCCTTATCAATGTTTTACCTTTCCTAGTCAACCTAGTCCTTTCTCTAATCAACCTATTTCCACCTTCAAATACACACTTTTGGAATATGAAAGGTATATGTTGGAGCTTAATAATCTAAGGGGATGTGGTCAAAGGAATCCTAATAATTTTATCAATCAATTGATAAATACATTAGAGTTATTCAAAAAAGAGTGGGGACCTATTAAGAGAGCTAATTAGCAAAGACTCATAAGTGAGACGCTCGATGTGAATGGTTTAGTCTCTTCCTTAGAGGATAGGCTAGAAATTCATGAAAGGAAATCTTACCAAACATATCAGCCTTTTTAACCACTTCCCCAAGTTCCATATCAGCCATATATGACCCATACTCATGAGACAAACCAAACCTATCAAGGTCATCTTCTTCCTAATCAGTTGGGGGAGAGTATTGAAATAAAAAGTTTTGTGTTTGAGGTCAATCTTGATAAGTAGATTGAGTTAGATAACATGAATATGTAGAAGTCTATGTTAGTAGTAAAAGAAGTGGATTTCAAGCCTACTTTACCTTCTCACATTTTATCCCTACCACCTAAAAAAATATACTCATAATCCCAATGTCTTAAGTTGGATAAAAATAGTGGAATCATGGGGAAAGAAGGAGGAGAAAAGTATTGAACAAGAGTGTGAAATTGAGGACACATATAATACTAAAATCCCAAGTTGCAGAAAGATAGTAGAGTCATGGGGTAATAAAGAAGATATAAGCATTATCTAAGAGTGTGAAGTGGATAATGGATTTGATCCTTTGCAAGTCCCTCCCACCATTCCTTAAGAAACCTCTTCTATTCCATGGAAACCTTCATGTAATCCTTATTCCCATGATGATTCCTATCAACTTCAAGAGATGATTTTCCAAGAGAACATATCCAATAAAATAGAAGAATTAGAAGAAAAGATGAGAGTGATAAGTTAAGGTGAGATGGAAGGTTTAGACCCAAGAGAATATCCTATGTGTAAACACACCGCATCTCCCCTCCCTTAAGAGCCTCTCAAAGAGTCTCTTACATTCCATTCCCAATCTGATTTTGAGTTATATGTGCCACGTCCACCAACTAAATTTATCTTTTCCTTACTCCATCACCATTTTCCTTCATAGAAATATGGTGTGGTAACCAAAGGAATATCGGTTGGTTGATAAATAAATAGAAGTCTTTCTTAAGAAAAACATGCCTCCTTGGTAGCCTCATTGGGCTAGATCACATGATTTCAAGATGCTTAGTCTTAGAATAACCATGAAGGAAGTTGAAGATATTGTAGACCTTAAATAAAGAGATCAGATTATGATAACTGAAGTTCATTTTGAAATCCATCAAGAGGTCTTAAGTGATGAAGAGAAGGTAAGTCCTTGTGTTGAATCTCTTTTCTTGGTTGATGATGAAGAATGTTTTGTTTGTGTTGAAGAACTTATGTTGAGCAAGGAAAATGAAGAGTAATATGCTCAATTAATAGATAATAAATAAGACCTTATGAGTTTCTATGAGGAGTAAATAACCATAAGGAATCCCTTTGGTGAATGAAACGACAAATCATAAGCTTTTGCCTCCATATTTGATGAGGAAAAAATGATCATTGATTATTTTCTCACATTAAAAGATACCATGGATGGCTTAAAATAGGTTATTAATTAGGATTTGGATGACTTATTTGAAGACATGAGAAAAATTTATAACCCTCTTCAAGGAGGAAATGAGTTGGTCAAATATGGAGAAGCCAACATTGGTACACAAGTAAGTGTGCAAAGGAAAAGCATTCTATCAAATATTTCCTTTAAAGAATAATATGCATTTGATGATGACATGTTTGAAGTCATCAAGATGGAATATAATATTATCAATAAGTTGGGAGAAACACATCATATCCTAAAAGATGAATCAATCTCTTATTAGCCTCAATCTTCCAAAGAACATGAAACTAATCCTCTTGAAGCCATGCCTACTAAGGGGATACAAGTTGAATATGAAATGAAGAATGGGTAGCAACATGAAGTGTGTGAACATGTTCAAGAGGAATATATAAACATTAGATACCTAATTTAGGATGATTTACTTGAGATTAGATCAATTGAAGTGTCAACAAATAGGTTTGATCCAAAAAGAACTCAATCTAAAGAGAAGTATGCTTGGCACTATGTTTCATCCCACTATGAGGATGATTCAAGAAGCTTTCCTTTTGATCTAAGAAAGGAGGTATGTTTAGTTTCTATTTTTCCATAATAGGTTATTTCCTAATTCCCCTAAGTGCTTATACACATGTGTGTGTCCTTTTCCTTTTTGGAGTTGAGGTAGTATTAGTTATATTGCTTTGATCAAATTTGAGTAAATGGTCAAAGTTTTTATTATTTGTATCAATCTATAAATGACCTAATAAGCCCAATGGAATAATACAGCTACTTGTCGACTTAGTATAACAAGCATACTACCTCTATGAGTCACCAATTTGTTGACCAAATTTGACTTTTAGGTCAAATTATGGCACCCATAGTAAAAGAATTGATATTTATACCTATAATGGGGTATAATGTATTGACATGAGGTGTTTATAGGTCATTATATGTCAATTAATGTTGTACTAGATTTGGTCATTTGTTTTCTAGGTCCATTTATCATTTTAAGGGTCAAAAATGGTGTATTTAATGATTTGTATAGGTTTATTAGGAAATTTTCAAGTTAAATGGGTGATGTCATGACCATGTGTCTAAAAATGCATCAAGAAATTGATAAAACTAAAAATTTGTAGGTTAATTAGAAAAAATTTAGTTCTCCTAAAAAAGGAATAAAATGACACAAGTATGACTCCTTGGGAAGTGTGACACATGTGAGGAGGCCATATAACATATATACATATTCCTAAATATCATATCTATGATTTTTTAATTTGTAAATTCCAATTTTGATTCAAAACTATTCTACTCTTTTTCATCCTTCTTGGCATAAAGAAGTGACTTACAAGTTTCCACTTGGTAGAGATAATAGAATGAGTTTTAGATGAAATGATTTTTGGATATTATTATAACTTGGAGACCTTTAAATCCATAAAATAATTTTGATAAATGTACAATTGTGCTTCACAAACCATCCATTTGAAGTGGAATGTGCAAATTTGTTAGTTTTTTGGTGCACCCTTCAGGTTTTGGTCTTGTTTGAGAAACTCCATATGATTCAAAAGTTGAGATTGATTCAAAAGTATTTTAGCATCATTATATAACATTTATCATTCTTTTTTTCATGTTTTATTTTTTTTATAAGCTAATACCCTTGGTTTTTTCATACTAATGCATTATGTGTTGATGAGTAGGTTTTCATGGTTTTCTAAGTTTTCATACTTTATAAATAGATTCAAGGGTTTGTGAAAGTGTCTTTATCATGTTTTTAGAGTCATATTTCTCTCCTATTTACCTTTCACTTTTAGACTCCAATGCATTCCCATGAATTGCAAGATCACATGCCACATCAATAGTTACTTGTAACCCCTATTTGTTTTATATCAAGTGTTTGCAAGAAGATTTTCACTATGATTATATGGTTTGAAGTTGATTCAAGATCCTCATGATTTTATACACTTATTTTAAGAATTGGAATAAGGTATAGGTATTCCAATTAGGCTAAAACTTGCATCATTGTTCAATTATTCTCTCTTGTTATCTATATGCACAAAGTCCTTACCTTTAGATAGCTTGACAAAGAGCTTAACACCCTTTCTAAGTGTTGAAATGAGTGATTTAACTAGTGTCTAAGCCATTTCATAGTGAATAGATCATAAAAAACCTATAAAAGGTGATAGGATAGTATGAAACCATGGGGAAACCTTCCAAGGATAAGGCCTACAGGTTTTAGGGATCATTTCCATAAAAATATAGAATAAAGCACCCTAGTTTTCTATTGAGATCTCATGATAGAGTTTCAAGAGGATTTGAGGCACCTAAATGAAAAACATTGTAGACTATACATAGGATAATATATTGAAAAAATGAAGAAGGTGATTTAATCATTGGTTTTATTTTTAGGAGGATTCAAACTTGCATCCGTTAACACTAATTTCCTACATTGAAATCTACAAGCTTGAAACTTCAAAGTGACCCTTCCCCAAGATGGTGGTTTGTGACGTTACCTCAATGATTTAAAAGTTTTTTATGATGAAGGGGAAGTTATAATTCAAAGGGGCTATCAAGAGAGTTTTATCCATGACTATTCGTAGTTAATGGTCAACCTTAGTCTGTACATAGGCTTAAAAGGTACATCTATAGTTGGGAGTGATAACTATGACCCAAAATGGAGTTTTGAGATTTTTTTAATCTTTAAAAAGGGAATAGAGACCAAATGAAACATTAATAGGTTATATAATTATATATAAACCTCTATAAATTAAGAACATGACCTCATAGGGCTCTAATGCAACCTACAACCAGGTCAAAAATAGATATAGGCAACAATGACCTGATCATCAAAGGAGTAGCATTGATATATGATTATGACTAAGGGCCCTAAAATAGTTATCTGAGGTCAAAATAATATAAATTATAAAATATATGTGAATACAAGTGTCCCTTTTTGATCCATGACTATCTACAAGTGCTCATTATATGGATAATTCATACCTATAGTAGGGTATATAATATATTAACCTGATCATGATGTTTTGATTATGTTTGAGTGTATTCAAGATAAATATCAACATAAAAAGTGATTTTTTTCCTTCAAGTATCAAACAAGGGTACCTAATAAACTTAACAAAGCCTAGTAATAGCTAAATAGCCTATAGTTAGTTGATTGACTGAGACAATGAATAAACAGTGATCAAAATAATAGTGTTTTAGTATATGAGTGGTCTAAATATGATCTAAAAAGGAAACTTATAAATTTTAAGTGAACATAATGGAATTATATGAGGTTTTGATTCCCATTTTGAATCTATATTATATAAATCATACCTACAGGTTTAGTTTAAGGTAGGGTACAATCAAGGTAATTCCATGCTCAATCTAAGTTATACAAGGGTTCAAAGAGAGTATGGAGAATATGTGTAAATTCAATCTGGTATATAAGATTTTAAAAAAAATATATTATTAATCATGACCTCAATATTCCCTCATAATGATCCCTTATGCAAAGGGAAAGCACCTACAAGGTAGATCATAATCAAAAGGAGCAAGCAGTTAAGTCTAGGCTAGTCAATACAAAGTTAGAAGAGGCCTGATGTTTACATTATAAAAATTGAAAAAATAAAAAATAATAGTGTTCTTGGAAAATTTTATGATGAATAAAAAGTAGATAAATTAACCTTTCAAAGGATAAACATAGTCCAAATCACAAACCCTGCAAACAATGCCCTCACTAGTCTCTTTTAGAAGTTTTGGTCAATTGAAGGGCCTATGCTTGGATTCAGGGTCTCAAATTTTGTGTAGAGTACATTTTTGAAATGAATAACACCCTTATATATCCACTTTTTTCTATTAATATATGGGAGTTCCCTCTATTTTGTCTCAAATAGAGGGCATTCCCCTGTACATGAGATTGATAATTTGGAAGATTAGTGGAAGAGAGTGAACCATAAGTCAAGGAGATATTTAAAAAAGGATTGAGAGTTTATTTGAAACTAATGAAAATAATGGAAACTAACCATATATGAATTAAACCAAATATAATATCCTAAACCCTTAGAGGAGTAGTTAGACCTAAAATCAAGATTAAGGCTTAATGCCCAAGCAAGAAGTCATCCATCATTTCTAACATGAATTAAGTCTATAAATGTATTTAATCATGTTAATAGGATAATTATAGAATTTTTTTAGTTAATAATATGTAAGGGAACCTATAAAAATCACCTTGACCTTCAAAATCAAAACATGCCTATTAGATATGGTGAAACCCAGTGCCCAAGTGGGGAGTCTATCACACTTATAGCATGAGGTAAACATTAAAATCCATTATATCATGATTTTGGGGTCAATTAATATGTTTTAAAGTTTTTTGAGTCAATGTAATAATCAAGAGATCCATTTTTGGTTCAAAACCAACTCAGACTCGTATAAAATAGTGAAAACAAGTATGAGAAGCCAAGTTCCAATGCTCATATCTTTCATGGAGATATGCATGGGAGTAAGAGAAGATAGGGGATGTTATTAGGGTTCTTATAGGCCATTTTAGTGAAAACTTTTCTCAATTTGGTTGTCCCAACTTTATGAAAAATTGTTAAGACCAAAAACAAGCCTAAAACCCTACTAAACCCTTGAAGGAATTAGTTTTGGAAAATGGTGTTTGATTTTCCATCTAAGGACATAGTTTTAATAAAAAATATATTGGAGTTTGGATATAAATTCCCCAAGATACTTCACACCATGTTGATTTGTATGGACTTGTATGGATGAGGGTACAGATAATAATTTTCTCACTATTTTGTGTGTTGTGCAAGTTAAAAGAGGAATGAGGAGATGAAAAAACGTTTTGGAGAAATATTTACACTTATAATAGCTCATCATATTCATTTCATGCCATGAAACAACTTATAAGTACCCTAAATAGGTGTTTCAACTTGACCAGTCAAATCTAGCATATTGGGCCATCTAGAGAGAAGGGATGAAATCTTCAAGTAAAGTGATGTTAAGAAGTCAATGATGCTTACAAGGCCATAGAGGGTCTTAAAAAATTTAATTAAACATATTTCAATGATTTTCATGGGTGATTGATGCCAAATTTTAAGACAAGTGTGCTAGGTGCATGTGAAGGAGGTTTCCTAGAGTGCAGGTGATGATGGCTCTTTTCCAGGTGATTATATTTGAAAAATCATGAAAAAATGAATTTAGAGGTATTTATAATATCCTAAACTTCCATTAAAATAATTATACCTACCCTTTATTAATTAAAATTCACTAAAATAGGCCTAATCATGAAGGCAATTTTCTATACAAGAAATGGAATTTTAGGCCACTTTACATAACTTTGATGACTTGGATTGACACTTGTTGCTCCTAACATTGCATATATTGACCCATATCCTATTAAAATTAGTTTATAACTAATATTTTAAATTTTAAAAGTGTGGTTTTGACCCTTGGACTTCTCTTCTTCTCTCTCTCTCAAACTCTATAAGAGTTGGCCATTTTGGCATTGTAGGGGTACTCCACCTGAGTATGGTGAATCCCTTCTCAATTTTATACATTTTGATAAATAAAATGACTAAGTTTTACCTCTTAATGATTTTTCATAAGTTTTTTCCATTTTAATGATGAATCTTGTTTAATGAAGACTATGGATTCCTAGCATGTGGTCTCATTCTTTCACCTTGTTTGTAGTTAGAAAACTTCTTCTTACAGGACATGTGAAGTGTTTTAGGAGATGTGAAATTTTTATTTAGTATTTTAATTATTCCCAATCGAGGCCTCTTGTCTATTCCTCTTATATTTTCACATCCATCCATGACATCATAATGTAACATTCATGTAAGAATAGGATGATTAAAGAAGTTTATGTTTTAGTTTTTTACTTAATCTCAAGTATAGAATGCAATTGGTTTGATGTCATCAAATTCATTTGGTGTACCACCTCCTTAGTTTATATTTTCTTTCAATTATCTCTCTCCATTTTCACCCTAAAATTTATTAGTAGACTCAATCCTAAGTGGTACCTCAAGGGAGCTAGCCCTATCTAGAGACTCACCTCATTCTTTAGGTTGCCCACAACCCTAAAGATGATTACATTATGCCACTTGTATGAGGAGAGCCTTGTGAATCTCATCAAAGGGTGAAAATCCAAGTGGAAATAGTTCTATTTGGACCTTCACACTATCAAACCCATTTCATCTATGGGGTACTTGACAAACCACTTGGTGCATCTAGCACATCCTCTTCACCTCAACCATTCACCTTTGACTTGTCCTATCTAGACAAGCCAAGTTTTACTAAGACATACCTCCATATGTGTGATTGGAAGAGATTTGGTCTTAGACAATATGATCATGGCCCACACAATTTTATTTTCATTGGGACCGAAAATCCTCATGAAAAACATGGCCTTAGTTTCATTCTACCTAATAAGAAGCAAACCAAACCACCTACCATCACAAGCATTGAGGAAAACATCCCTTCCTCACCAACCCCTTCTCTAATTGGGTGTGAGGATGATGACATCATCCCACCTAACATTTTTTTCATCAACATGATCAGCCCCATACCCCAGACTTATAAAAAAGAGGGGAGAACCATAACCATCCCTTTAACCCATCTTAAGATGATAGAAGATTAATCTCCTATCACTAATACCATTTAGTGCTAGGATGATCATTCCATTCTCACCTACCTTGGTGCTTGTTGTCTCCAAATATTTTACCCTAGAAGAAAGTGTTCAATCCTCTTCCAAACTTTGGTAATTTTGGAACATTTTTAGGCATGTTGGTATGATTATAGAAGAAATGAACCTCTATATTTGAAGGGGCTAGCTTCATGAATGTGTCTCTACAAAACAACCTCTATCTGAACCATTTTGATCTAAAGGAAAAGATTTAGAATTTGCACAAAAATTAAACCTACTCTAATATTGGTGAATCACCAAGATTATCTTCCACATGAATGTCATATCCTAATACATAATACAGTAAAACACATAGACCATTTTCAAGCTCTAAGGGGTTCTAACATGAGTATTTTATTACAAAGGCAAGATGTGTAAAATGACACAAGGCAAATTAACTGGAAGGCAAACTTTGCACATTCAAAGAATAGTTGTACACTTAAGAAAATTAAACACACTTGAACACACTCTATATGACCTATTAGACTAAGAAATTTTACTCAAGCATGAAGGATAAAGGATAGAAGGATGGAAAATCATCACTTGTTGTCACTATACGTCTCTTACACACTAAAGCAATTATCCAAAAACTTGAAATAAATAGACTTGTACTAATGATTAAGGGCAAAATATCATTCTAGTAGGGCTTCAACATACACTGTGTGGTCCCTTTTATACTATCCCAAGGGTTATATTTATAGAAAAAAGTAAGTGAGAAGAGGAGGCCTTTAACACTAGAAAGAGGAATCATTCTGTTAAGAGTCTCTATCTTCAACTACAACTATCTTTGAAAATGCTTCCCTAATGGGTGTACTAGTAGAGACAAGATATTTCTGAGCTAAATAATGGAATCAACCAGCTTTGTGAATGAAAGTCCATTTTTTGTCCATTTATCTTGATGATATTAGCTTCTTACTAGCTTGTTGAGTTATGTAACAACATAAGGAATAGTTAATTTCATTTTATTGGCCTTAAAGAGGCATCACTTGGAGTCTACATGTAAAGATAATTATTTTTTGATTGGCCATCACAAATGACTCAGATCATGACCTGATCAATGGTAAGATGAACCCTATGATGAGATTTGGTAGATGAAGAAAGTGATCCCTTGGATTTGCTTTGGATCCTCTTGTTTGAATGTCAATGGATAGTCCCTCATCCTAAAGTCGACATCCAAATAACCGTCACTTTACTGGGACCAATTCCTTTAAGTCATTTTCCTTGGGAATTCTTCTCAAGAATTTTCCTCAAACATTTAGATTATCTCTTTAGAAATATTATTTTAGATAAAATGTATGAAATAATTCTTTCAGACTTTTGGCAAAGGACACTTCTTTTGAGATAATTCCTTCGAAAGAATTGTTGAGGAGAAAATGTCTGAAATAATTCGTTTGAACCTTTTGCAAGCACCTTTCAAAGAAATGAACTATTTCCTTTAGAATCTTGAAAATTTACATAGAAAAAGACCCTTAAAAATAATAAAAGTGCCCTTTGGAAATCTCAAAATGGACCCCTTTTGAAGAATTACAAGTGACCACTTTTTCAAGAAAAAGATCCTATGAAAAAGTTGAAGTGTACCAATTAGAAAGCTATTTCCTTTGTAAAAATTCCTTCAAAAGGATCTTTGAAAATAAAATGTTTGAAATAATTCCTTCAAAAAACTTGGAAATGTCCCTTCAAAATTTATGAAGATGCCTTTTGGATAAATGAATTGTTCCCTTCCATGAGAAAAAGATCCTTTAGAAGAATGAAATTGTTCCTTCAGAAAGATGAACATGCCCGATTCCTTCAAAAAATTTAAAAGGATGAATTACTTTAGAGAAATTACAAGGGACACTTTCCTTTAGACTTTTTTCAAGTGACCACTTATCCAAGAAAAAGATCCTTCAAAAATTTTGAAATTGCCCTTCGAAAAACTTGAAGTAGACCAATTATTTGAAATGACAAACCAATTCCTAAGAAAAGACCCTTCGAACTTTTGAAAGTGACCCTTTGGGATTTTACAAAGGACCTTTTAGAAATATTGAAATGGACCAATTCCTTGAAAAATATTATTTCAAACAAAAAGTCTGAAACAATTCCTTTGAGTCTTGAACCAAAAACCCAAAGTAAAACCTTGCTAAAAGAAATAACACTTGAGCAAAAGGACTAAAATAACACTTGATCACTTTATTGTGGGATAAAAAAATAAGGAATGCTCCACTTAGGCAAAATGAAAGATACAAAACTAGGTGTGAAAATTGGCTAACATTCTTGGCAATTCCAAGGGGTGGCATGACTACTATGCCTAAGACCAATTTCCTAAACCCTTCCATTGGGCATGGAGTCACATATATAAGCACCCAAAATGATTTCAATAGATCCTTGGCCTAAAAAACACAAGATGGTTTATTCACATGCACAAAGGTAGAGACACACACCAAATAAAAAGAAGGAAACACACTTGTGCTACAAATCACTTAGTGAACATAAGAACAAACCAAAAGAAACACACACCTAAATTATTATTTACAAAATAGACTTGAAAGGACTAATAGCATAACTTTAGATGTATCACATTCATAAGGATAGGCAATTATTATACATTAATCTTAGTTAGCTGAAAGGAGTTTCTCTTCTTATACATGCTAATGATGTAAGGGCCACTCCACAAAGTGTCAAAGTTTTTATGTCTACATAGTTTTTATCTATCCTCATCTCATTTTAGAACTAAGTCACCTTCCTTGAACACTCTTGTAATTTCTCTTTTGTCAAAATAATTCTTCATGAGTAATTAGTGGTGTTCTATGGACTTGTGTGTATTGTCTCTTGCTTCTTGCATCTGTATTAGTTCTATCAATCTGACATCCATTGAAATATTTTTAAGTAAATCTAGTTGTTGTGAAAGTTTTAGATCAGGGAGTTCTTAAGATATGGACAACCTAGCCTCTCTGCCATAAGCAATCACAAAGGGAGAATTACCAATTGATCTCTTAGGATTAATCCTTTCAACCCATAAGGTTGTCTTCAACTTGTTGTGCCATGTTCTTTGATTATTCTCCAATGTCTTCTTGATGATCTTGATGAGATTATTGTTAGTAGATTCAACCAACCCATTACCTTGAGGGTAATATTTGGATGAGGTATTCAATTTAACTCCATTCATATTTTCTTAATCAAAATTTTTAACACTTATGAAAGTAAGTGTATTATTAAAAATGATAACATGGGGAACTTCAATCCTTGTTATAATGCTCTCATATAACTCCAAGATAGCATTTTCACTTGCCTATTTCAATGCAAGAGCCTCTACCCACCTTGTGAAGTAATTAGTAGCAGTCAATATTCATTTGTGTCTATCACTTGATGGAGGATTGATCATACCAATGAAATCAAGGACCCATTACATGAAAGGCTGGTCTACTTGGAAAGGATTCAATGGAAGGGCTGATTTTTTTTTTTTGCCTACAAAGAAGACACATTGAGGACACTTTTTAGCTCAGTGGTAATAGTCCTTAAAAAGCCTAGGCAAATAGTAATCAGACCTTATTATCTTTGTAGCTATTGTCTTAGGAGAGAAATAACCTCTATCTATACCATTTTGAAACTTTTATAGTAGCATATCAAATTGATCATTGTTAACACACCTCAACAACACACCATTCATGTATTTCCTAAAGAAAACACCATCTACAAGATAGTAGGGAATGGTCTACAATCTAAAATACCTATTTTGAGACTTTTTCAAGCCATTGGGGAACTCACCATTTTGAATAAAACTAATGATGTCTTGTGTCTAACCTTGAACTTGTATGTGATCAGTTGGTTGGAGTTAAACCTTGTTGATCAAGACTTCCTCTTTTGGCTCCTAAAAATCTAAAGCTAAATGCTCATATAACTATTTTCCTCTTACCAATATTTTCACCTTAATATCCACATCATACTCCATTACATTTTTAATCCACCTAGCTCTCTTTTCATTGAGGTCTTTGCTTAAGAGAAACTCCTTGGTGCTAGGATGAGAAAGTATGACATGTATATTGTTGTTTGAAACCACGTGTCTAAAATTTTTCAATCCCCTTACCATTTTTAGATATTTATTCTCAAAAAATGTATATTTTACCTCATAATCTTATAATCCTTCGCTGAAGAATGAAATTGGTTGCTATACCTCTTCACCATTCTTTTGCATAAGCATAGCTAAGATTGTATCAAGGTTAGCAAAGGTATAGAGTATGAAATCCTTGGAAAAATTTGGGTTAAAGAGAGTATGATATTTTGTAATTTCTTGCTTGATTACCTCAAAACTACTCTTACCTTCATTTCTCCAAGAAAAATCTTGGTTCTTCTTGAGCATGGTTGTGATAGGCTTTACCACAGTTGAAAAGCCTAGAATAAACCTTCTTAAAAAGTTTATTTTTCCCAAGAAGCTTTGAAGTAATTTTTTGTGTTCAAGCAAAGATAAGCCTAGAATAGCCTCAATCCTCTTAGGGTTAATATAAAATCCTTTTTTTGAAATAATATGACCCAATAGCTTAATAACTTACCTTCATGGACAATAAAGATGCATTTTTTTGTATTAAGGGATATTCAATACTCCCTACACTTCTCAAACACATGCCTTAGATGTCCCATATGATCAATAACACCTTTGAAAAAATAGTTATATCATCAAGGTACACAAGAAAAAACTTATTAATCAAACCTTTAAAATCCATGTCCATTGCCCTTTGAAATATAGCCCCAGCATTAGATAAACCAAAAGGCATCTTCTTATAGGCAAAAGTCCCCCCATTTTTTAGTGAAGGATTTATTGAACTAATACTCTTCATTCACTAGTATTTTATTGTAGCATGAATAACTATCAATAAGTGAGAAGCATTGATAACATGAAACCATTTGTAGAATTTGTTCCATGGAAGGTAGTGGATAATTATCCTTAAGAAACACTCTATTAAGGTCTAAAAAATCTACACAAAGTATAATTTATCCATTATCATTTTATATAGGTACAAGATTAGGCACCGAAGTTGAGTGTTTGATATGAAATATAATCCTAGACTCAATCAACTTGGTTAGCTTTTTCTTCATGAGTTCCTCTATCTTAGGATTGATAGGCATTTGATTTTGCATAACTAGTTTAGCTCTAGGTTATAACTCTATGTTGTTGTAATGATCTAGACTCATATAAAACCCTTTAAAATCTTTATATTACAAATAAAAAATGTCATGGAACTCTTTTTATAATTCAATAAAGGCCTACCTCTTGGATAGAGAACATTCCTTACCAATTTCTAGGAGCTTGTCCTTGTAAATCATGACTCTCTCATAATTCTCTTATTTCATGGGCATGCTCACTCTTTATTTCTTATTTTGATCATATTAATTGAAAACACTCTTTAAATTAATCATAACCTTAGGTATCATATTTGTCTTCAATTGAATAACTTGTTCTTCATATCAATCATGTAGTCTCTTTTTGTTCCTTGAGGAGAATCCTACCTCATTTTTTAAGAAGTGTGCAATGTGTTCATCAATTTCAAACATTTGAAATGATAATTAATTATCTATAATATAAGGCCTCATAGTGACCTTGATATAGGATTTATCTTTCTCTTTTCCTATATCAACAGCTACATGAAACTATGCTCCTATGGTAGCCAATCTCTCAACATGTTTATTTGAATCCATTGGTATGGGTTTTATGTTGAAGACATCAAATTATTCAAGTAGGTCTCATACCTTATGATTTTAGGATTTAAGAAAGGGATTCATGGCTGTATCTTGATTTCTCATGTGGTGGATGACCAACTCATTATCCCCATAAACCTTTAAATTCTTGATCCCTCTCTTCTTTCCCCATTGGAGGCCGTAAACTAGGTCTTCATATTCTGGCACATTATAAATGCAACTAAAGTGGAATATATATGAGGAGTAGTATTTATTTTATTATGGATAAACTAACATAACACTAACCCCTACACCTAATTTTATTCTTGAGCCATCAAAAAACATTTCTCAAATCCTTTCAAGTTCATGATCTTCATTAGTGAGTGAAGGAATGGAAACATCTTTTTAATGCATACAATAAAATCCAAAATCAATCTCATCTATGAATTTATATGGATCAAGTAAATTAATTTTAGTGTTTTAATTATCAAGTAAAATATTATAAATACCTTCAAGGGGGAGGATTCTTCACCATCCATGACACCTTCTTCTTTGCTAATTAGACACTTCTAATTTGAATTTATCTCCATATATGGCTCAATATGAAACCTTGCTAAGGGTTGTGTCCTTATATTTACCTTGGTTCCATATATTATTTTAAAATCTATAAAATAAAAATAAAAAAGGTACCCTCCTATCTTAGCTATGTAGTCCCTTGACAAGTAAATAGCAAAATGGGCTGGAAGGTTTACCACCACAATGTCTTGTAAAATGGGGAAACTTGGGAAATCATGTAGAAAGAATTTCAGACCCCTGACCAATCCCAATATCTTGTTTTGAGTTCCATCAAGATAAAACACACCTTTACTATGTTATTCATACTTTAATCCTCACTTATCAGCCACCACCTTAGGCATGATAGTGGTACTAGCTCCACTATCTATAATACAATTGTGAACCAACTTGTCTCCCATAATGAGTGTGAGGTAGAAGGGTGGAGGATTTTTAGATTCAATGGAGGGATATAAGACATGACTTGGAGTATTGTAAATGGACACACTATTGTGTTTTGAATATTTAGGGGCTACATGGATGCTTGCTAGCTATTCTTGTAAAAGTCCTTTTGACCAAGCAAATGCAAGACTTTCTAAAGAGATATGCTTGTCTTGGATTTATTCAAAGAATAAAAGATGTTTAGAGGGGGATTATTTACCTTTTATTTTATTATTAAAGGTAGTAAGGGATTCTAAACTTTCTACATTATAGGCTTGATAACGCTACTTTCATTCTAACTTTATTGAGGGGCATGACTGCTAGTAGGTATTGCACTAGGATTCACACTTTGTGGCCTTAGAGAGGCATAACTTGGAGTCACATGTACTATAAAAACATCTCCTATATCTCTCTTCTTGGATCTTATGTTGGATGAAATTGATGTGCTTTGATTCAACACATAATAATTCTTAGCTTGAAAGTTTATCATACCTATACTTTGGCTACTACCTTCTCCATGAATATCACTTTGGATAGGAATCACTTATTTTGATGTCATGTAAGGATTAGTTTCTTCATGTGCCACCAAACCTTATTTTTCTTCTCCACCATCATGCATAAACTAATGTTGAGCTTATCCCCATTTGTCCAAATTATCCTCCCCTTAGACCAGGTTAGAATGTACTATAAAAATAGCCTTTGTGGAAGGAGTGGAATTAGGATTATAGGCATTGGGTTGCCTATTGAAACCTTTTTGACATTTTCCTCTTCCTTGGTAGTTATATTGGGGTGGATCCATATATCCTTGTTGAGGATAGTATTGAGGGTTAGGTGGGGAGCTTACCTAGAATTGAGATTGCTTGAGCTGAACACATAACGAGTGAATTTCCTCATCTTTATCCATAGCATTATCCACCTTCATGGTAAAGTCTCTCAACATGACATTGGTGTTAGAAACTGTGCTACGCTTGGATCTTGAACCAAAATATGAGATAGAAAATGCATAGAAACTCTTGGAGGTAGCATTCCAACTTGTATCAAGCTATTCTTAGTTTCAATAGCTATCTCATATATGTCTGGTAGAGTAAATCCTCACATTGATTGTATTATCACTGACACATCAGTACCAGTACCCTTGAGATAAGTAGGGAACACAAAACTCAAAGGAGGTCTCATAATAGGTAGTAACCTTTGCCAAGTCTTTTGAAACATTTCATTAAAATCTCCCATGGATTAGTTAGGATCTCTCTTTCTCATGTTTATCTGATGGATCATCAAAATATGGTCAATTTTATTCTCAAATTTAGTTACCAACAATTCCCCAAAGCCATCCCAACTTCTAATACAACCACCTTCCAAAGTCCTATACAAGTCAAGTGCCTTACCTCTTAGAGACATGACAAACAATCTAATGGCTATGTCGGCTTGGGTGACATTATAGAAGATAAAAAAATTGAGATGTCCCTAATATGCTTAGATGGAGTAATAGGACCCTCTCTATTGAAACCAAGGAGACTCTTGGTATAATTGGGAGGAATAAGGTTGTATGCAAGAAGTTTAATTGGATTTTGGGTGTTAAATTCCAAGAAAGGTTGATACCTCTACATTTATCTTCTTTATTATTGATCTCCTATTTCTCCAACTTTTAAAATTACTGCTTCTTCTTCTTCTCCAAGACCTCCTTACTAAGGATCTTAAAAAATTAGGAATCATTCATGGTGTTGTTATTCAAGAAGAGCTTCAGCTAGAGGGGCTTTATCAGAAGTCCTAGGTAACCTAGTGAGGACCATGAAGTATAGCATGGGAAAATTGATCCATAACCAGAGATTCTCACCTTTTGGAGTCACTAAATGCTAGATTAAGAATATTTTTACAATCATAAGCTTATCAAGACTAGAATTCACCTTGACATGTCAATAATTTATCCCACCGGGTGTGATAGAACTGTTGTCTCCAAATATTTCACCCTAGAAGAGAGTGTTAAATCCTATTCTAGATTTAGGAAATGTTATAACATTTTCAATCATGTGGGTATGCTTATAGAGGAAATGAATCTCTAGATTTAAAGGGGCTAGCTCCCTAAATGTGTCTCTTTAAAACCACCTCTATATGAACTAGTTTGATCTAAAGGAAAAGAGTTAGAATTTTCACAAAAATCAAACCTACTCTAGGATTGGTGATGCATTGAGATTATCTTCCACATGAATGTCATATCCTAATGCATAATACAACAAAACACATAGACCATTTTCAAGCTCTAAGGGGTTATAACATAGGTATTTTAGTATAGAGGTGAGATGTGTAAAATACACAAGGCAAATGAACTAAAATGCAAAATTTTCACATTCCAAGAAAAGTTATATACTTACAGTAATTCAACACACTTAAATGCATTCTATATGACCTGTTAGACTAATAATTCTTCCTCAGTCATGAAGGATAGATGATAGAAGGATGTAAAATCATCACTTTTTCTCACTATACATCTCTTAAACACTCAATAAATTATCTATAAACTTGAAATAAATAGACTTGTACTAATTCTTAAAGGCAGAATATCATTCTAGTAGGGCTTCACCATACATTGTGTGGTCCCTTTTACACTAGCCCAAGGGCTATATTTATAGTAGAAAGTAAGTGAGAAGAGGAGGCCTTTAGCACCAAAAAGAAGAATAATTATGTTAGGAGTATCCATCTTCATCTACAATTATTTTTTCAAATGATGCTCATTTGGGCAATTCCATTGATCCATGTCACTTCAAGTGGTTACATAACAAGCTTGCTCTCTCTCAAAGATGCTTCCCCAATAGTTGCACTAGCTGAAACAAGATATTTTTGAGATGAATAATGGAATAAATAAATTATGAAAATGAGAGTCCACTTTTTGGTAATTTATTTTAATGCTAGATGCTTCTTACTAGCTTGTTGAGGTGTCTAACAGTGTAGGGAAGAATCTATTTCATTCTGTTGGCCTTGGAGAGGCATCACTTAGAGTCTATGTGTATAGTAGATTGTTCTTTCAATTGGCCATCACAAATGACTCAGATCATGACCTGATCAATGGTTATATGAAACCTCTAATGGGATTTGGTGGATGAAGAACATGATCCTTTAGATTTGTTTGAGTACCTCTTGTTTGAATGCCAATTGTTAATCCCTCATCCTGAAGTTGACATCCATATAACCGTGACTCTACTGTGACCAATCCCTTTGAGGCATTTTACTTAGTCATTATTCTTGGGCATTTTCCTCAAGCATTTTTAGTATCTCTTTAGAAAGATTATTTCAAACAAAATGTCCAAAATAATACTTTCAAACTTTTGGTAAAGGACACTTCTTTTGAGACAATTCCTTCAGAAGAATTATTATGGGTAAAATATCTAAAACAATTCCTTCAAAATTTTTGTAAAAACATTTCAGAGAAATGAATTTTTCCCTTTAAAATCTTTAAATTAGATAGTTTGCATAGAAAAATACCATTTAAAAGAATTAAAGTGCCCTTCAACAATCTTGAAATGGACCCCTTTTGAAGAATTTTAAGTGACCACTTTTTCAAGAAAAATATCCTTCACAAAAGTTGAAGTGTACCAATTGGAAAGCCATTTCCTTTGGAATAATTCCTTCAAAAGGATTGTTGTAGAAAAAATCTCTAAAACAATTCCTTTAGAAAACTTGAAAATTCCCCTTAAGACTTTTGGAAGATGCCTTTTAGAGAAATGAACTATTCCCTTCCATGAGAAAAAGATCCTTTAGAAGAATGAAAATTTCCCTTAAAAAATATGAACATGCTCGATTCCTTCAAAAAAGTTGAAAGGATGAATTCCTTTGGAGAAATTCCAAGGGACACTTTCCTTTGTACTTTTTGCAAGTGACCACTTTTCCAAGAAAAATACCCTTTGGAAAGTTTTCAAGTGCCCTTCAAAAAACTTGAAAATGACCAATTCTTGGAAAGAACAAACTAATTCCTAAGAAAAGACCCTTCAGACTTTTGAAAGTGACCCTTCAGGATTTTACAAAGGGCCTTTCAAAAATATTGAAATGGACCAATTCCTTTTAAAAGATTATGTTAGACAAAAAGTCTAAAAAAATTCCTTTGAGTCTTGAACAAAAAACCTAAAGTAAAACCTTGCCGAAAGAAAGAAAACTTGAATAAAAGGACCTAGACCACTTTATTGTGGGGATAAATAAATAAGGAATGGTGCACTTAGCCAAAATGAAATATGTAAAACTAGGTGTGAAAATTGGCTAATAGTTCCCTAAATTCTTATATGCATAAATCCCTTCCTCCTGAGACTTCAACTATGTTGAATGAATCCACCATGGATATCAATTTGGGTACTCTAGAAAACCCCCACATTGTAAAAATTAGCTAATTGCTGAATGTTGAGGAACATTGGGACTTCCCCTCCTTCCCCCAAGACTGAATCATAGCATTTTCTTGGTGTTATAGTGACATGGTAGGAATTGACCCTACCATTGCCACCCGCAACATAGTCACCAACTATGATGCGAAGCTTGTAAAAAAAAAACATTGGTGAATGCACCCTCACATAGCCCTTATCATCAAATAAGAGCTTTAATGCCTCTTATCTATGAATTTTAATCAACCTATTGACTATCCCCAATAGGTTTTGAATGTTTTACCTCTCAATAAATCCATAGGGGGACTATAAATTTGTGTGGACTTTCATGATCTCAACCGTGCTTGCCCCAAAGATGACTTTACTCTACCAAGCATAGACTAGATAGTTGATCTTACATCCATCCATGAGATGTTATCATGCATTTATGTGGACTTTCATAACCTCAACCTTGCTTTCCCCAAAGATTACTTTCCTCCACCAAGCATCGACCAACTAGTTGATCTTATAGACAGCCATGAGATATTATATCTCATGGATGGATTATTAGGTTATAATCAAATCATAATTGCCATAGAAGATCAACACAAAATTATCTTTATCATCCCATGGGGAACCTTCTACTATAGAGTCATGACTTTCATACTAAATAATGATAGTGAAACCTACCAATGTGCCATGACTTATATCTTCTATGAAATTATACACAAGGTTGTTGAAGACTATGTGGATGACCCCCTTGGGATACCCAAATTATAGAAAAACCATCTAGCCATCCTCAATATTATCTTTGAGTGCCTCATCCATTACCGCATCTAGCTTAACCTTAAGATGTGCATTTTTAGGGTCTTTTCAGGAAAACTCTTTGGATTTATCATTTCCCTTTAGGGATTGAATTCTATCTTTTCAAAATCAAAATCATCCTTGACATGCTTCATCCAATCAACCTCAAGAAACTCCAAAGTATACAAGGGAAGCTCTAATCCATTCATTGTTTTATCTCCTAGCTCTCAACCAATGGTAACTCTTCCACCACCTTCTAAAGAAGGATGTATCTTTTAAGTGGAATAGTGACTATGAAAAGACCTTTTATTCATTTAAAAAGTACCTTTTTTTTCCACTTATCCTTACCCCTCCCAAAGATGACCAAAATTTATAACTTTATATCTCCACCAATGACCACTCCTTAAGGTTAATGGTTGCTCATCTAGATGAGCAACACAAAGATCAATCCATCTATTACATCATTCATATGTTTGTAGAGTATGAAACTCAGTACACCCATACTAAGAAACTTTGCTATACTTTAGTCTTCATAGCCACCAAACTTCACCACTACCTTCTTAACCACAAAGCCTATGTCATAACCAATACTAACCCACTCAATTATATGTACTCCAAGCCATACAAAAACCAATTTATGGCCAAGAGGATCATTATTTTAGTTATGTTTGACCTTGAGTTTATTCAATAGAAGTAAATTAAAGGGAAAGTCATTTCTGACCAATTGGCCAAATCACCATTTGTTGATAACCAACCTCCTCCTCTTAAGTTTCCCAATGAATCCATCATTACCCTCTCTTAGGTAGAATTCACCTATTAGGTCACCATTATCTTTTATAGATCAAAGTGTTAATGAGGTAGGGGATCTAGTATCATCCTTATTCCCTTTGATGTTAAACCTCTTCCTTTATCCTTCAAGCTTGACTTTTAATTTACCAATAATATGGTTGAGTACAAAGATATAATGATATGCATGTAGACTGATTTAGCCTTAAGAGTAAAAAAATAAACATATTTAGTGATTCCAAACTTTTGGTCAATCAAATCAATGGCTCTTACTAGTGTAATAATGATATTTTACAATAGTAAAAATAACTAGTTGATGAACTCTTAACATCATTTAAACACTACCACATCTAATCAACCCCATGATCTACCAACAAGTTTTTTAACACCATGGCTTACATTACCTCTCAAATCCCATCTACACCCTCTAAATCTAAGCTATCTATTGTTATCAATAGACTTACCCAACCTTCCTATGTCAAACTAGATTCTCCCACCATCTTCAATGTGGAAGAGACCCAACCTAACCTTTGGTATTGACAAACCTTTGACTACCTGAACCTTTACATCATTCCTTTTGGTCTTCCTAGTAATTCTCAAAGATCATTTATCTATATTACCTCACATTATACTATTATTGGGATAATTATTTATAAATGAATCTTTGATGGTCTCCTCTTTCATTGCCTATGCAGTCACAAAGATTCTTGTGTTATCAAGGCAATGCATGATGGAATCTATGGGGGGAAATTTAGTGTCCTTACCATAGTTATACACATATTTTTCCTCAATTATTACTAGCCTACCCTTAACTATGACTATTTTGATTATGTGACAAAATGTGTTAAGTGTTAACAACATGCCAATCTACATCACACACCTAGCCATAATCTTTGCATTTATACTAATTTATATCCCCTCTCATAATGGATCTTGGACCTCATTGGTGAGATTAACCCTCATTTTTCACAATGACACCATTCTATCATCACTATGACTAAGTATTTTACTAAATAGGTAGAGGTTATTCTTCTAGTCTCAACCAAGGTAAAAAATATTATCAACTTTATCAACCGTCACATCATGTATCACTTCGATGTTCCTCACAAAATTATCACTAATAATGGTAAATCCATTAACAAATCAAGTCTAGGGTATTTATGATGCATTCAATATCAAGTTAAGTTTCTCATCACCCTATCACCCTCAAGTGAATGAACAAATAGAAGCCTCTAAAAAACTCTTATCAACATACTCACTAAAATGGTTAATGCATCTAGTCAGGATTGGTATTTACACATCCCCTTCCCCTTATGGACATATCACACTAGTATTCAAACCCATAAAAGTGATACCCCATTCTCTCTTATATTTGGGACCAAGGTTGTCTTTCCTCTTGAAGTCCAAATCCCATCTCTTTGCATATCTCTACAAGATATAATTACTAAAGACAATTATCATCAACACCATTTAGCCTACTTTGAGATACTTTATGAGATTTTCTTAGACACCCTTACCCATCTTCATGTTTATAAAGATCATATCAAATGTGCCTATAAAAATCATCTTAGATCATGATAATTAAACATTAAATACCTCATCCTAAATGAAAATCAACATGCCACCAATATGGAGAAAAGTAAGCGAGGCAAGTTTTATTTGAATTGGCTTGGACCTTATATCATAACCCACAAGTATGGATTAGGATCTTACCAGTTTTTCTCTCTCGAAGGCAACCCAAAACTTTATCCCCTCAATGCTTCACATTTTTGTCCTTTATTTTGTTAAAGAGCATCAAATTCACCTTTTATCTAACTTAAGCTCATCCCTTACTTACAAACCACATTCATCTCCCTATTTTTAGGGATAACTGATAAAAAATAAGTCATGTGATTACCCATCATAATAATAGCCTAATCTTAAACAATGGGTACCATGTCTCTACTCATGGCATGATTCTCATGGTACTTCTCACCCCTTATATAGGATATATTCCCATGATTTTTGTCACTTAAACCCCTTTACACCTAATCAACCTTATTGTGATTTTATTTTTTCCTTCATAAAGGTGAACCATTTAAGCCAATATAAGCATGTCGATGTTAAGAAAAATCAAACAAAGAAAAAAAGAAAAATCCAAACCAATAACAATCATGGGTCATTCCTAGCATTCACAGACTACTCCCTTAAAGGAGAGCTGTTGAAAACATATTTGAAATTTCTCAAAGTAAGATGGACTACTCCCTTGAAGGATAGCTATCAAAAACATTAATTAAATCACACAACCTTAGACCACTCCCTCAAATGATGGTTGATTAGAGCATTTATCAAAGCAAAAAAATTTCTTATAAGTTTCATACATTGATTAGCTTCCCCAACCCACCTAAGCAAATAAATAAATCCCCATTTTCAACCAATAACAAAATCAAATGAATTTTTTTGAAAGCTAAAATAAGATATCATAATAAAAATAATATTTAAAGCCATAATTAGCTCACATGAGTATATTTATCACATCAATCAATATACACTTTAAATGATATAGAATTGATTATACTAACTCTATAAAACCTTATAGAAGAGGCATGTTAGTCTCACAATAAGGTTCCATCTTTCATTCATCTCCCCTTTATACACTATACAAAAAGGGATTATAATCTCACTTGACATTATGTGATTAATACACCTTTCTAACCAACTAATAAATGATAATATAAAACATTCTAATGTCTAATGTTCCTTAAGCTAATCCACCTTTAGTTTTGTTTTAGTCATTGTCAATGAAGAAGTATTGTGTCCTCTTCCTTCCCTATTATGATTAGTTGATATATTCACTAAGACATTTGTCTCTTGATTATATCCCCTTTTCTCAAATCTATTGTTACTAATTAGCTTACTTTATGTGTTCTACCTCTAGAAAATAAACAATAGCCATAATCATAAACACCATGCATCAACATATATCATAAGTAAAAACATACATCATTAGCATGTCAAAATCAAGCATCCATGAAAAATAAAGAAACAAGCCATTTTCATTGCATGTTTAAATCTAAATAATGAAGCATATACTCATTAAAATTTAGCATGTCATAAAGCATAATCATAAATAAAATAAGATACATCTCATTGCATGATTAGCTCAGTGAGTCTACATTGTTATCCACTATCCATAACATAAGCATAATCAATATAACATGATCATGATAAATATAAAAATCATCCTATAACATCAAAGCAAACCATAGATCAAGAGAAATAATAAAGGATCATATACATAAATCATGAGTTTAACATCATAATGTATACACCAATATACATGCCTCTCTCTCAAAATGTACATCTCATTATATCAACTTGTAAGCTAGAATAAAAATAATATACAAAATATAATATATACATATAATATATACATACATATATATATATATATATATATATATATATATATATATATATATATATATATATATCATGGCTATGACCATAGGGCACCACTATCTCCTAGAGCACCACTAGGTCCCAGTTCCTATCCCTGTGAAGAGATTTCCTATCCATCGATAGATGTAGCCCACTAACTTGGTGTCACCACACTGGTACTACCTACCAAACTAGCTCTATAATCACCTCATCAAGGCTCATATAGATAATACCTTAGGACTATAGCCTCATAATATCATAATTCATCTACTGTGTTTAGATATCATGCCATGGGGATGGTGTTTGGTGGTCTTATAGGTGCCACAACTCCTCCTCTTCTGTATCTTAAGGAGTCTCTCTCCTGTGTAACCAAGGCTAGTGAAGTTCTAGCTTGGTCCCTAACGCCTATGAATATAGCCACCTAACCATGTAAAGCTATAACATATCCCTATATAGTGTCTACTGCCACTCCTACCTATGTATCTAGGATACCTCTATGAACCTATGCTCTCTAATGTTTACCATTTGGGTCCACATCCATCGACCTCCTACCACCATCATTTCCACCAAAGTTTAATTCCATGTATAGAGCTTGGTACCATACAAGGTACCCATCAAGAAATCCTACATCATCAATCATTGGTTTCATCGATAGCTCCTCATGATCAAGTAATATCTTAACTAGCTATAGGTTTGCTAAGAGGATCTCTATGTCCTCACATTTATATCTTGATAATGGGCTTAGGATTCCTTAAACCAAATTTAACTATCTCTAAGCCCTATCAAAAGGGACGAGATCTACCTCCCCATCCTACCTACCAAAGATCCACATGTAATTTTCTAAATATAGAGTCTACCTCCTTTAGGCAGCTCACTTTGGGAACCCAACATAAGGACTCTAAATAACATCACCGATCACTAATGCACCTAGTGCAGCTTTGAACCAATATACATCATGAGCCCCTCCACCTAACCCTAAAGTGAAAAGGTCATCTCTCCACCTCATATACCACACTAGGAATATATATATAAGCATATCCCATCCATATTATCCCCATTAGCCTCAACACTTAGATGTGCTCATAAGCCTAAAAATGTAGATCAATACTGACACTAATGCCATACCTCCTATGACCTCTGAAACCCCACAACTCTCTATATATCTACACCAAAAGTATAGATACCTATCTTAACATTGTCCACCCCAAAAAAATCTCAACCAACATCCCCAACAACAAGTATGGGAACCTCTCACTACTCGAACTGAGAAGGGAAAAGGATGACACGACCATCATCATCATAGTCATAATTCTCTTTTCTCCCACCACCATCGAATATAGTGTATTTTAGCCAAAGCCCCTAGCATAACATCTGACATGATCATGATCATATTTGTACATCATCTCTAATATATCTTCTCACTCTTACTTCTCAATATGATATATCAGATCACCCCCTAGAGGTAGCCAAGTGATTTGTGGATTTCATTTGGAAAGATTATCATCTCACTAGTGGGTAATAATAAGGTGTTCATGGCCATATCGCATCTCTTGATGAGGGCCATGATCATAAATGCATCACATGACATGTGCTAGTAGTGTCACATCACTTCGAACCTAATTTCCTCTATATGGGCCTAATCTACTGGGGTTTTCCCTTGATGGACCTATGTAAATATGCATGGCACTTGATCATGCATCTGAATATTCTCGCATGAATTTAAAATTATTAATGCCAAAGAAACTTAGTACCCTATACTATTTTAACTATGATATTAACCTCTTAACCCTTAACCGATAACCTATTCAACCATTATGCCTCATCTTATGAACTCTACCCTTGACCTTATCCATTACTATGGCTTTCAAATTTCACCTCCCATAACCATGATACCCTTTCAAGCACACTTTATAAAATTCATATCAATTTAAAATATTCCAAACTTAAACATTTAATCTACTTTTTAAATCAAAACACATTTACCATTTGACCTAACCACTGATGATCATCTTAATCATTGATGGTTAGATAACCATTTTTACAGATGTTCATTGATATTCAACCATCAAGCTAACCATAGATAATCATTGTGGGTAATCATTGATGGAGAATACCCACCCTACCCTGCCCTAAAACTAGCAAAAAATATACATTATCTTCTAATTTCTTACCTAATACCTAAATCTAATACCTAATAGCTAATTTCAATTTCACATTTCATTGGAAAATTTCACCTTAGAACATGGGAACCCTCCAAATGGAAAACAAGCCTAAAATATAACCCAACCAAACAATCGCCCACACTATCAAATACAAATTTTAATACTATAACCAAACACACCTAAACTATAAATTTAAGTGCAGTACCTACCTCATTCCTCAACCATCATCAAGGAGGAATCCTGGGACCCCCTACCCAACCACACCCACATCCATATTACATCCTAACTTGGTCAATCTCTAACACTCAGTACCCTCAATCTAATCAGTTCAATCAAAATCACCCACTTACCTACTAGTAGTCACCATCTGTAAACTTTGTCTAATATGCTAAAACCTAGAGATCCAAAATCAACAAAATCACATTTTAAAATAATTAATAATGATTGAATTTTTATTTTTTACCATATCCTTTTAGGGTTTGTACCCTAACCATCGATAGCCAAGGTGACTGTTGACAATTATGCTTAAGCACCCTAATCATTGATGGTCAGCTTGCTCAATTTTTTTCTCTTACCTTAAGCAACCCTTTTAGAGCAAACCCAAATAAAAACACCCACCCATGGAGTTACCTTTTCCTCCCACCCTAACCACTTCATAACCTCAACATTGGTCTATTTTTTCCAAACTATTGTGTATTTTTTGATGACTTTTACCTAGTTAATTTGACCATAGTGATAGTATTTGCCATGTTGACCATTTTTTAAACTTGTGCCACCTTGGGTACCAAACCTACTTATGTATTCTCAAGATCACTTCCTACCTTAGATACCCATGAAACTTGACCCATTTGTGTTTTCATCAACAACACTTCCTACCTTGCATACCCATTAAAACATAGACATTGCCTAAGAGACTTACATTTACGAGTGTACCTAACTACCACTTTTGATTTGTATTTCTAGCATTGACATTTAGTTTTAACATCTAAGGCAACCTAGTCTATGCAAAATCTTGGTTATCACATTTTTTTATCACACTTCATGCACACATTTTCACTTTAGTGCCCATCCTACCACCCACCTTCATGATGTCCACCATTGTCATCTCCTTCACCATGTATCAAACCCACACCCAATTCTATTTTACCTCATTAACTCTTAGTTTGAGGGGGAATATCTCTTCCCATACTCAAGTTAACTTGATCTTTGACCAATAATATATTTTTGTTTTATAGATTATTGATAAAAATTACATAATAAAAAGGGGAAAAATATAGACATCATAAATTTGCACACCATAGTTTTGAATGTCAAAACCCCCCTAGACCACCTTAGGACCAATTTGACCCTTTGACCCCTAACTGATCCTGACCATGATCTATTTGACCAACTAACTAATCCCACCTTTTAACCACCTTTTTACCTTAGCCCTCAATTACCGATGGTCAAGATGACTACTGATGGTCACCTCAATTGCCGATGGTCAGGGTCACACCACCTAACCAACTAAATACCTATATCAACTCCACCTTATTTTTCTAAAAAAAAACTCATCTAAATATATGTACAAGCCATTACATACAATATTTATAATTATAAATCCTAGTTAACATCTTTTTGAACCTCTCCTTCTTTGCATATAATAAGAGAGGAGTAAGAGGTGAAATGGATCCACAACTATCATGAGATTTTGCATCTAGAGCTTCTTTTATAGGTATCCTTCCAGCAATCCAATGATCTAGACATCACATTAGAGAATTAACTTGATGCCACCCCTCAAATGATATCCAAGTATCATTACTCTACCATAATCATGTTACACTCTATTAGCAAGCCAACCACCTCAACCATTCATCTAACTAACTTTTTTCAAGCTAAGTATTTGTTTTTCAATATTTAATTACTTTATTTTTATTTCTCAATCAACCCAGTATAATCCAACCTCATGGAATTGCCTTTTATGTTCCCATCAATCAAACTTTTTATCAACCTAAATTATTACATAATAACCATCGATGGTCACCTTTATCGGTGACGGTCTATCTAACTATCGATGGTTGCCTCGATCATCAACAATGTTAGGGTGTGGAGCTAAAAGCTTCACCTAAATGTAAACAAGAAGGAGGATGTTGAGTATGTAGTTGCCGACGTCGGTAGGATCACTGACATTGGTCAGTGGATGTGCAGAAGGAAACTGACCTCAGCAGCAGTCGGCCAACATCGGTCACCTCCAGTCAGACAGGGACCAACGTCGGTCACCTGTGCAGTTCCAAAACTGCTCTTGATGAATATTCAGTTAAGTGAACGGGCAGTTTGCATGATGAAGATGAGTTTAAAGTCTTGAGCCACAAGTCTAATCATTGTATGCATGAGATCTATATAATAGACTCATGGGCTGTATTTTTAAGTAGAAGAACTAAGTAGAACCCAAGTAGAACTTGGAGAGTTCTTCCCTTGGAAGAGCATGTTCTTCCAGGTATGTAAGATCAAGTTTGGTCAATAGGGTGTTGCAGGATCATGGAGGAGATCTACATGTGATAAGTAAGATCAAGGTTGGTCTGCTAGGGTGTGTGAATGCGAGGGTCAAATGGAGATTGGTGGGTGAGCTAGATCCAAGGTGACATCAATACATCAGGAGCAAGATCATGGTGAGATTTACTTAGAGTACCGGTTTGTACTTGATTTTACCGGATGTATAATGAGGTGAACAATAGCTTGTGTTAACTGTGTGTTGTGACCTATGAGAGAAGATTACTCAGGTGGGAAGATTACTAGGAGCCCTT
The DNA here is from genome assembly GCA_037957365.1 of Torreya grandis. Lineage (NCBI taxonomy): Eukaryota > Viridiplantae > Streptophyta > Pinopsida > Cupressales > Taxaceae > Torreya > Torreya grandis. The sequence goes on from JARHVA010002420.1 coordinate 2,384,761, forward strand.
GAGGAGGAAGCCTCATAGAGGTGGAAGAAGAGTGTGATCTCTTTATTGTAATTTCCTTTGTAATGAGTTAAATACAATTGTTTATTGCCTCTCATATTCTGTGTTATTTCTCATTGATAGTTATTTGTTCTTCTAGGTATTTCCACATGTTTAAGTTGCTTATACAATGGTAATCATGTGTGCTCTTAAATCTGACAAGTTTTGTCAGAGCTTTGGGGAACTTCGATCCTATCAAATGGTATCAGAGCTCATGTTCACTAACAGGTGGTTCAAATCTATGTAGTGTATATTGATTATAGGTTACTCACAAGGGTTATTATTTCAGTGGGAGTATAGCAAGGCAGAAGAAGGTAATCTGAGAAATTTAGACACAGGTATAGCACCACAAGTTATGTGGTGGGTTGTCTTCAAGTGGGAGCTTGGAGAGGGATACAAGCTAGGATGCAGATTAGACAAAGTATTGGTATAGGTATAGGTGCAGTTGTTTATCTCCAAATGGGAGATTGTTAGGGTGTGGAGCTAAAAGCTTCACCCGAATGTAAATAGGAAGGAGGATGTTGAGTATGCAATCATCGGCATCAGCAAGATCACCAACATCAGTCAGTGGATGTGTAGAAAGAAACTGACCTTGGTAGTAGTTAGCTGACCTTGGTCACCTCTAGTTAGACAGGGATCGACGTCGGTCACCTGTACGGTTCCAAAACTATTGTTGATGAATAGTCAATTAAGTGAATGGGTAGTTTGCATGATGAAGACGAGTTTGAAGTCTTAAGCCATAAGTATAATCATTGTATGCATGAAATCTATATAATAGACTCATGTGCTATATTGTTAAGTAGAAGAACTAAGTAGAACCCAAGTAAAACTTGGAGAGTTCTTCCCCTAGAAGAGCATGTTCTTTCAGGTATGTAAGATCAGGTTTGGTCAGCAGGGTGTTGCAGGATCATGGAGGAGATCTACATGTGATAAGTAAGATCAGGGTTGGTTTGCTAGGGTGTGTGAATGCGAGGGTCAAATAGAGATCAGTGGGGGAGCTAGATCCAAGGTGACATCAATACATCAGGAACAAGATCATGGTGAGATCTACTTGGAGTACTAGCTCGTACTCGATTGTATCAGATGTATAATGAGGTGAACAACAGCTTGTGTTAGATGTGTGTTGTGACCTATGAGAGAAGATTACTTAGGTGGGAAGATTACTGGGAGCCCTTGAGGAGGAAGCCTCATAGAGGTGGAAGAAGAGTGTGATCTCTTTATTGTAATTTCCTTTGTAATGAGTTGAATACAATTGTGTGTTGCCTCTCATATTCTGTGTTATTTCTCATTGATAGTTATTTGTTCCTCTGGGTATTTCCACATGTTTAAGTTGCTTATACAATGGTAATCATGTGTGCTCTTAAATCTGACAAGTTGTGTCAGAGCTTTGGGGAAATTCGGTCCTATCAAATGGTATTAGAGCTTAGGTTCACTAATAGGTGGTTTAGATCTATGTAGTGTGTATTGATTACAGGTTACTCACAGGGGTTGCTATTTGAGTGGGAGTATAGCAAGGTAAAAGAAGGTACTCTGAGAAATTTAGACATAAGTGTAGCACCACAGGTTGTGTGGTGGGTTTTCTTCAAGTGGGAGCTTGGAGAGGGATACAAGCCAAGATGCAGATTAGACAAAGTACTGGTATAGGTACGGGTGCAGCTATTTATCTCCAAGTGGGAGATTATTAGGGTGTGGAGCTAAAAGCTTCACCTGAATGCAAACAGGAAGGAGCATGATGAGTATGTAGTCATCAGCGTCGATAGGATCACTGACGTCAGTCAATGGATGTGTAGAAGGAAACCAACCTCGGTAGTAGTCGGCTAATGTTGGTCGCCTCCAGTCAGATAAGGACCGATGTCAGTCGCCTGTGTGGTTCTAAAATTACTATTGACGAACAGTCAGTTAAGTGAATGGGTTGTTTGGATGATGAAGATGAATTCAAAGTCTTGAGCCGCAAGTCTAATCATTATATGCATGAGATATATATAATAGACTCATGGGCTATATTTTTAAGTAGAAGAACTAAGTAGAACCCAAGTAGAACTTGGAGAGTTCTTCCCCTGGAAGAGCATGTTCTTCCAGGTATGTAAGATCAGGTTTGGTTAGCAGGGTGTTGTAGGATCATGGAGGAGATCTACACGTGATAAGTAAGATCAGGGTTGGTCTGCTAGGGTGTGTGAATGTGAGGGTCAAATGGAGATCGACGGGGGAGCTAGATCTAAGGTGACAGTAATACATCAGGAGAAAGATCATGGTGAGATCTACTTGGAGTATCGGTTCATACTCAATTGTATCGGATGTATAATGAGGTGAACAACAACTTGTGTTAGTTTGTGTTGTGACCTATGAGAGAATATTACTCAGGTGGGAAGATTACTGGGAGCCCTTGAGGAGGAAGCCTCATAGAGGTGGAAGAAGAGTGTGATCTCTTTATTGTAATTTCCTTTGTAATGAGTTGAATACAATTGTGTGTTACCTCTCATATTTTGTGTTATTTCTCATTGATAGTTATTTGTTCTTCTGGGTATTTTTGCATGTTTAAGTTGCTTATACAATGGTAATCATGTGTGCTCTTAAATATGACAAGTTGTGTTAGAGCTTTGGGGAACTTTGGTCCTATCAAACAATCACCTTTACTATCGAGGGTCACATAAACCCTTGATGATCACTATGGTATATAACAATAGTAAGTTATTTTCACCCTCTTACCCTCAACCAACCCTAACTTTCTATGTCCCTACCTATTCATAAACCCTTATCCTATTTTTTGAAGCACACTTAATCTCTTTATCATTATAATTACTTGTTTATCACTATCTTAATCATTTTTTATCCTATTTATTTATCAAGCATTTATTGTGTTCAATTTTAGTAGGTTTTGATTATTGATGTAAGTACTTTATCCTCTATTTTCCAAATTTAATTGTTTAAAATGTGTGGATTGATATCCCTTGAGGAAACTCCTACTTCAAGGATCTGGCTAGCGCTAGGCAATCAACTCAACTATATCTATCTAACCAACCATTTTCTTTAGTGTTGTCTTATTTTTAGGTCATCCTCCCAAGACAAAGAGGAGCTCTTTGTAATCATATGATTTAATTCATGCACAATCAAATAGGTTTTCAACCATATCTATATTTAGTTTCTTCTTCCTTTCTGAAAATATAAGCTAAAATCCATTGAAACACTATTCAATTTTTTATGTGCAAGTTATTGTGGAAATTTGGAAGGATTAATAGTGAAATTATATTTCTAAATGGTGAAGTCACTCTAATTTAAGGTTGAGTTTAAACAACTCAATTTTCAAGCTCCTTCATGGTCAAAACTAGTTTTATCAAACTTATAATCATTTTGTGTTGTAAGACATAGGGTAAAGAGTGCTATTTAGAGTCAAACACATCAAATTATACTTCACATTTCAATTTGGGTTTCAAAAAACTTGTTAATTTTCATGTTATTTACATTATTTCATGTTTATTTATTTATTTATTGTATTATGGGGTTATTTTTATGCATAACTATCCCTTTTTGGGTTCACTTATAAACACAAAAATTACTATTTACATTTACCCTATTTTATATATGACTTAGTGGGATGTATTTCATTACCTTACCATAAGTATTTATCGGTATGTTAACCTAAAAGGTGACATCTTAACATCATACCAAACCTCACTTAGTTGACAAAGTATACAAATTAATGAATTTTTCCATCATGAAGACCTAACTTTGTACTTGAAAAATTTCATGTGAGGAAAGTAACCCTAAGGAGTTATTTCTAATATCATAGGTCAATGTGTGGTACCTACTAACATTTTGGCCTCACAGGCCAAATGTCAACCCCTGTATTGAAAAAAAAGAACTTTCATGATAGGCCTTATAGGTTTATTCATGGTGTCTAAAACTTGTCATGATCTCATGGATGTCTTTTGAAAGTCTTTGAGTCTTTTATGAGGCCTCATATTGTCATAGGGTCTGTTTGTGGCTATCACATATCTTAACTACCTTAAGACTATTAGTGATGTGCTAGTAGTCATGATTTCTCTTGAAGTGAGATGAAAATAATGTCAAGATGTCTAATGAAGGTCTATTATTATGTTTTTAATGTCATTATTCTTGGTCTATCCTATTTAAGTAGTCTCAAGACAATATAACCCCTTGAAGTTATCAAATGACCCCTAAACCCTCATTATAAGCCTATTTGAATTAATAACCTTTGATAGGGGGTGTTTTGATAAAAGTTACATTATAAAGGTTTTGAAGAGGTCCCATTCTTACCACATGGTCATGAACAAACATTTAAACATCATAAAAGTCCCTTTTAATACTCACATCCACCTCCCTACCTAGCTAATGGACCCCACACATAGGAAATAGGTGTCCTTTCAATGTCCATTTCCATACCATCAATTTTAAATACCATGGGACTTGTGTTTTTCCTCTCTCTTCTATAAAATGGTGGTTCTAGCTAAGAAACATGGAGAAAATAATGGAAAATGAGAGTTTTTGTGTGTTTTTTTGTAGGTTTATGGATTTTTATAGACTAATCCATATAGAATAAGTTATAATATTTCAAGTTGGATCATATATAATATCTCAAACAAGTTTCATGGCTGAAAGCTACAATACAGACTCAAAATTGGTCTTCTTACTTCATCTACCTCCTTTAAATCTAAAAAAACCTTCAATTTTGTAGATAGTACAAATTAGAGAGAGAATATCATTATTTGAAATGTTTGGTAGAGGAAGGGGGTATCCTAATCTTCATACCCATGGAATTTTTATATAAGATAATGGTCTATATTTTATGAACATTAGTTAATAATATATCTAGTCCCATAAGCTTGTTCATTTGTATAGGGGCAAAAAAGTGCAATGATGAATATTTGAGGTTCTTATAAGAACCACTAGTTTTGTGTTATTAAGATCTTCATATCCCATTTACATCATCTTCCATGCATATCTCACACAAGTGGGTGATTGTAGAAAGAAAAACATCATGCCTTCATCTTATAGACTACAGACAAGTGTGCCTATGTTGTAAAACATTCAAGATATATATATCAAAGAAAGGGATGTATTAAAGTATGTAATGGTCCTTATGTATCTCCTTAGAAACATACATCATTTAATATAGTATTCACCTATAGATAGTCTTCTTGAAATGTTATGATTGAGATATAGGTGTCTAAATAGGTAAAAAAATCAAATAGAAGATGAAAGAAAAACTCCAAAGGAAACTATGACATCTTTATGCTCATTAAATGTCTTCACTTCACAACTAATACATAAGGTACTCAGTCCATACACAAGGCTAGTACATCCACCTAAATCAATCTCTCTTGAAGAGGTTTTAATAAGCATTGACTTATCATGGAGATGAGCTAAAGTGTAAATAGGTCTAGAATGGTATCAATTAAACCTCATGTCATCAATCAACACTATGAACCTAAATTCATGTTTGCACTTTACATGTTCTCCAAATTTTAGTATATCCACCTATAGCCACCTTGGCTTGGCCTAGACATGACATGTGAAAGAGGTTGAACAAGAATGGTTGGTTGATAAATAGGAGTGTTATTATAAAGGGTACAAGATAATAATGGAGTTTGAAGAGGATTAAAAATATTTACATGAGGGGCCACTTCTCTCACCACCTAGATCATCATCTACAGTCAACTAATAAGATGAGGTAGGGAGTTACAAGGGACAAGAGTTAAAGATCATTATGTGTTTTAGAATTAGGGGTGTAGGATAAAGTGGTCACAATGAGAGGTATTAAGGGATGGTGAGTTATTATTGGACATATTTAAGGTATTAAATTCTTACATTTACTTTCCAAATTTATAATTCAACCTATAAAAAAACACTTACATTAGTCAATGTTTCCTTGGTTACCAGAATCTAAGGTAAGTTTGAGGTGTTTAAGGTAATGTGTGTTCTTGATCTTAGTAAAACTAATATATTTATTGGTGCATTTCCCAATTTAGTGTGAGTTATCAAGGACTTTTGAGAGCCCTAATGCCATTATTTTATCTTGAAATCAGTCCCATGCCTCTCCTTTATTTGTACAGGGGTCTTACTATCACCTAAAGAAAGTACCAAAGAAGCATTTAAATGAGTGGATAAGGGATTATATTTAAGGATAATACTATGTAAAATATGATTATTTTTTATTTATAAATAATATACTAATAATAAGTGTACATAATGCATTATATTAATATATTCTCCTCATGTGACACACTTTCACTATCTCAATTCGTATAACAAAATTAAAGCTTCTTGATACTTGACTTATTTAAAGGACATCAAAGCTCATTTAAAGAAGGATGTGTAAGTTTAAGGTCAAATTATTTTTTATAAACTTCTCTATTTGACCTAAATTCACTACTAAGGAGAGGAAAATCCACACACATAGGCCCAAACGGACCTATGTGTCAGACATAGGCAATAAACACAACCAACACTAGAGATAGTATTGGGAAAGTTTGTGAATTTTTGACATATACAGTGTGATAACAATTTAAAAATGAATAATAATTATTTTTATAATTATGTTAATGAAATCATGTTATTTTAAGGGTCAAACAATCAGTGAGAATATTCACTATTCTATCTTAGACAGACCCCAGTCTGTTAGCAGTCTTTCAAGAGGCCAGGTGAGTAAATTGGAGATTTGAGAAATAATCAAGGAGATTAATATTCATGGAGTTTTAATAAAATTATATGTGATGATAATTTATTAATATTATCTTTAATATTGGTGACACTCAGGCTTTCAAGCTATATGCCATTGAGGGTTAGTTGAAGAAGGTAGACCTATAACCAGTCAATGCATGATAATTGAAGACATATAAAATTTTGAGGGGTTTTTTAAGGTTTTTAATACCTATGATAGGATTTAAAAATACATAAAACAATTATTATAATTATTAATAACCATTCAAACCCCAAACTAGCCCAAACACTTAGACTTGATAGTCTTGGTAGTGTAACCCTATAGGTAGCCTAATGAGGTGATGGAGACATAAGCGGTTTTGAGTATTTAAAATAAATAAATGGGTGATATAATGTGGGAAAAAATATTTTATTCTGATTTTTAATCCCCCAAACACTTATAGGTCACTTGAGCCTCAAAAATTAGTAAAGGCTGATCAGGTCTAAAACTAGTCTTCAAGCCTAAAAGGTTCACACCACCATGGGAGTAACATCATACTCTTATAATAAATATAAATTAATGAGGAGGTTAGGATAGATTATATAGGTCCAAATTAGTTATTTAAATAAATATCAATGCAAATATAATTTCAAACTAGTCCTAAGACCCTATTCAAAATCCACAATATATATAACTAGTTTGAGTGGCCTATTTGGATGCTCAAATCTTTCATCACTAAGGCATTAGATAAAATGTTATTAGTGGTAATTTTAGACCAATATTTACTTAAAATTAATTAATTAAATATTTTTATTTAGGTTTAAAATTTTATGAACCATTGATATGACTATGAGCATGTCTAAACTTCCTGCAGAAGACCACAAGCCTACTTCTCTACGTACATATCTTGACACACTTTTTGCATGCGAAATCAAGCTATTTAGATAATTTTAAGGGGTTAGTTTACTTAAAATCCATTAATAAACTTTTTATTTGGATGTCTATACTTTATTAACCATAATTAAGATGGTGGACTTAAAAAACCCTCCCAAAACCATATTCTAGACAAGTCTAAGAAGATGATGAAGAATTAAAATCCAATTGAAAATGCATGACCTTATAAACCTTTGAAATATATAGAACACTCATAGGATACCATATTCATGGCACCTTATTAAATATACACTATACGGATTTGGTATGAAACTATAATTTTTCAAGGAATTGAGTAAAAAATTAAGGTAAAGGATAGTTTGGGATGATTCCAATCATTGGAGGGGTAAATGATGTTTCTAAATTTCCTTTATATATATGCTTAGAGAAGGTGCCATAGTCACCTATATTAGTAAAATTATAGGTGAATCTATCTCAAAAAAACTTAAGACATGGTAAATGATTTTGGTTCAAATTTTAAACTCGCTCATACATAGTTTTCTAAGGTTTCCATTATACTTTCATGGTATTCAACACACACACAGTCAATAAATTAGGCCTAATTGACATACTTGGTCAACAATAAAGTTGAATAAAGGTGTAGATATGATATTTGGGATGTCAACACACATGAATTTCACTTGTAACTAATTATTAGGAGGAGATATAGACACTCTTCACAATCATGATGATAGTTTGAAGGTAGTTTTCTAGTTTCTTCAATGTATGAGAGGACTAATGGGTTATTAAATTCCTCATGGAGGATAATTACACCTTTTAATTTCCATATGGAGGAGTGATTGAATATTATTGTCATGTCCTTGCATTGAAGGGGTCTAAATCAACATCTACTACCTCACCTTAATGCCAAAAATAGCCATTAAAGAAGACCAATGCATGAAGAGAGTTGAAGGAGGACTATGCAAATGATGAAATTGTAAATGGAGTTTAATATGGTATTTTATGACCCATTTTTCTCACCTACACACCATATTTAATTCCCTTCCTCTCCTCATTTTATATATATTTAGGCCTTAAGGCCTTGTTTAGTATCCCTCTCTTGGGCATGAGGAAAATCTACATAATTTGTAGTTTATGGACCTCTTAGACTTTTAATGAGTTAATCTATATTCTCTATGATTATTTTCTAGTGTGTGTATGATTTATTGATATTCATAAGTGATGTAGTTTCCCTTCTATAGTTATAGTGCCTTCACTTAGGTGCTAACAATTTCTCTATGTAGGTTGTGTAGTTTGTTAGAATGTTAATAGTTGAGTTTAAGAGTGGAGATTTGATAGTAAGGGTCTAAAAATAAAACTTCCTCTCAATTCCCTCATGCTTTAGTCATCAATATAAACCTCTACATGAAATATTATTTCATATGGACCATTAGAGATAGTGATTCTATCCATGCATTATCCATTAGTGTATTCTTAGTTCAACTTGAGTGGATGAATTGTCATGTTGGTTCATCACCACTTTAGTGTAGATTTCCTTTATTAAATATATTTTCCATTTTAATCGTCATAGAATTAGGTCTTAGAAGGATAAATTGGTTGATAAATCAAGGGATATTTCCCCATAATCTAGAGGTTTTGCTTAAACAATAGGTAACCCACAATCTATAGGTCAATCCCATATTAGTCCAAGTTTGAGGTGTATTTGAGTACTCTAATTCAAGAGGTTGTAACATGGGTAACTAATATTTTTGGAATGCCTAGTAGGAAAAGAATCAATCATTAGAGTACTCACTCATAACCTTGTAATCATTTTGAGTAGCTTTAAGCATCTTTGGAATGGATTTGTAGCCATATTTCAAGCTTATAGACATCATTAATTCATTATTATAAAGGTAAGGAATGTTATTGGTCATATTCATGTTGTTTCTCATATGTTATATGAAGAGTTATGGAAGCCTATGGGGAAATTTTTTATCATCCACCTCCCTATCAACAATACCATGAACCCTATCAACCTTATATTAATCCTTATAAGCCTTATAATGGACCTCCTTACTACCAATACTATCAACCTCATTATGAACCTCATCCACTTCTTTGACAACCCTCTTATTCTCATGACCAATCATGTTACCAATATATTAATCCTTATAGTTAGCCTACACCAAGTAATAATGAAATGAATCTAGAGATGGAGAAGCTAAGGGAGGAAAGAAACAAGTTGAAATAATGCCTTAGGTAGTAGAAATAAATTAATTTATAAGCCCTTGTCTATCGACAAATCACCCCTACAAACCAACAAAAATCTACTAGGGAAAGCAATCCATCTCATTTTCTCACTTTTGTGGTCACTGGAAACTTCTTAGTTCACAACTATTTTTTTGATGATAAGGCTAGCATTTTAGTTATCATTAAGCTAATGGTAGATAATATGAATTTGGTGTATGGTCTTTCCTTTAACCTTGAATTTTAGTGTGGATCTACTAGAGGACATTTGGCCTTGTCAAAAAGCTTCAACTCACCTTTAATTCTTACCCCAAGATTTTAATTAAACAAGATATTATTGTTAAAGACATGTTACCTCATTTTTCACTATGTTTTTATAGTGTTGTTATGGCTAATATTTGAGGTTTCTTGTCTAGTGAATTGTATTATATGTTCTATAGACTTGGGTATGATATAAGGGTCAAAATAAGGTCTAGATCACTCTCTAAGTTTCATATTTAACCATACAAACCAAACACCTCAAGTGATGATTGTATTCATCATCATAATCCAAATCAACATACTTTTTTTAAATATCATATTCAAGATACCCTTCCTTCTCAAAATCTTATAGTGTCTTTAGCTTAGAATCCTTCACAGGCTAAAACCCTAGACTATGTAATACCTACCCTTAAAAGAGAGAGTCAAAAATAAGGGGAAGATATAAAGTCTATTGAAAAAGGTGTATCAAGTTATCAAATTTCCCCTCAGTCTTCCATATTGTATCCATTCATTATCATCATGCCTTGACAAAAACTGACAAGGAAATTGAATATTTCACAAGGAATAGTGTGCTCTCCAAGCTTGATGATCCTAAAACTCTAAGTTGGAAGATATTCCTAGCAGTTGTCAAGAAGGTTAATGAGGTAAATTTCCCACCCACCCTCTCCTTTATTGAAGGGGAACATAGTGTAGTAATATAATAACTTGAACATCCAAGCATGATAGATAATCTGTCGAGGTTAACCAATGAAGTGGCAGTCCTTCAACATTCTAATCATATTTCAACTACTAATTAATTTAAATAACACCTTAATGAGGACACATTGTGAATTTATTATGATTAAATCATGAATGGGACTCTAGTTAATACCTAGAGATTATAATTTTAATATGAAATAAAGTTGGATGACATGGGGCAGTAACAATGCCCATTGGTGAAGTAAATGAAAATACAACTTATGTAACTTTTCTCATGGAAAATATTTTTGTAATAAATATTCATTATACCATTATTGAGGATGAGAGTTATTAAACTAAATTAGATGACCCTTGGAATAACTTCTATCATGAGTTCTTGGGTGAAATTTAAAAACTTAGTATGGCATAGTTGGATGGTGGAGTTAAACAACAAGTTAAAGTACCAAGTCAAGAGGAACTTTTACTTTAGTGGGTTTAGGAGATACCATTCTCCATTTAGGATGAAGATGATCAATTTTTAAAATAACATGAGAGTAATCAACATGGTGTTCTACAAGTGGATGGTAATAATGAAGGTGATTCCCATGTGTTTTCAATTGATCAAGATGAGATGGTTTTTTTAGAGGACTCAGAGAACTTTTATTTGAGCCTAGATGATACATATATATCACTTGAGAAGCTTGATGAAGGTATTGTAAAGAACACTATTGAAGTTAATAATTATAAGTCTCATAGACAAAATCAAGGAGAGACTAATGACATGTTATACCTAGGCTTATACACCTATCAGTTAGTTAAAGAAATTGACAAACCACTATCTCAAATGGAACATAATAGAGGTACTAATAAAAGCACATGAATCAAATTGTCAAGGAAATCATTACATGAGAGCATGAAAAACCATCAATAGACCATGACTAAAGAAGAGATGAGAGATTATTCAATATAGATGATGTGGGAAGAGAATGATTCAATGCTTAACTCACATAGTCAACCCATGCACTTGGGGATGGGTCCTGAATGTCTAGTCACTCTCCTAAAAGTCCATCAGCATGCCAATACTTCAAACTACAAGTGGGGATCCTAATTAACACATAAAAATTTAACCTCATGGAGACAACTTTATCAAATGAGTTTTGATTTTGATCTTATAGGAGAGATGAGGTATGTTTTAGTTAGTGGTTTTTAGTAATTTCTTATCATGTCTTCAATATATGTATTATACACAAGCTTGTAGATAGTTGTATTGTTGCTTTAAAGTCTTGCTTAGTTTACCTATTAGGTGTTAGGTGTGTTTCTTAAGCTTAGGTATTGTTCATTTTTTGTCCTTGTTATGTCTTGTTGTTGATGTAGTCATGAAAGGTCTCATTAAGTAATAAATTAGTTTGATTATCTATCAATGTATTCTTTCAAGTCATGGTCCATGCTTGAGTCACTGGGTTCTCTTAACTAGTAGGTTGGTCATCCCTTAAAGTATCTAAAAATGTTTCTATTTTGGTCTCATAAGCAACATGTCAACCCCTATACTAAATAAACATTCATGATAGCCCTTCTAGGTTTATTCATGGTGTGTAAAACTTATCATGATCTCATGGATGTATTTTGAAAGTCTTTGAGTCTTGTGAGAAGTCTTATGTTGTCATATGATTTATTTGTGGCCATCACATATCTCAGCTACCTTAGGCCTATTAGTGATGTGCTAGTACTCATGATTGGTATGAGAGTGAGAGGAGAATAATGTCAAGATGTATTATGAAGGTCTGTTATTGTGTTTTTTATGTCATTATTTTTAGTCTATCTTATTCAAGAAATATCAATCCTAACCCCACTAAAGTCATCAAATGACCTCTAAATCCCCATTATAAGCCTATTTGCATTAAAAACCTTTGAAAAGGGGGTGGGGGTGTTTTTAATAAAATCCACATTATAAAGGTCTTGAGGGAGTCCCATTCTTACCACATGGTCATGACCAAGTGCTTACACATAATAAAAGTCCCTTTTAAGACTCACATCCATCTCCCCACCCAACTAATAGGACCCACACATGTGAAATAGGATTCCTTTCATATTTACTTATCATACCATCAATTTGAAATTCCATATGACTTGTGTTTTCCCTCTATCTACCCTAAAATAGTGGTTCTAACCCAAAAACATGGACAATATAGTGGAAAAAGAGAGTTTTTGTGTGTTTTCTACAAGTGTACAAAATGATCCATATAGAGGAAGTTAGAGGATTTTAGGGTGTCTCATGTCTGATATCTTAGATAAGTTTCATGGCATAAGGGTTCAATATGGACTCAAAACTGGTCCTCTTACTTCATCTACCTCTTTTACAACAAAACAACCCTTCAAGTTTGCAAATAGTATGTATTGGATAGAGAATATCATCATCTCAAATGCTGGGTAGAGGAATGGGGTCTCTTAACCTTCTTACCCATGATATATTACTACAAGATAATGGTCTATAATTTATGGACATTAATTAACATTATCACCACTCCCATAAGCTTGTTCATTTGTGTAGGGGTAATAAATTGTAATGGTTTTTCTAAATATTTTAGGTTTTTCTAAGAACCACTACTTATTTTGTGTTATGGAGATCCTCATATCCAATATACATCATCTTCCACACATATTTCATAGGTGTGTGTGACTGGAGCAAGAAAAACCTCAAGACTTTTTCATATTGTAGACTGTAGATAAGTGCATCTATGTTGGAGAAAATTTAGGGTATAAACATGGAATAAAGGGATGTATTAAAGCATGTAATGGTCCCTTTATATCTCTTTAGACACCTATAACATTGAATACAATAGTCACCTATAGATAGAATTGTTGGAATGTTATGACTGAGAAAGAGGTGACCAAATAGGAAAAAATAAAATAGAGGATGAAATCAAAACTCTAAATGAAACTATGAGGTCTTTATGATCATTCAAGATCTACACTCCACAACTACTCCATAGGTTACTTAATTTGTACACATAGTACATTTAACTACAATAATCTCTTTTGAGGTTTTAATAAGATTTGGTTGATCATGTTAAAGTGGAAATAGGTCTATAATGGTATAAATTAAACCTCAAGTCATCAATCAACACCATGAACCTACATTCATGTCTACACTTTACATGTTATCCAAATTATAGTATATACATCTACATCCACCTTGGCTTGGCCTAGACATGACATGTGAAAGAGGTTAAACAAGAATGGTTGGTGGATCAATGAGAGTGTTTTAATAGATGGTACAACATAATAATGGATTTTTAAGAGTATTAAAAATATTTACATGAGTGGCCACTTATCTCACCACCTAGATCATTATCTACAGTTAGCTAATAAGATAAGGCAGGGAATTGGAAGGGACAATAGTTAAAGAGCATTATGTGTGTTAGAATTAAGGGTGTAGGATAAAGGTGTCACATTTAGAGGTGTTAAGGGATGAGGTTGTATTATTTTACCTATTTTAGGTCTTACCTTATTACCTTCACTTTCCAAAGTGATAATTCAACCTTAAAAAAACACCTATAATAGTTAATAATTCACTAGTTAGCAAAAACTAAGGTAATTTTTAGGAGTTTAAGGTCATGAGTGTTCTTGATCTCAATAAAAATCATAGATATATTGGTTCCTTTCCAAGTTTAATTTGATTTAACAAGGACTAATTATATCCTAAAGGTGATTATTTTATATTTAAATAGGTCCCATGCCTCTCCTCTGTGTGTACAAAGGTGTGATTGTTTTATATAACAAGTATCAAAAAAGTATTTTAATGTGTGGATAAGGGAGTCTCTTCAAAGATAAGCCTATGTAAAATTATATTAATTATGATTTATAAATAAGATTATAATACTATGTTTACATCATTCATTATATTAAGATATTCACCTCATGTGACACACTTGGACTATCTCAATCCATACAATAGAATTAAATACTCTTGACAATTGAATTTTTTAAGGGAGATCAAGGCTTATTAAAAAAAATATGTGTAAGTTTAAGGTCACATTATTTTTTATACACTATTCAATTTGACCTCAATTCACTATTTAAGAGAGTAAAATCCACACACAAACCCAAATATACCTAAGTGTCATACATAGGCAAGAAACATAGTTAACACCATAAATGATTTTAGGAAATTTTATGATTTTTATAAATATATAGGTGTGATAATACATTAAAAATGAATATATATTGTTTTTTAAAGTATGTTAAGGTACTAATTATATTATATGGGTTAGGAAAATAGTAATAACATTACTATTTTATCTTAGACAAACCCTAGTTTGTTAGCATCCTTTGAAGAGGTCAAGTGACAAAATTAAAGATTTTAGAATTAAATATGGATATTAAGATTCATTAATTATTTTTAATACAATTTAATGTGATGAAAATCTCTTCATATTATCTCTAATATTGGTGATACTCACGATTTCAAGTTATATGCCATTGAGGGCTAGTTGAAGAAGGCAGACCTATAGCTAGTTTATGCATCACAATTAAAGAAATAAAATTTTGATGGGTTTTTTTATGTTTTAAATACTTTGTATAAGAGTTAAAACTCAATTAAAAAATTCTTATGAGGAAGAACCATTCATACCCCACACTAGCCCAAACATTAAGACTTGATAGTTTTGGTAATGTAACCCTACATGCAGTCTCATGAGGTGATGGAGACATAAGGGGTTTTGAGAAGTTAGAATAATTATAGGGATGATTAATAGTTTTAAATAATATATTATTCTAATTTTAAACCCCCAAAACACTTAGACATCACTTGAAACTCAAAACTCAATAAAGGCTAATTAGGTCTAAAACAAGTCTTCCAGCCTAGAAGGCTCACACCACCATGGGAGTACTCTAAGAATATTATAAGAAATATGACCTCATGAGGAGGTTGAGATATATTATCCATGTCTAAAAAAATATTTAAATTAATATAAATTCAAAGATAATGTCAATCTAGTACTAAAACCCTATTTTAACTCCATAGTGTACACAATCAATTCTAATGGCCTATTTGGATCCTCATATCTTTCATCACTAAGGGATTCAGAGTAAATGATTGTAGTGGGAATTTATGACCCATATGTAGTTTAAATTAAATAAATAAATATTTTTATTTAGGAACATAAGTTTTTGAACCATTGTTAATATTATGAGTATGTCCAAACTATTTATATAAGACCATACGCTTACTTCACTACATACATTTATTGACAACATTTTTATGGTAGCTTGAGTTGGTCAAAAAATAATAATGGGTTAGTGTAATTAAAATAATTAAAAATAAGTTTTTTTTTGGAGTTCCATACTTTATAAACCATCTTTAAGATGGTGGACCTCCAAAACCCTCCCAAAACCCTACTAGACCAGTCTGAGAAGATGATGAAGAATTGACATCTAATTACAATGTAATGACCCTATAAACCCATTAAACATATAAAGAACTCAGAGGGTACCCTAGTAATGGTACCTAATTGTAAAAAAACTTTATATATTTGGTAAAAAACCATAAAATTTAAGGAATTGAGTAAAATACATGGTAAATTATAGTTTGGGTTGATTCCAAGTCTTAAAATACCCTCTAAAGTATAATATTATTATTTGATAAGGTGAATAAAGTAAGAATATGATCTTTTATAAATATTTTGGACATGATAATAATATTAATAATGGTTCAAAAACTTATGCCTCTCAATAAAAATCTTTCCTTAATGAATTTTAACTACATAGGGGTCATAAATTCCCACTACAAGCATTTACTCTAAATCCCTTAGTGATGAAAGATATGAGGATCCAAATAGGCAATTAGAACTTATTGTGTACACTACAGAGTTAGAATAGGGTGTTATGAATATATTTACCTTCTCTTTTCATTTCTATTACTTTACATCAATTTTTTAGACATGGATAATCTATTTCAACCTCTTCATGAAGTCATATTGCTTATAAGATTCTTAGAGTACTCTCATGGTGGTGAGAGCCTTCTAGTATCTTAGAATAGTTTAATATACTTTAAAGAGGAATTTTAAGACTTTATTAACCTTATCAATAAATAATATGTCCAAGAATCAACCTAGAAAGGTCTCTACAACTCACGTCCAAATTACTAGTTTGTAGATTCTTCGAGAAGGTGACCTTGTCTCATAGTTTGGTAGAATTATAGGTGTTTAGTGATAAAAAAATCTATTCCATGGTAAATAATGTTTATTTAGATCTAAAACTCACTCATACATATTTTTTAAGGTTTCAATTATAATTTCATGGTAGACAACACACACATAGTCAAGTAATTCAGCTTAATAAGCCTAATTGACTTACTTGGTCCTCCTCATGAAGTCATATTGATTATAAGATTATTAGAGTACTATCATGGTGGTGTGAGCCTTATAGTATTTATTAATAGTTTAATATAATTTATAGGGGAATTTTAATACTTGATTCACCTTATCAAGAAATAATATGTCCAAGAATCAACCTAGAAAGGTCTCTATAACTCACCTCCAAATTACCAATCTGTAGATTCTTAGAGAAGGTGACCTTGTCTCATAGTTTCATATAATTATAGGTGTTTATTGATCAAAAAAACATATTACATGGTAAATAATGTTTATTTAGATCTAAAACTCACTCATATATAATTTTTTAAGGTTTTAATTAGACTTTCATGGTAGATAACACACACATAGTCAAGTAATTCAACTTAATAGGCTTAATTGACTTATTTGGTCAAATAAAAAGTTGAATAATGGCATGTATATGTTATTGGGAAGGTAAAAACACATTATTTTAACTTTTAACTTATTCTTATGGGGTGATTTAGACACTCTTCACATTGATAATGATAGTTTGAAGGTACTTTTCTGGTTTGGTCAATGCATGAGAGGACTAATAGGCTACTCAATGCCTCATGGAGGATAATTACACCTCAATTACACATCATAACTTCCATATGGAGGATTTATTGATTATTATTATCATTTAACTACCTTTAATGGGTCTTACTCAACACCCACTACCTCACCTCAATGCCAAAATGGGCCATTAAAGAAGACCAACACATGAAGAGAGTTAAAGGAGGACTTTGTAACTGATGAAAATATATATGGAGTTTAATATGGTAATTTATGACCCATTTTTATCACCTCCATGCTGTATTTTCCTCCCTTCCTTCCCTCATTTACTATATATTCATGCCTTAATGCCTTGTTTGGTATCCCTCTCTTGGGCATGAGTAAACTCTAACTAATTTATACCCTTTGAACCTCTTGTACTTTTAATGAATTATTCCATATTATTTATTATTAGTTTATAGTGTGTGTATGATTGTTTGATATGCATAATTCATGTATTTTCCCTTATGTAGTTCCAATGCCTTCACCTAGATGCTGACAAGTTTTCTATGTAGGTTATGTAGTGTGTTAAAATGTCAATAGCTGAGTTTAAGAGTGGAGATTTGATTGTAATGGTCTGGAACCATAAATTTATCTCATTTCCCTCATTATTTAGTCATCAATATCAACCTATACATGAAACATTTTTGCATATAGACCATTAGATATAGTGATCAATCCATGCATTATCCATTAGTGTTTTTTGAGTTCAAGTTGAGTGGATGAACTATCATGTTGGTGTATCAACACATTAATGTAAATTTACTTTATGTAATATCTTTTTAATTTTCATCTCAATATAATTATGTCTTATAAGGATAAATTAATTGATAAACTAGGAGACATAGCCCCATAAGCTATAGGTTTGGCCTAAACAATAGGTAACCCACAACCTATAGGTCAATCTATTGTTAGTTTAAATTTTGAGGTGGATTTGAGTAGTCTAATTCAATAAGTTTAAAATTGGGTAGCTAAAATTTCTTGCATTCCTAGTGGGACACGAATCAATCATTGGATCACTCACTTATAGTCTTGCACTCATCTTGAGCAACTTCAATCATCTTTGGAATTGATTTGCAGTCAAATTTAAATCTCAAAGACATCATAAAGTCATTTTTTCAAAGGTAAGGAAGGTTCTTTATCAAATTTATGTTGTTTTGCATATGTTATATGAGGAGTTATGGTATCATATGGATAAAATGTATATCATCCACCTCTCTATCTCCCTTCCATGACCCCTATCAACTTTATATTAACCCTTATCAACCTTATAATAGACCTCTTTGTTACCAATGATATCAACATAATTGTGGACGTTGTCCACTTCCTTGGAAACCCACTTATTCTCATGACCAATCAAGGTACCAATACATTATTCCTTATAGTCACCCTGCACCAAGCAATGATGATTTGAACCTAGAGATGGAAAAGGTAAGGGAGGAAAGAAACAAGTTAAAAGAATGCCTTAGGTAGTAGAAAGAGATTGAATGATATTACCTTGTCCATTAGTAAATCACCCTTGAAAACTAAGAACAATAATATAGGTAAATCAATCCATCTCCTTTTCTCACCTCTATGATCATTGGATACTTCATAGTTCACAACTACTATTTTGATGACAAGGCTAGCATTTCAGTTATCCATAAGCTAGTGGTAGATAATCTAAATTTGGTGTATAATCCTATCTATAAAATTGAATTATAGTGAAATGGATATCTTATGAGGAAATTTATCCTTGTCAAAAACATTCAACTCACCCTTCATGCCTACACTAATCCTCTAATTGTATAAGACATTATTGTTGCAAAATTGTTACCTTATTTTCCCCTATGTTTGTCTAGCTATTATATGAATAATATTGAGGGGTGCTTATCTAGTGACTTGTCTTATATGATCTACCAACTTGGGTATGGTGTAGGGGTCAAAATAATGTCAATATCACTCTTTAGGTTTTATATCCAACCATACACAACAACCACCTCAAGTTCTTTATCATCATGCTCCAAATCAACATATTTTTGTTTAAGATCCCCTTAAAAATACACTACCTTCTCCAGATCCTATAGTAAATTAAGGTTCGAATACTTCATGGGCCAAAACCCCAAACTATGTTATGCCTACCCTTAAAAGAGAGAGTTAAGAAGATGGGTAAGATATGAAGTCTATTTCAAAAGGTGTCTCAATTTATCCAAGTGTCCCATCAGTCCTCCATGTTACAGCCATTTATGAGCATCAAAACATATCAAAATATGATAAGGTAATTAAATATTTCAAGAGGAATAGTGTGGTCTATAATATTTATGCTCCTAAAGCTCCAAGTTAGAAGAACTTCCTAGTTTTTATCAACAAGGCCAATGAGGTAAATTTCCCAGCCTCGCTCTCCTTTCTTTAAGATGAACCAAGTGTATTAGGATTAGAACTTAAACATCCAATCATGGTAGAAAATCTATCAAGTTTAATAAGTGAAGTGGTAGTCCTTCAAGATTCCAATCATATTGTAACTAATAATGAATTTAAATAAAACATTAATATGGACACCTCAAGTATTTATGATGATTTAATCATGAATGTGACTCCAGTTCATCCCTATAGATCAGAATTTGAATATGAAAGAATGTTGGATGACATGGGGTAGTCACAATGACACAATGGTGAAGTGAATGAAAACACAACTCATGCAAGTTATATAATGTAAAATAATTATGGAATCAACCTTAATGAGACCATTATTGAGTCTATGATTAGTTCAAGTAAGTTATATGACCCTTGGTAGAACTTATATCATGAGTTCTTGGATGAGATTGAACAACTCAATATGGTAAATTTAGATGGTGGATTTGGACAATAAGCTAAATTACCAAGACAAGAAGAACTTTTGCTTGAGTGGGTTGAGTAGCTACCATTATACATTGAAGATGAAGATGATTATGTTGTATTAGAACATAAGAGTGATCATCATGGTATTTTACAAGTAGATGGTAAGAATGGAGGTGAACCCCATGTATTTTCAATTGATCATGATGAGATGGATTTTTGGGAGGACTTAGAGAAATTGTGTCACATATTATATGACACATCTCTACCACTTAAGGATATTGATGAAGGTCTTATAAAGAACACTATTACAACTACTCATACTGAGTTTCATAGGCAGAATAAAGGAGAGACTAATGATATGTTATAGACAACATTATACACTTATCAAGAAGTTGAAGACATTGATAAGCCACTATATGAAATGGACCATAATGGAGGAACTAATCAAAGAACATCAATTGAATTTTTGAGCTAGTCATTGCATGAGAGCATGAAAAAACATCAACAACCCATGAATAAATAAGAGACAAGATTGATTATGCAAGATAGATGGCTATGGGAAGAGTATTATTAGGTGATTGACTCACATAGTCAACACGTGCACCTAGGGATGGAGCCAAAAGGTATAGTGACTCTCCTAAGAGTCCATGAACATGACAATACTTCTGGCTACAAGAGGGGGTCCCAATAAACACAACCATTTGACCTCATGGAGCCAACTTGATCAAAGGAATTTCACTTTTGATCCTAGAGGAGAGATGAGGTGTGTTTTAGTTAGTGATTTTTAATAGTTTCTTATCATGTGTCTAATAAATGTGTTATATAAAGGCTTGTAGATAATTGTCTTATTACTTTAGTGTATTACTTGGTTTTATTCTTAGGTGTTAGGTGTGTTTCTTAGGCTTATGTTTTGTTCCTTTATTGTCCTTATTGCGTCTTGTTGTTAATGAAATAATGAAATGTTTTATTGAGTACTAAATCAATTTGACATTCCATCAATGTGTTTTTTTAGGTCACGAGTCATTATTGAGTCATTAGGTTCTTTTGACTAGCATTCTGGTCATCCCTTAGAGTCACCAAAAATGTTGAAATTTTGGCCTTATAAGATAAATGTAAACCCATATAGTAAAAAAAAAATTCATGATATCCCTTTTAGGTTTATTCATGGTGTCTGAAACTTGTCATGTTCTCATGGATGTCTATTGAAAGCATTTGAGTCTTGTGAGAGGTGTCATGTTATCATAGGGCTTATTTGTATCCGTCACATATCTTCACTTCATTAGGCCTATTAGAGATGTGATCATAGTCATGATTGGTCTTGGAGTGAGAGAAAAATAATGTCATGATGTCTTATGAAGGTTTTTTATTGTGTTTTTAGTGTCATTATTCTTGGTCTATCCTATTCAAGCATTCTCAAGCCTATATAAGCACCCTAAATTCATCAAATGACCCATAAATCCCCATTATAAGCCTATTTGAATTAAGAGCCTTTCAAAGGTCGGGGGGGTGTTTTGATAAAAATAACATTATAAAGGTCTTGAGTAGGTCCCATTCTTACGACATGGTCATGACCAAGAATTTACACATCATAAAAGTCCCTTTTAAGACTCACATCCACCTCCCCACCCAACTAATGGAATATACACATGGGAAATAGGTGTCATTTCAACTTACATTGTCATGTTTTAAATTTAAAATGCCATATGACTTGTGTTTTCCCTCTCTCTATCCTAAACTAGTGATTATAGCTCAGAAACATGTAGAAAATAGTGTAAAAGGAGGGTTTTGATGTATTTTTTATAGGTGTACAAACTTATATAGATTGAACCATACAAATAAAGATATAGGATTATATGGTGTTTTGTATTATATATTAGTGTAAAGTTTCATGGTATAAGGGTGAAATATAGCTTCAAAACTGGTCCTCTTACTTCATCTACCTCCTTTAAAACCAAAAAAACCCTTTATATTTACAAATGGTATAGATTGGAGAGAGAATATCCTGGTATAAAATGTTGGATAGAGGAATGGAGTATATTAACCTTCCTACCCATGGCATTTCTCTAAAAGATAATGTTTTGTACTTTATGAATATTATTTAATAGTTTGGATACTCCCATAAGCTTGTTCATTTGTTCAAGGGTGAAAAATTGCAAAAGTTTTGATAAATATTTGAGGTTTTTCTAAGATCCCCTACTTGTTTTCTATTATGGATATCTTCATAACCCATTTACATAATATTCCATGAATATTTCACATGTGTGGGTGATTAGATCTAGAAAAACCTCATTAATTTTTCATCTTGTAGAATGTAGATAAGTGTACCTATGTTTTATAAAATTCAAGGTATAAATATGGAAGAAAGGGATATATTAAAGCATGTAATGGTCCCTTTATATCTCCTCAGACAACTACAACATTGAATACAAGATTCACATATAGATAGTCTTCTTGGAATGTTATGACTGAGATAAAGGTGACCAAATAGGTAAAGCATCAAATAGAGGATGAAAGCAAAACTACAAAGGCAATTATGAGGTGTCTATGCTCATTTAATATCTTCAATTTATAACTACTCCACATGGTACTTAGTTC
Source organism: Torreya grandis (assembly GCA_037957365.1). Taxonomy (NCBI): domain Eukaryota; kingdom Viridiplantae; phylum Streptophyta; class Pinopsida; order Cupressales; family Taxaceae; genus Torreya; species Torreya grandis. The sequence continues at coordinate 2,407,852 of JARHVA010002420.1, forward strand.
ATACACAAGGATAGTACATCCACCTACAATAATATCTCTTGAAGAGGTTTAAATAAGTTTTGATTGATCATGGAGATGATTTGAAATGGAAATAGGTCTATAATGGTAGAAATTAAACCTCACATCATCAATTAACAACATGAACTTACATTCATATTTTCACTTTACATGTTTTTCAAAGTTTAGTATATCCACCTATAGCCAACTTGGCTTGGCCTAGACATGACATGTGAAAGAGGTTCATCAATAATGGTTGGTGGATCAATGAGAGTGTTATTATAGAGGGTAAAAGATAAGAATGGATTTTAAATAAGATTAAAAATATTTACATGAGGGTTCACTTCTCTCACCATCTAGATCATCATGTATAATCAACTAATAAGATGAGGCAAGGAGTTTAAGGGGATAAGAGTTAAAGATAATTATGTGTGTTAGAGGTAGGGGTGTAGGATAAAGAGTTCATAGTGAGAGGTGTTAATGGATGAGGAGGTATTATCTGACATATTTTAGGTCTTAAGTTCTTACCTTCACTTTCAAAAGTGAGAATTCAACCTTGGAAAAGCACCTATAATAGTCAATGTTTCCTTAGTTAGCAAAAACTAAAGTAACTTTGAGGATTTTAAGTTATTGTGTCTTCTTTCTCTCAATAATACTCATAGATGAACTAGTGCCTCTCCAAATTGAATATGAGTTAACATGGATTGATGAGATCCCTAAGGACATTCTTGTATCTTAAAATCAGTCTCATGACTCCCCTGTATCCATATAGAGGTCTGATTATCACTTGCAAAAAGTACCAAAGAAGTAGTTTAATGAGTGGATAAGGGAGTATCTTCAAGGATAATCCTATGTAAAATAATATTTATGATTATTTATAAATAACATCATAATATTAAGTGGAAATCATGCATTATTTAGATATTCACCTCATGTGACACACTTGGACTGTCTCAGTCTATACAATAGAATTAAAGCCTCTTGACAGTAGACTATTTAAGGGAGACAAAGGCTTATTAATATAAATATGTGTAATTTTAAGGTCACATTATTTGTGAGAAACTGATAAATTTGACCTTGAATCACTACTAAAGAGAGGAAAATCCACACACATAGGCTCAGATAGACCTAAGTGTCATACATAGGCAAGAAACACAGTCAATGCCATAAACACTCTTGGGAAAGTTTATGATTTTTAGACATATATAGGTGGTATCAAACATTTAAATTGGATATAAATTATTTTTTTAAGTAGGTTAAGGTACTCATGATATTTGAAGGGTCAGATAATCAGTGAGAACTAGTCTTTTAGTAGTCTTTGAAGAGGCCAGGTGAGAAAATTAGAGATTTGAAAACTAAAAATGGAGATGAAGCTTCATAAAGGAATTTTAAGAAAATTAAATTTGATGATAGTGTCTTAATATTCTCTATAATATGTGTGAAATAAATATTTCAAGTTATATTCCATTAAGGGTTAGTTGAAGAAGGCAAATCTATAACTAGTCTGTGCATGATAGTTGAAGACTTATATAGTTTTGAGGGGTTGTTTGAGGTTGTAAAAACTTATGAGTAGAATTAAAACTCCATAAAATAATTATTATAAGGAGGACTAACCATTTATACCCTAAACTATCCCAAACACTTAGACATGATAGTCTTGGTAGTGTAACTCTACAAGTAGCCTCATGAGGTGATGGAGACATAAGGGGTTTTGAGTAGTTAGAATAAATAAAAGGGTTAGATTATATAGGTCTAAAACTTGTCTTCAAGCTTAGAAGGCTCAAACCAACATGGGAGTACTCTCAAACTCTTATAATCAAGATTACTTCTTGAGGAGGTGGAGATAGATTATATAGGTCCAAAGAAGTGATTTAAAGTAATATAAATAGAACTATAATGTCAAACTACTCCTAAGACCCTATTCAAAATCCATAGCATACATAATTAGTTCGAGTGGCTTATTTGGATGATCATATATTTCATCACTAAAGGATTGAGAGTAAATTATCTTAGTGGGAATTGAGTACCCCTATGCACTTTAAATTAATTAAGGAGATATTTTTATTGAGTGGCACATATTTATGAACCATTTATAATATTAATATTATGAGCATGTGTAAACTACCTTTAGAAGATCACAAGCTTGCTTTTCTATGTACATATCTTGACACTCTTTTTACATGGAGATTAAAGTAGGTTAGATAAGATGAAGGAATTAATATCATTAAAATTAATAACAAGAATTTTTAGTTTGGAGGTCCATACTTTATGAACCATCATTAAGATGGTGGATCTAAAAAATCCTACCAAAACCCTACTATAGACTAGTATGAGAAGGTGATGAATAATTGACATCAAATTACAATGTAGTTCCCATATAAACCTATAAAACATATAAATAACTCAAATGAGGCCCTATTCATGGTACCTAATTGCATGGACATGTTACGAATTTGGAAAGAAACCATACTTTTTCAATGAATTGAGAAAAATAAAAGGTAAAGGATGATTTCAATAATTGGATGGGAAGTTTTAATACTTTTTTCACATTATAAAGTCATAATATGTCAAATAATCCACCTGTAAAGGTCTCTGTAACTCACCTCCAAATTTTTACTTTGTAGATGCTTAGAGAACATGTCCTAGTCACTTAGTTTAGCATAATTATAGGTGTCTCTTAGTCAAAAAACCTATGCCATGGTAAATGATTTTGGTTTAGATAGAAAAATAACTCATACATATGTTTCTAAGGTTTCATTAATACATTCATGGCTTCCTACACACACACAATCAATTAATTAGGCCTAATAGGCCTAAATAAATTGGTCAATAGGAAAGTTGAAGGTTAGCATAGATGTGATATTAGTAAGGTAAACACACATTAATTTAACTTTTAACTAATGATTAGGGGGAAAATAGACACTTTTCATAGCCATGATGATAGTTTGAAGGTAGTTTTCTAGTTTGGTCAATGCATGAGAGGACTAATGCACTACTCAATTCCTGATGGAAGCTAATTGCACCTCAATTCCACCTTGTAACTACCATATAGAGGAGTGATTTAATATTATTGTCATGTCCTTACCTTGAAGGGTCTGACTCACCACCCACTACCTCACCTCAATGTGAAAAAGGACCATTAAAGAAGACCAATGCATGGAAAGAGTTAAAGGAGGATTGTGTAACTGATGAAACTATAGATGGAGTTGATTATCATCATTTATGACCCTTTTATCTCACCTCCATGCCATATTTTCATCCTTACTCTCCTCACTTTATATGTATTCAATCCTTAACGCCTTGTTTGTTATCCTTCTCTTCGGCATGACAAAACTCTACCTAATTTTTAATCTATGGACCTCTTGGACTTTTAATAAATTGTTCTTACTTATCTATGATAAATTTATAGTGTGTGTATGATTTTTTGATATGGATAAGTGGTATATTTTCCCTTTTATAGTTCTATTTCCTTAATTTATATGCTTACAAGTTCTATATGCAGGTGATGTAGTGTGTTAGAATATCAATGGATGAGTTTAAGAGTGGAGATTTAATTGTAAGGGTCTTGAACCATACCTTCCTCTTATTACCCTCATGTTTTAGTCAGCAATATCAACCTCTACATGAAACATTTTTACATATATACCATTATATATAATGATTCAATCCATGCATTTTACATTAGTGTTCTCTAAGTTCAACTTGAGTGGATGAACTATCATGCTGGTGTATCAAAACTTTAATGTAGATTTCATTTATACAATATATTTTATCTTTTCATTCCAATATAATTAGGTATTATAAGGATAAATTAGTTGATAAATTAGAGTAAATATCCCCATAAAACAGAGGTTTGGCCTAAACAATGGGTAACCCACAACCTTCAATTCAATCCCATATTAGTCCAAGTTTGAGGTGGCTTTGAGTAGTCTACTTCAAGAGGGTACAACTTGGGTAGCTAACATTTTTGGCACACCTAGTGGGATAAGAATAAATCATTGGATCACTCACTTGTATAATTATAGTCATCTTGAGTAGTTTCAATCATCTTTGGAATGGATTTACAATTAGATTTCAACCTCAGATACATTATAAAGTCATTGTTTCAAAGGTAAGGAAGGTTATTTGTCATATTCATGTTATTGTGCATATGTTATATAAGGAGTTATGGTATCCTATGGGGAAAATGTATATCATCCACCTCCCTATCAGTCTTACGATAACCCCTTTTAACCCTATATTGACCCTTATCATCCTTATAATGGACCTCCTTACTACTAAGATCATCAACCTCATTATGGACCACATCCATTTCCTTTATAACCCTATTATTTTCATGACCAATCATGATACCAACATAATATTCCTTATAGTCAACCTACACCAAGAAATGATGATCTAAACCTAAAGATGGAGAAGGTAAGGGAGGAAAGAAACAAGTTAAAAGAATGCCTTAAGTAGTAGAAAGAGATTGAATGCCAAGCTCTTGTCCATAAGCAAAGCACCCATGCAAACTAAGAAGAATATACTAGGGCAAGCAATCCATATCATTTTCTCAACTCTATGGTCATTATAGACTTCTTAGTTCACAATTAATTATTTGATGATAAGGCTATCATTTCAGCTATCCCTAAGCTAGTGGTAGATAGTCTAAATTTGGTGTATGAGCCTACCTCTAACCTTGAATTATAGTGGAATGAATCTCCTATATAAAAATATATCCTTGTCAAAAAACTTCAACTAACCCTTCATGCTTACCCCAAAATTTCAATTTTACACTACATTACTATTGTATACTTATTACCTTAGTTTCTCATATGTTTGTCTAGTGATGTTATGGCTAATATTAGGGGGATCTTGTCTTGTGACTTATCTTATATGGTATAAAAACTTGGGTATAGTGTATGGATAAAAATAAATTATAGATCACTATCGAAGTTTTATATCCAACCATACACACCAACCACCTTAAGTTTTGATTGTCTTCATCATCCTACTCTAAATCAACATAATTTTGTTCAAGATCCCCTTCAATATACCTTTCCTTCTCAAGAGTCTATAGTAATATCAACTTGGAATCCTTCATGGGCCAAAACCCTAGACTATGTTATGCCTACCCTTGAAAGAGAGAGTCAAGAATAATGGGAAGATATGAAGTCTATTTAAAAATGTGTATCAAGTTATCCAAGTGCCCCATCAGTCTTCCATACTAAAGCCATTCATGAGCATCAAACTATATCAAAATTTGATAAGGCCATTGAAAATTTCAAGAGGAATAGTGTGGTCTCTAAGCTTGATGCTCCTAAATCTCCAACTTGGAAGATATTCTTAGATACTGTCAAGAAGGATAATGAGTTAAATTTCCCACTCACCCTCTCCTTTCTTGAAGAGGAACCTAGTGCATTAAGATTAGAACTTGAACATCCAAGCATGATAGAAAATCTATCAAGGTCAACCAATGAAGTGGAAATCCTTCAAGATTATAATCATATTGAAGCTACTAATGAATTTAAATAATTATTTAATGAGCACAAACCAAGCATTTATGATTATTAAATCATTAATGGGACTCTAGTTCATACCTGTAGATCATAATTTTAATATTAATGAAAGTTGGATGACATTGAGTAGTCATAATGCCATAATGGTGAGTGAATGAAAAAATAACTCATGAAACTTATCTCATGGAAAATAGTTATGGAATAAACCTTCATGAGATGATTTTTGAGGTTGAGATAAGTTCAAGTTAGTTAGATGAACCTTGCTATCACTTATATCATGAGTTCTTTGGTGAAATTAAACAACTTAGTATGGTAGAGTTGGATGGTGGAGTTCGAAAATAAGCTAAAGTAACAAGATAAAAATAAATTTTTCTTGAGTGGGTTGAGGAGTTTCCATTCTCCATTGAGGATGAAGATGATCAAGTTGATGTAGAACATGAGAGTGATCACCATGGTGTTTAATAAGTAGATGGTAAGAATGGAAGTGAACCCCATGTCTTTTAAATTGATCATGATGAGATGGATTCTTGGGAGGACCTAGACAAATTTTGTTTAAGCTTAGATGATAAATATCTACCCCTTTAGAATATTTATGAAGGTATTATTAGGAACAATATTTTAGCTACTCATCTTGAGTATCATAGGTAGAATAAAGGATAGACTAATGATATATTGAATCAAAGATTATACACCTATCAAGAAGTTAAATACCTTGAGAAACCACTATCTCAAATGGAGAATAATGGAGGAACTAATAAAGGAACATCAGTTGAATTATCAAGGAAATCATTACATGAGATCACGAAAAACCATCAACATCCCATGACTGAAAAAGATATGAGACTAATTATACAAGTTAGATGGCTATGGGAAGAGTATGATTAGGTGCTTGAATCACATAGTCAACTCATGTACCTAGGGATGGATATATAAGGTACACTCACTCTCTTAAGAGGCCATGAGCATGAAAATAATTCCATTTATAAGTGGTGGTCCCAATCAACATATAACCATTTGACCTGATGGAGATAACTTGATCGAAAGAGTTTCTATTTTGATCCTGGAGTAGAGATGAGGTGCATTTTAGTTAATGGTTTCTATTAGTTTCATACCATTTCTTTAATAAGTGTGTTAAAAACAAGATCTTAGATAATTGTCTTGTTAATTTAGTGCCTTGCTTCATTTTATTCTTAGGTTTTAGGTGTGTTTCTTAGTCTTAGGTGTTGTTATTTTTTTTATCCTTATTATGTCTTGTTGTTGTTTCAGTCCTGAAAGGTGTTATTGAGTACTAAATAAGTTTGAAAATCCATCAATGTGGACTTTCAAGTCATGAGTCATTCTTTATTCACTATGCTCTCTTGACCACCAGGTTGGTCATCCCTTAGAGTCACCAAAAATGTTGATATTTTGGCCTCACAGTCTAAATGTCAACCCCTATAGTAAAAAAAACTTTCATGATAGTCCTTCTAGGTTTATTCATGGTGTTTTAAACTTGTCATGATCTCATGGATGTATTTTAAAAGTCTTTGAGTCTTGTGAGATGTCTCATTTTGTCATAAGGCTAGTTTATGGCCATCACATATCTTAGTTGCCTTAGGCTTATTAGTGATGTGCTAGTAGTATTGATTGGTCTTGGAGTGAGAGTAAAAAAATGTCAAGATGTATTATGAAGGTATTTTATTGTGTTTATAGTGTCATTATTCTTTTTATAGCCTATTCAAGTAGTATCAAGCCTATATAACCCCCCTAAAGTCATAAAATGACCCCTAAATCCCCATTATAAGCCTATTTGCACTAAGAACCTTTAAAAGGAGGGAGGGTGTTTTGATAAAAATCACATTATAAAATTCTTGAAGAGGTCCCATTGTTACCACATGATCATGAACAAGCATTTACACATCATAAGAGTTCCTTTTGAGACTCACAACCACCTCCCCAACCAACTAATAGACCCCATACATGGGAAATAGGTGTCCTTTCAACTTCCCTTGTCATAACATTAATTTGAAATGCCATATTACTTGTGTTTTCCCTCTCTTTACCCTAAAATGGTGATTATAACTCAAAAACATAGAGAAAATAGTGAAAATGATAGTTTTTGTGTGTTTTTATGGGTGTATGGACATGTATAGATTGACTCATATAGATAAAGTTAGAGGATTGTAGGGTGTCTCATATCTTATTTCTTAAACAAGTTTCATGGTAGAAGTGTGAAATATGGACTCAACATTGGTCATCTTACTTCATCTACCTCCTTTACAGCCAAAACAACTATTCAAATTTATAAATAGTATGAACTAGAGAGAGAATAACATGATCTATAATGTTGGAAAAAGGAAGAGGTATCTTAAACTTCCTACCCATGGAATTTTTTTGCAAGATAATGGTCTATAATTTATGAACATTAGTTAACAATCTGTACATTCCCATAAGCTTGTTTATTTGTGTTGGGGTGAAAATGTGCAATAACTTTGATGAATATTTAAGGTTTTTTTAGAACCACTACTTGTTTTATGTTATGGAGATCCTCATAGCCAATTTACATCATCCTCCTCACATATTTCACATGGGTGGGTGATTAGAGCAAGCAAAACCTCATGATTTCTTCATATTATAGACTATAGACAAGTGTACCTATGTTGCATAAAATTTAATAAATAAACATGGAATAAAGGGATGCATTCAATCATGTCATGGTCCATTTATATCTTCTTAGACACCTAAAACATTGAATAAAATATTCACCTATAAATATTATTCTTGGAATGTTATGATTGAGATAGAGGTGACCAAATAGGTAAAAAATCAAATGGAGAATGAATGAAAAATTCTAAAGGAAAATATGAGGTGTCTATTCTCATTTAAGGTCTTCATTCCACAACTATTCCTTAGGGTAATTAGTCCATACACAGGGATAATACACCCACCTATATAAATCTCTATTGAAGAGGTCTTAATAAGCTTTGATTGATCATGGAGATGAGTTGAAGTATAAATAGGTCTAGAATGGTATAAATTAAACATCAAGTCATCAATAAACACCATGAACCTACATTCATGCCTTCAATTTACATGTTCTCCAAAGTTTAGTATATCAACCTACAACCACCTTGGCTTGGCCTAGACATGACATGTGAAATAGGTTGAACAAGAATGTTTGGTGGATCAATGAGAGTGTTATTATAAAGTGTATAATATAAGAATGGAATTTCAAGAGGATTCAAGATTTTTACATGAGGGGCCACTTCTCTCACCACTTAGATCATCCTCTACAGTTAGCTGATAAGATGAATTAGGGAGTTGTAAGGGATAAGAGTTGAAGATCATTATGTGTGATAAAAGTAGGGGTAAAGGATAAATGGGTCACATTAAGATGTTTTAATGGATGTTCAGGTCTTAATGGAATTATTTTAGGTATTATCTTCTTACCTTCACATGCTAAAGTGAGAATTCAACCTTGAAAAAACATCTACAATAGTCAATGTTTCCTTGGTTAGTAGAAACTGATGTAAGTTTGAGGAGTTTACAATAGTGTGTGTTTTTAATATTAATCAACATCATAACTAGAGTGGTTTTTCTAAAATTTTAATTGAGTTATCAAGGATTGATGAGATCCCTAATGCCATTTTTGTATCTTGAAATTATTCCCATGCCTCTACTCTATCCATACAAAGGTTTGACTGTCACCTACAACAAGTACCAAAGAAGAATTTAAATGAGTGGATAAGGGAGTCTACTCAAGGATAATCATATGTAAAATAATATTCATGATGATTTATAAATAGGATCCTAATGCTAAGTGGCATCATGTATTATCTTAAGATATTCACCTTGTGTGGCACACTTTGAATGTCTAAGTCTGTATAGTAGAATTAAAGCCTCTTGATAGTTGAATTGTTTAAGGGAGATCAAGGCTTCTTTCAAGAAGTATGTGTAAGTTAAAGTTCATAATTTTCTTGAGGCACTAATCAATTTTACCTCAAGTCAATACTCAAGAGAGGAAAATCCATACACATAGGCCCATATAAACCTAAGTGTCATACAAATGCAAGAAACATAGTCAATGCCATAAACATTCTTGGGAAAGTTTTTGATTTTTTAAATTAGGTTAAGGTACTCTTGATATTCTAAGGGTTAAATAATTAGTGAGAACATTCATTTTTTTATCTCAGATAAACCCTAGTTTGTTAGTAGTCTTTGTAGAGGCCAAGTGAGCAAATTGGATATTTAAGAACTAAATGGGGAGATTAATCTTCATGAAAGTGTTTTAATAAAATTAAAGGTGATTATAGTGTCTTCATATTATCTCTAAGATTGGTGACACTTAGGATTTCAAGTTAGATGATGTTAAGGGCTAGTTTAAGAAGGTAGATCTATAACCAGTTTATGCATGACAATGAAAGAATTATATAATTTTGATGGGTTGTTTTAGTTTTTTAAAAAATATGATAAGGGTTGAAACTCCATAAAATCTCTTATAATGAGGAATAACCATTCAAACCCTACACTAGCCCAAACACTCAAACTTGATAGTCTTGGTAGTGTAACCCTATAGGTAGCCTCATGAGGTGATGGAGACATAAGGGGATTTAAGAAAATATAAATAAATGGGTGAGAGTATGTTGGAAAAAAAATATTATTATGATTTTTAACCCCAAAAACACTTACACATCACTTGAATCTCAAAATTTATTAAAGGCTAATCAGGCCTAAAACTAATCTTCGCGCCTACAAGGATCACACCACTATGGGAGTACTCTCAAACTCTTATAAGAAATATACCTTCATGAGGAGGTGGAAATAGATTATCTAGGTCCAAAAAATTGATTTCAAGCAATAAAAATTCAAATATAATTTCAAACTAGTCCTAAGACCCTATGCAAACTTCACAGTGTACACAATCAATTCGAAAGGCCTATTTGGATGCTCATATCTTTCATCACCAAGGGATTCAATGAAAATTATCTTAGTTATAATTAAGGACCCTTATGTACTTGAAGTTAATTAAGGAAAGAGTTTGATTTAGTGTCATAGGTTTATGAACCATTACTAATACTATGAGCATGTCTAAACTACCTACAGAAGCCCACAAGCCTACTTCTCTATGTACATATCATGACACATTTTTTGCATGGGAACTCAAGATAGTAATATAATTTAAATGGGTTAGTGTAATTCAAATCCATAATAATAAATTTTGGTTTGGAGGTCCATATTTTATGAACCATCATTAATATGGTGGACCTCCAAAATGATTACAAAACCCTACTACAGACCAGTCTAAGAAGATGATGAAGAATTGACATACAATTGAAATATAATCACCCTAAAAACCATTGAAACATCTAGATCAATTAGAGGATACCCTGGTCATGGTAATTGATTATATAGACACTATACAAATGTGGTAAGAAAACATACTTTTTAAAGGAGTTGAGAAAATGATAAGGTAAAGGATAGTTTGGGATGATTAGAATCATTAGAGGGGAAATTTTAAGACTTTTTTCACCTTATAAAGTCATAATATGTCTAATAATCCACTTGTAAAGGTCTCTGCAACTCACCTCCAAATTAAAAGTTTGTAGATGGTTGGAGAAGGTGACCTAATCATTTATTTTGGCAAAATTATAGGTGTCTCTTACTCAAAAAAACATATGCCATTGTAAACGGTGTTGGTTAATATATAAAAATCACTTATATATAAGTTTTTAAGGTTTCAATCAAACTTTCATGGTAGGCAATACACACATAGTCAAGTAATTAGGCCTAATTGACTTACTTGGTCAATAATAAAGTTGAATAATGGCATATAGATGTTATTTGGAAGGAAAACACACATTAATTTCAATTTTAAATAATGCTTAGGGGGATATATAGACACTCTTCACAACCATGATGATAATTTCAAGCCAGTTTTCTAGTTTGGTCAATGCATTACTCAACACCTCATGGAGGATAATTGCACCTAAATTCCACCTTGTAACTACCATATGGAGGAGTGATTAACTATTATTATAATTTCATTTCCTTGAATGTTTCTAAATTACAAATCCACTATCTCACCTCAACACCAAAAAGGGACATTAAAGAAGATCAATGCATGGAAAGAGTTGAAGGACAATTGTGTAACTCATGAAACTACAAATGGAGTTGAGTATGGTAATTTATGACCCATTTATCTCAAATCCATGCCATATACCCTACCTTCCTCTCCTCATTTGTTATATATTTAGGCCTTAAGTATTTTTTTGGTATCCCTCTCTTGGGTATGAGTAAAATCTTACTAATTTGTACTCTATGGACCTTTTGGACTTTTAATAAATTGATGCAACTTATCTATGATTAGTTTATAGCGTGTGTATGATTGTTTTATATGCATAAGTAGTGTATTTTCCCTTTTATAGGTCTAATGACTTCACCTAGATGCTAAAAATTTTTATATAAAGGTTATATAGTGTATTAGAATATCAATGGTTGAGTTTAAGAGTGGAGATTTGACTATAAGGGTATGGAACCAAACCTTCCTCTCATTTCCCTCATGATTTAGTCATAAATATCAAATTCTACATGAAATTTTTTTGTATAGAGACCATTAAATATAGTGATTCGATCCATGCATTATCCATTAGTGTTTTCTAAGTTCAACTTGAGTGGATGAACTATCATGTTAGTACATCACCACTTTAGTATAGATTTCCTTTGTCTAATATCTTTTCCCTTTTCATCCAAATATAAATAGGTATTAGAAGGATAAATTATCTGATTAATAAGGGGATCCAACCCCATAAGAAATATTTTTTGGCCTAAATAATAGGTAACCCACAACCTATAGGTCAATTTGATATTAGTCCAAGTTAGAGGTGGATTCGAGCAGTGCACTTCAAGAGGGTTCCATATGGTGGCTAACAATACCCTAAAAAGGATAAATCTTGGAAATGATATTTAAATTATTCATTCATATAATTTTTCCCATCTATCATGAGGTATATAGGGACCATCTAGATATCCTAAGTAAAATCTTAAGCAAACCCCAAATTTCATAACACTTTAATGAGACCCTTAGGTTTGAATTATTTACAAAGGGATGAGAACCTATTAGGAATGACTCAATCTTGGATAGCTTCTTATATGAATCTTTTTATATGGATCATTCATTTACATAGGGGTACATAGGTAAGATCCCTCAAATATTGCCTTAATTGTTTAAACCTTGATATAAAATGGGGTCTTAAAAACCTTACCGATAATTGAAATAATTTATTTAATGAAAACTTAAATTTTATAATCTTATATCAAGGAAATTTTTTTCATAAGGCTCAATGGATGTAATGCAAACCCACATCAATTATTAAAATTTCCTCATAATGCTTATGTGTTTTTGCCTGATTGTTATGTCAAAAACCTATTTATAATTGAGACTAAATAACACCCAACCAAGTCCAAGTCTAAGATAATTTTATTCACACACAATGAGGCATTACTCTACAAAAATTACAATTCAAACCAAAGTGAAATGTTAAAAATTGGTCCAAATACCTTCCTCACTTCTCCAAACTACATTTTTAGGATGCCTAATTTGAACCAAGAGTATTGTATAATTCTAAATTACCATTTCAAACCAAGTCAAATTTATTTGTAAAGTTAGAACCAAATTCCACTTTCTTTTTCATGTTATGCCATTATGCCATTAATTTTATTTAAAATCAAGTTTCAATTCTATTCTAAACTTCTTTTCAAGGTAAAACCAAGTATATATTCCAAGTCTAATTTCCAATACCATTTCCAAGACCAAAATCCAATTCCAGTTCAATTGTACCAAGACTAATTCTCTTTTAAAAGTCCCAAATTTAAAGTCTAGTTAAAAACTTGATTTAACATATCAACCAAGACCATTTATTTTTCCAACCTTTATGTTTACAAAGTTTCTAAAGTATCTCAAGTAGGTCAATTCTCCTTTCTTTGTTCATAAACCAAGTTTACAAGATCAAGACATTTTCAAAACATGACCAAACATAAAACAATTCCATGTCCAAACATTGAAATATTTGTATTTGAATCCATTATGCCAAAAAAATTGTGAGTTTTCCCTTTGGGAAAGCACCTTGGAAATGTTTACATTGATAAACTAATTAACAAGTAATTTTCCAAGAAAAGTCATGTTCCAAGTCAAAACATAGTTCTAAGAATTCAAATAGCTTTTCAAGACAAAGATTATAAACTTAGAGATGACTAATTACACACATAGTGGGGCCACTTAAAATCCCTCATTTGATGATGAGGTATTTTATATTACCTATGGCTATGATCAATATGTAGAGGATGAGGAAAACTAAAAATATCTTGCTCATGCAATATCCAATGTTGAAATTAAACAACATAATGCATACCTTCTAATTATGTCACTTGATGTTGAACAAGGTCAAAAGCAACCACATCATTCACATTTTACTTTTGAGATTGAGTATAGACCTAATCCAATGTACTTTTTCAATACACCACCTAATGATGAATATATACAAGACCCATTCAATTGATAATTATTTGATAATAAAGATGAAAATCTTGTTAAATTTTTTGAGATGGGTGTAAAGTTTCCACATAGTTTTATAGGAGAATATGTGTGATATTTAGTTAAAATAATTAAACAAACACCTCTTAAATTATGGACAACCAAGTTTCCTCTAGCCAAGACCAAGATTTCAATCAAGCTCTAGTTATGTTAGATAAAGAAAGGTTTGACTAGTTGACCCTCCCACAAAAAGACAACTTATTGCTTCATAAATAGAACAAGCTAATATTATTATATATTCCTTAGCTAATTCCTTGTGTAAAATAAAAGTGAAAAATATCACATTATTGGAGTCCAATCCTCTAACATAACATCAATTCTTTGTCTAATTATCCCATTTGTAATCTTAATTTGTTCATTACTAAAACATTAGTTATAGAGATGTTTAATACACTCATAATTGAAACTAATTTGTCAACTAATCTAGATTGAATCTCCTATAAAATCTACCCAACATGTGGAGGATAGCCCTCAAATAACATATTTTAACCCACATCAAGTACCATACAACATGCAAAAAAAAATTATTCGATCATCTCTATGACCTCCTCCTTCCAATTCCTTGCATAAAAAATTTGCAAACCCATCTAAAGCTACAATAACACATTGAAAATTCCCCACTTCAACAAGTGGAAACTAATCCCCCACCTCAATAGGTGGAAACTAATGTTTCATTATAATAAGTTCCAATTAATCCCCAACCAACATTGTCTAACCAACAATGTGTTTCTATAAGTCAACCAATTGATGCTCATATTAAAAAATGAGCCTCTTGAAGCCAAAAACTTGTTCCATTTAACCAAAAAAAAGTTCCTCCTATGCATCAATTCCTAGGAATCAATAGTAGGTTTCCATCCAATCCCAACAAGTTTTATTTATTTCCCAATAGAACTTTCCTCTGTTAAGACTTCAGTTCCCTCCAAATCAATGATGTACTCAATCATAAGTGTTAAGAATGAAATATACTAAGAGGGGGGATGAATCAGTATATTATATATATTTTACTTAATATAATTTCTTTATTTAACCACTTAATCACACATTCAAGATATGCAATATAACTAAAACAATAACATGTACCACAAAAGAGAGAGAGAGACATCATATTTTTACATGGAAAACCAAAGTGGAAAAAACCACAGAGAACAATCTCAAGTATATAAATGAGAACCAACTCAAATTACAAAGTTTTCAAGCACCAACTTACAGGAGCACCAACCTCTTTACCAAGCACCAGCACAACAACTATTTGTGAGCACTAACCCATAGGAGCACCAACCCCTTACAAAGATTTGTGAGCACCAACCCATAAGAGTACCAACCCCTATTGTGTATAAAATACAACTATCTCTCAATGTTGCTTACTTAACAAATGATATAACTCTACAATATCTCTTATTTTTCTCTCCTCTTTTCTTATATAAAATAAATACAAACCATGCACTCTCTTGCATATTACAAATGGTTTATCAAGTCTTTATTTATATCTTTCCAAATGACCTTTAGCATTCACCATTTGTGACCCTTCAATCCTCATGGAAAATAACATCAAAATTGCATGACCCTTCATATCCTTACATTTGAAAATTCATATGGTGACCATTTATAAAAAAATGCATCCTTTCCTCCTTTGTCTTTATCTTCATAACCTTTCATATTCCTCAAAGTGTCCCTTCATGGGAAAATGTGCCATATCCTCTTTTGTCTTCACATGGTGACTCTTGAAATTACTCAATATGACTCTTCATAAGCAAATTCATCCCATTCCTCTTTTATCTTTACCCCATGACTCTTTGACTTCTCCATGGGCCCTCTTTTGACTTATATGCAACCAAAAATATATTCATTAATGTTAAATAAATATCAACACACATTAGCTAAGATATGAATATTACAAACACCATTAAATGTTATAGGGCCTTTATCACCAATAATATAAGACCTTTGACATAAATTTCAATATTTCCAACAATCTCCCCCTTTGTCATTGATAGCAACCTCAAACTGAAATTGCCACATCCTGAAACCTGTACTACACATGTCAACCTACACATACTATCATTTAAAAAATATATAGTAACTCCCCCTTATTTTAGCAACCTATACCTATTCCTTATACCTAATTCTACACCTATCTCTACACTTGTACCTATACCTATTTTTCTTCTTCTCCCCATTTGACATCAATTACAAAGGGCCTATCCTAGAGCTAACACTTAGCTCCCCCTCAACTGATGTTGATCTTCAATGGTAGGAAGTAAAATAAATTAATCCTAACTTCTCCCATAAATACTCAAAAGTGTCTTTTGGTAGTGCCTTTGTGAAAATATCTACAATATGCTCTGTATTACTAATATATTCCATCTTAACTTATTGATCTATAACCTATTCTCTCAAGAAGTAATATATGATGGGAATATGTTTTGTTCTTGAATACATCATTGGATTTTTTAAAATATTAATATCACTTGTATTGTCACAAAAAATAGAAATAGGGTCATCATATTTTACCTTGATATCTTCCAAAGTTTACTTCATCCAAAGCATTTGAGTACAACACAATATGGTTGTAATATATTCTACTTTAGCTATAGAAAGTGATACCAAGTTATGCTTCTTGCTTATCCATGATACTAATCTATCACTAAGGAAGAAAAATCATCCACTTGTACTCTTTCTATCATCTAAGAAACCAAAGTGAAATATCTACCTATGGGATACCACAATCCATAATACAATGTTCCCTTGATATATCTAAATATTCTCTTTACCAAATGAACATGACTATCTTTTGGAGCTAGCTGATGTCTTGCATCCATACCTACTACATTCATGATGTTTGGCCTCAATGATATCAAATATAAAAGACTACCAATCATATATATATATATATATATATATATATATATATATATAAAGATTGATCTATAATAGGTGAATATTCATCTTTTCTCACCTTATTTCTTATAGTCATTGGTGTGCCAACTGGTGCATAATCTTCAAAACCAAATTTCTTCAACATTTCCTTAGCATATTTACTTTGAGATATGAAAATTACTTAATTTGACTAAAATATTTATAACCCTAATAAAAATGATAATTCTCCAAGCATAGACATCTCAAATTCTTTTTGAATATTATCAAAAAATTCTTTTGTCATCATTTCAATGTTCCTTCCAAAAATGATGTCATCAACATATATCACAACAATCAATTGATGCTCACATTCTATTTTGATGTAGAGATTACTATCAACAAATCCTCTCTTGAAACCTTGATCCTATAGGTACTTATCAAGTCTTGCATACCAAGATATGAGATCTTATTTCAATCCATATACTGTTTTCTTCAATCTATAAACATGGCTACTAACATTTGAGATAATAAATCCCTCAGACTGCTCAATGTAGACCTTTTCTTCTAGATTCCCATTTAGGAGGGTAGATTTGACATCCATCTAAAATAATTTGAAATTATTAAACATTGCATATGCAAGAAACATTCTAATAGCCTCTAGCCTTGGAAAAAGTTTATTCAAAATCTATTCCCTTAATCTAAGCATATCCTTTACATACTAATCTTGCTTTATTCATATTCACTTCTCCATTTTCATTCAACTTATTTATGTAAACCCATTTCGTTATTATCACATTGTGATCTTTTGGTCTAGGCATTAACTCCCAAGTATCATTCCCTTCTATTTTATTTAATTCTTCATCCATTGCCTTAACCCAATGCTTATCATGTCTAGCTTCTAAAAAAGTTCTAGGCTAAATTTTGGATAACAAAGAGAAATTAACTTGCTCAAATTCACTTACCATCATTCTTCTGATGTAAATTCTTTCATCTATGTCCCTAATGATGTCACTTTCATTATGATTTTTTTAGACATATTTGGATGGGGTTTTGGTTTCCTTTTTCTCCTTCTCATTTTATCTGATTCTTCAAAATCTTCCTCTTTAATGATTTTAGGAATGCCTATTGTGTCATTGATTCTTTGTTTTCCATCTTCTTCTATCATGACACTTGCACTTTCAACTATTTTCTTGATTTTTTTGTTATAACATTTATAATCTCTACTTTTGCAAGAATAATAAATAAATATACCTTCATTTGCTCTAGATTCAAACTTACCCAATTTTTCATCGATTCTTTTGTGAAGCATCTACTGCCAAAAACTTTAAAATAATCAACTATAGCTAGTTTGTCTTTCCATATCTCATATAGATTTTTGTCATTATTAACTCTCAATAATTTTATATTTTTGATATGCACTAATATACCAACTACCTTTCTCTAATATTTATTTGGTATCTTGGATTCATTTAGCATTGTTCTCACCATCTCCTAGGCTGTCCTATTCCCTATTCAACAACTCTGTTTTATTGTCGAGTTTTGGTTGCTAAATAATGTCTCTTTATTCCATAGTCTTCACAATACTCAATAAACTAATCTGACATTAATTATCCTCATTGATTTGATCTTAGGAATTTAATCTTCAGATTGATTTCATTCTCAACTAATGCTTTGAATACTTTGAAATGTCTGAAAGCTTTTGATTTTTTGAGTAAAAACATTACCCAAGTCATACATGAAAAATAATCAATAAGAAATATGAAATATTTGTCACCTTAAGTACTTTGAGTTCTCATAGATCCACATAAATCAGTGTGAATAAGCTCTAACATCTGAGTGGTTGAGTATTCTTTTGTTTTGAAGCATGTTCTAGCTTGCTTCCCATGTCGACAAGGTTCACAAAGCTTGTTGGATGGATTTGTAATCTTTGGAATATTTTTGACTCCTTAATTCTTGATGATGTTGACAAGAATATAAAAATTTATGCGTTTCCTTCTCCTATGCCATAGCCAACTTTTTTCAATCTGACTCAAATAACATCTTTGACCTTTGATGTCTGATAACATAAACAAATTAATTTCCTATTCTCTAAGCATCTGCAACCAACACATCTGAATATTTTTTCCTAATTTCAAAACCTTTTGCATAAAAATTTAGTATGTGCCCCTAATAACATATTTTACTTCCACTCAAAAGATTATTCTTAAGACCTTTTACATATAAAATATTTGTAATTTTAGTTCTACCATTATCCAAACTTAGTGTACTTTTTCTAGCAATTTTGGTAGTAGTATTATCTCTAAATTTTACTATGCCACCATTGATCTTATTTAAGGTTATAAACTTGTTCTTGTATCCTATAATTTGCCTTAAACATATAATAGTGATTAACTATGGATTTTCTTCATTTATTACATGTAAAGTTGTCTAGACCAACATAAACTTTTAAGGTTGTTTCTTCTACCATGAACCTATTTGAAATTTCTTGATGAATTGAGCCTTGAAACTCTATTAATTATTTTCTGAATCAAACATGCTTCTACAGTAATAGGCTATGTGTCTAAATTTTTTACACTTGTAACATATTATGTCCTCTTCATTAAAACTTGATAGAGGATTAAAAGAGTTGTAGCTTCTGCTTGACTCTACATGAGTTTCCTTCTCCTTATTTCTGAATTTGTTAAACCTTTTTGACATTCCATTTTCTTATGACCATATCCATTACAATAAAAATAGTAACCATAAAAATAGGACCTATTTGTGTATCTCTGACCTTATTTCCTTTCGTAGCTTTGTTCCTTCTAGCCTTCTTTGTTTGAGATGTCCTTTGTATTCTTAACTTTTTCATTTTTATTTCCTTTTTTGTAAGAGCTTCAACATAGCACTTTCCTTGTTATGTGTTAACCTTGTCTGTGAAATTAGTGGCCTCCCTTTTCTCTTTTTCAAATTTGATACCTATTTTATTTGGCATTGATCATTGAATTTCTAATATCTTATTCAACATATTAGTGTTATTCTCAAAGTTTGAATCATTAGATGCTCTATCATTGATTGATTTATTTATTTTCTCAAGATCTACTTTTAAAGAATCAATTTCAATAACATACCTTTCACATTATTCACTTACATTTTACAACTGTGTCGTTATATATTTTTCACTCTTATTGGTTTCTTCAAATCATGTTTATAGATCTTAAATTATTTCCTTTGACCCCTTTTTCATTTTTATTAATCTAGAGATTCAATCTCTGATTCTTCTTCTCAGGTGATTTTAACTCTTGTAAGGCACAAATTAGTTATCCTTCAAGATTCACTTCAGCTTCATCATGTTCTTCTTCTTGATCATCTATACTTTTTCTTGTAGGGGCATCTTCATGTATGGCCATAAATATAATATTTTATTCTAATTCACTGACTCCACTATCTTTGGCTGAGCTAGGATCTTTTAAATACAAACTCTTCTTCTCAAATCCCTTCTTGAATTTTCCTTTGAAATTCTTCTTGTATGTAGAATTTCCTTCTTCATTATCACCATTACTTTTAATTGGGAACTTAGCTACAAAATATCCAATATTTCTACAATTAAAACATTTAAAAGTTAATTTTATTTGATATTTACCTATACCCTTTTTTGGATTTTAAATGAATATAGATCCATTGTCATATTCATCATCATTAGAACTGTCACTTGATTCTTGAATCTTAGCCTTCTCTTTCTTTGATGTCTTGAAAGTATATTCTCTCTTTGAGGGTTTATTTTGTTTGATATATATCTCATACGTCGTAAGAATACCATGTAGCTCATCCATCTTTAGCTTGGATAAATTCTTCATCTCTTTAATTGCCAAAACTTTTGTTTCATATCTCAATGGTAGAGATCTCAAAACTTTTTGTACCATGATTTATTCTTCTAACTTTTCTCCAAGACCTTGAATCTGATTAACTATTTGATCAACCCATAAAAGGTAACTTTTTATATTTTCTTCCTCTTCCATGTTCAAAATCTCAAAATATCTTCTAAAATTCTAAAGCTTATCTTACTGAACCTTTCCATCACCTTTGTAAATATTCTCAAGCTTTACCCTAGTTTCATGAGTAGATTTATATTGCATAAGTTTAATAAATTATTATTCACATAAACCACATAAAATAACATTTAAAGATTCAGCATTATTTTCACTTACATTCTTTTCCACCAGAGCAATAACAAGTTTCTGTGGCTCATCATATTCCTCCACCATTGCTTGCCAAATGTCAAATCCAA
Source organism: Torreya grandis (assembly GCA_037957365.1). Lineage (NCBI taxonomy): Eukaryota > Viridiplantae > Streptophyta > Pinopsida > Cupressales > Taxaceae > Torreya > Torreya grandis. The sequence goes on from JARHVA010002420.1 coordinate 2,429,039, forward strand.
GGGCCATCAAATAAGTCCTTATCCTTATGCTCCAAAAATCATAATTTATCCCATCAAACAAATGTGAATTATTTTTAGAAAAATATTCATGTGATCAAACCATTGTGCTTTCCTCGATCTATCTTCAAGCTATAATTTTTTTAAAGGAACCTACTTTGATACCAATTGTTAAGCATGAAATTTACTAAGAGGGGGTGTGAATTAGTATATTATATATCTTTTACTTAATCTGATTTCTTTTATTTAACCACTTGATCACACATTCAAGATATTCAATAAAAATTAAAAAATAACATGTACCACACGAGAGAGAGAGAGAGAGAGAGAGAGAGAGAGAGAGAGAGAGAGAGAGAGAGAGAGAGAGAGAGAGAGAGAGAGAGAGAGAGAGAGAGAGAGAGAGAAGATTTTTATGTGGAAACTCAAAGTGGGAAAAACCATGTAGAATAATCTAAAGTATACGAATGAGCACCAACTCAAATTACAAAGTTCTTAAGCACCAACTTATAGGAGCACCAACCCCTTTTCCAAGCACAAACACAATAACTATTTGTGAGAACCAACCCACAAGAACACCAAACCCTTGTAAATATTTTTGAGAACCAACCCACAAGAGCACCAACCCCTCTTGTGTATAAAACACAACTATCTCTCAATGTTGCTTACTCAACAAATGATAGAACTCTACAATATCTCCTTCTTTTCTCTCCTCTTCTCTTATATAAAATAAATACAAACCATGCTCTATATTGCATATTACAAATGGCTTCTCAAGCCTTTATTTATAGCTTTCCAAATAAACTTTGGCATTCACCCTTTATGACCCTTCAATCCTCATGGAAAATGGTGCCAAACTTGCATGACCCTTCATATCCTTACATTTGAAAAGTCACATGGTGACCCTTCATAAGAAAATGTGTTCTTTCCTCTTTTGTCTATATATTCATTCCTAAATCATTCAATAGAAATATAAATGTTGTAAGATATGGGGTGAATAAATCATGACATGTGAAAATTGTGTAGCTACCACCTATTCAATAAAAGCCACCTTTAAACCTATTGGTTTGCAAAGGTAGGCTAAAAAATGAGGTCATTACCATAACAAAGTTTTTAGCAATCTTGGTGAGCCTATTGAGATGGTTTTACAAGAGTTAGTTTCTGCCAACATGATCATTTAGCCAGTACCAAAATTATTTAATGAAAACTAACCTAAACTAGATTGGTACAATGAGAATTACATTTGTGACAATTATTAGTTTAAAGTCCATTATAAGCATAGATGTGTGTAACCTCACCATATTATTCAATATTTGATTTAAATTAGAGAGTTGGCATTGGATAATGTTTCCACAATGTCTAATGAAGATGTTAGTATTTAACATAACCCCTTTTCATAACATAATGCCAACAATAATAAGAATAAAAAATAGACCTCCAAATTAAAGACAACAAAAAAAACTATAATCATGGTCAAGATACCCATTACAATCAAGTCAATTATAAAAGTGGTCCTTATAATTATAATGGTGTAGGTTTCATTACTATTAGATGCATTTCCACCATTAAGATCAATCCTAATCTAATTATCAATTATACCTAAATACCTTTATCATTCATTTTATGACCTCCACCTCCATTTGTTGGTAATCTTTTTATGGTTTATAATGGCCTAAACACCAATTAATAGCCAAGAGTTATTATTTTAGGCCTTCACAACCCTTCTAATTATATTATCCCTTTATTAACTTAAGGTTTCATAACCACAACTTGATACTCAAAAGTTACCATTTAAGGTCCCACACCTTATTCTTCCAAAAATCTAGTTTGAGGTCTTCCACATCAAAATACCAAGCCAATTTCTCTTATTAAGAACAAGCCTTATGATATTGTGGAACAATTACAAAAGACACGTGAACATTTATATTTTAGATTTTTTTCATACATCAAATGTCCACAAAAACAAATTCAATGAGATTTTAAACCAGTCCAAAGTTTGAAATGACATTGCACTTGATAAATTTTAAACATTTTTGATTCATTTGTCTCCATGCCAACAACTCACCTTTAATCAAAAATAAAGGTAATCCTTTGGACATTTGCATAATATCCCACTTCACATATAAGTAATCATTTCCCAACATAAGGTTAAAAGAGTCCTCATAGACAATGGTTCAAAGTTAAATATTGTAACTTTAAAGCTGGTCAAACATTTGGGTTTTACATTATTAGATTTACAACCAGATACAATTGCCATAAAATCTTATGATAATGAGGAATAACAATATCAAGGTATAATTTCATTTACGTATAATTATTGGGCCCTTAACCAATAATACTATGTGCTATGTTATTGATTTATAACTATCATATAACTTACTTGTTAGGTGACCATGAATTCATGAAGTGTGTGTTATGTTATATACCCTTAATTAGTGTGTCAAGTTTCCCCATTTGGGGTTAGAAGTCACTATTCCTAGTGACTTATAGTTGTATCAAATTTATAAACATTTGGAAATAGAATACAAAAATTACAACTATAACTTTGGCATAAATCCTATTCCCAAAAAGGATAATGAGATTGTTGATCAACCACCTATATGTCATTATTTGGATCCAATTACTCTCACCTCAACTTCACCCACCCCACATATATAAATATCCAATCATTTCATTATTCAAGACAATGTCCTTGGGGAATATAAAATTGGCAATGTGTTTCATATAACCAAATTGCCTAACATGCTTAAAGCATATGGAAGGTCTAAAGTACAAAATCCTAAAATGGAATGGTGAGAGAAGGACAATTCACATTAGAAATGACCTTTGTTTTTCATCACGAACACTTCTTAGGAGTAAGAATAGATCAAATTTGATGATTCATGTCTATACAATGATGATTTTTCTACCTATTACCAAATACAAAGTATCATATTCTAAACTAAATAATGGATAATCAAGCCTATAGGGGAAAAGGATTGTGGGTAAAAAATAAGGATTTATTGAACCAGTATCAATTTCTAAATAGAAAATAAATCAAGGTATTAGACATAAACCACCTAGGGCTAACCCCATAGATCTCAAGAGTGATTCTAATTTATCATATAACACAAACATTATCAATAGTGATGTAGAGTCCTATTATAAGATCTATGATGAGTTGGGTGATACCAATTTATTTCACCCTAATACCATATATATCATTTTTTTTGTATCTTCTAATCCCCCTCTTTTCCTCTATCATCCCTAATTAATTGACTAAGACCAATAAGATTATTACATACCATTAGATGATTTTAATAATGATGAGGAAGTTTATGAATTTATGCACCTTATAAATAATGTGCCACTTGGTGGTCAAAAACATGGATTTATGATTACATTAGACCCTAATGCCTATTTTATAGAAGGTGAGCTTCTTGTTCGAAAAAATAATGTAATAACCCCATTGGATTTTACCAGAAGATAGTGATTTAAAAAAAATTAATTACATATACTCATCATATAAATTTTACCATAATAAACCTAATTATTGATCTTTAAATAATTATATTAATTTAGCTAACCAAAAGGTTTATAGCTAATCCACTTAGCTAAGGATCACCATGAACATATATGAAAATCATGAACAATACTAGATGACCAATAAATAATGCTTATAATCATAAATAAAATAGTACAAATTCAAACATGGTTAATACAACATTAAAACCAATGCTGTAGAAGTATAATGTATAAATGTTATAGTTTTAATCAATATATAATAATATCTCAAATATTAAAATATGATACAAAGCTCTATGGAGCAGAGTTTTCATGACTCAAGTATTAATCTATAATCTCAAGTGTAGTACTCTAGATAGAGGGAGAGCATCATCTGTTCACTTTTCCACACCAACCATGGACCATAGATCCCCCATACTATCTTCCAAACAAGGGGATGGCCCTCCCTTCATGGATGGGTAGATAATGATGATGTAGGAATATAGAGTGACAAACCAGAACTTGAGTGTTAATGATATCTAATATATAATGTGTATAATAAATAAATCCATTCTAACATGATATCAAATAAATATGAGAATTATATCAACATATGAAATGACAATATTTAATTAAAAAATTACTTTGGCCAAAGTTTTCAATAATTAAAGATCTCTATGATTAACCAATTTCATTCACACCGCTCAATCAAATTACTCTTCATCTTTCAATGATGGTGTTAATTAAGCCAGTGGAATCCATCCACTACCTATTTAATGTCATGAATTCAAAATTTGGTTAGAATATAATAATATAAAAAACCAATAGATTCTACAAAATATTCCTTATTAGTAGAAAAAATATGCTAAGTATATAAATATCATTTTCATTTAATTAATCCATCAAATTAAATGTAATGAATCTTGATCCTCTAATTTATTATAAAATAATAAATACAATCAAAATACAATCCACAATAGAATCTTTCCATCTAGGTAAGAATCATATCTCAACTACTAGTTACTTAATGTCACTATGTAAGTTTAAAATATATTTCCTCAACTTTTATTTATTTAAACCTATTTTAGATCTTGTTCATATTTATAAATAAAATAATAAAGCCAATATTTTATTATTTATAAAATATGTATAATTTAGAAATTAAATTATATAAACTTAGGATTTTAGCCAAACATTCAACACATAACTGATATCTATAAATCTTTGTTATGTTAAATACTTCACATAATATACATAGCAAATAAACATATCGATATGGAATATTGTTTCAAATTTTCTATAAGAATTGCCAAATCACGTAACAGAACTCAAATACTATGCATTATTTCAACTAAACTTCACTAAACAACCATTTCATACTTTTAGTAATTTTGCTAAAACATATGCATAGAGCCATCATTTATATATAGTTATCAAACCAAATACAATGAGTAAAATATTTACTCATTCTTTTAAAATCAAAATACATATATATTTATATTTTTATCTACTTGATCATGTTTAGTCTACAACCTGACCAAGACTCAAGGATTCTGTGTTTAACCTAAATGTTAACTTCATTTACATAGCCAAACTCATAACTAAATCCAAAAAACATTCAACATATTCGAATGCTTATCAACATAACCCAAACAATTAGACATTTGATATAGTCAAATTCCTATAAATATATCACAAACTATCAAACATTTGACACAATTTAATTCATACAAAAATATAATCATTTAATAGTTCAACATTGTCAATTCTAATTTAGAAAACCCTACTCAGTCTACAAATTGACATAGTTGATTATGATATAATATTTCAGACTCATTTAATAGTTTGACACAGTCCAGTTAATATATAAATCAAACCCAATCATTAGTTTGACATAGACTAATATTATATCATAATCAAATTTGATTCTTATCTTTATTATTTTCAAATATAATTTGTAATCATAAAACCTATGAATTTAGTCATTATATATATATACACAATATAAAATCATACATCCATTTATTCAATTGACTGCATACATCAATTCTTCATAATAACCAGTCATTCACATACCAAAACATCATTAACTGACTCATAGTGATTATAGGCATTAATGCTAGTCATAAATATATTATATTATATTATATTATATTATATTATATTATATTATATTATATTATATATATACATATATATGTGTGTGTGTGTATTATATACATCAATGTGTATATATATTAGGCCATGAAGGCCATGTAGTATATACACACCCATACCTATATTAATATATATGTATATATACTTTCAAGTGAGTAAAGGAAATAAATCCATTTCCATTTTACATAGTGAAACCAATTTAATATACAATATACCCTCTTAATAAAATTAACTATATATAACTTGTTCAAAATTCCATAACAACTTAATAAATAAGTAAATGAATCTTTCAACATTTTTGAATTGATAGAGGGTTAAAGGCAAAGATTTCAAAGTGATGAATTCAAACAAGGGAAACACCTACTGCCCTATGCCTTACCCTTTGGGATTATGGGGTTGGATGTAGGGTTATGTGGAGGTCAAGCCTTTCAAAGGGCCCTATAAATAGGCCCTTATTTTTTTAATTCATTTATAACAAATGAAAAACCCATTATTCAATCAATTCTTTTTACAATTCCATCTAACACTAACACACAAAAATTCAAGTAGAAAACTGACTTGTATATTCTGCTAAGTAAGATAAATCCTTCTAAGATCCAAATCCTTTTAAATCTTTCTATTTTTATCTACAAATTCCCATATTCTTGTGTAATCCCCCATAACACTTCTTTTCTTTTCTTTTCTTTTATTTCTTCACATCACCTTACTTTCCTCTAATTTCTCCTCCATTCCCATGAGGGAAAACTAACTAAAAAATACATGTAAAAATTGCTCAACATAACTCTACAGCCCACCACCATGTAGCCACTTCCAAATCTCCATGATTTTTTCCAAATGATGGTTAACTCAGAGTCAAAACATGATTAGAAACCCTAATAATCTCAAGACTTCCATAGAATCCCTAAATAATCATTTTATATTTTTATTAAAATTTACATGGCATTGACTTAAACAATTATATCATAAACTTCCCAAAATCAACCAACTAAACCACAAGCCATATAACATCAATGTTCATTCCATGCAATGACTATCAAATTAGTTAATAACCATTTTTTTCCCTTGAAATGACTATCAACTTAATATAATAATGATTATATACCATGGCAATACAAGTATGCATTACAAGACTATAGTTTAATGTTGAAATGCTATCAACATACTTTTCAAATACAATGATTTATTTAAATCATTTAATAATTAAAACCAATATATTTATTATCTAACATTTATTATGAATATCAAACCTTTAGGTCAAACATTTAATCAAATACAAAGATATTTAAAAACAATCTTATTTATATCTTTCAACACTTGGATTTAACATATATATTATAAAAATATTTAATTATTATTACCTAAATCTTATAGATTAATAAAAATAATGAAATCCATCATAACATCATATCATTATACTATACATCCATACCTAATAAGGTAGTAAGGCAAGTAAAACATAAACAAACTCACTCATGTAATCAAATAGTTATATTATATAAGATAAGCTATGTATGAACACAAAATTAGTGAAATCACCCAAACAAATTGGCATGATCATCATCAAAAACAAATATCATACTAGAAAACATATTAACAATCACCTCAAGGAAAAGTATACAAAACATGCTATGTTATATATATCAAACAATTAATTATGAAACATGATATACTATGTGGTGTGTGAAAGGGTTTCCAAAATTTTTCTCTATCATTCCCAAACATCTCCATCTAAACCACCCTCTCTAATGATGCTCTCCCTCCATCACACTCTGAGGTATGAATCAGTCCTACATCCACCTCACAAAAATGAAGGTAGTTAACACAAAATATCATTATATTCATAAAATAATGTAATATAATTAACAAACATGATCATAATGTATAAAGTATAAAAATACTACTAACTCATAGAAAATTAATCATATAAATTAAGAAACACATAACTATCCCATAATCAACATATATCATAAAGCTTAATCAAATATTAACTAATCAACTAATCAACCATAATAATCTATGGATCAAATAAGTTATTAAGCTTAAATAGAAATTGGGATGTATCATTTTCCCCCTCTAAATATTTTCATCATCATAATGACATCTATTCTAACATAAGATATAAATTTAAAACATTTTTCAGTATAAAATAATATAATATACAACGAAAAATCAAGCAAAAAAATGTGGAAACAACCTTTAAAACTCATCATATTCCTCCCAAGTCTCACTATCTCTAAAATATTTGTCCCACTAGACATTGCACTCTAAAACTTCACTATTACAAAAATGGAGTTTGCAAGTGTCAATTACTCTGATTGACTCTACCATGACCACCTGTGGTCCAAAATTTTCAAAGCATTTCAATCCAACATGTGAAGGATCAACAATGTACTTTTTAAGATAAGACACATGGAAGACATTATGCAAAAGAGCTAGATCTAGTGGAAATGTAAGCTTATACGCTACAAGATTTACCACTTCTAAAACCTTGAAGGGTCCCATATATCTTAGTGAATTTTTATTTAACTTTTTGAATTTAATTAAGCTTTTTTGAGGCTGAACCTACATAAACACTTTATCACCTACAAAAAATTTCCTACTTATTTTCTTTAGATTAAAATAACTTTTTTGTCTATCATTAACCTTGACCAACTTCTACCTGATTATCTTCACTTTCTCTTCTAATTTTTTAATCATCTTAGGTCCAAAAACTACCCTACCTTCTAACCTATCCTAACTGAGTGGTGTTCTATACCTCCTTTCATATAATGCCTCAAATGGAGCCATATTCAATGATGATTGGTGTTAGTTATAAGAAAACTCAACCAATATAAGGTACTCCTCCTACTTGTATTGCTAATCCATGAAATAAGTATTAAGAGGATATTTTAAAACCATGTTAACTCACTCTATCTATCCATTAGTTTATGGGTAATAAATAGTGCTAAAGTTTAATTGCATACCCAGAGTTGAATTCAAAGTCAACCTAAATGTAGAAGTCATCCTTGGATCTCTATCTGAAGTGATATTCTCTAGAAAACCTTAAAATCAATAATATTCTTTTATTAACCTCTTTGCAAGTGTAGGTGTATCATCTATCATGTTGTCTAGTATGAAGTGGGGTACCTTGGTTAGTTTATGAACTACTACCCAAATTATGTCATGTCATTCTATTATAATGACAAACCTTGGATAAAATCCATACTAATCACCTACCACTTCCATTCTAGTATATTTTGTGTATATAACAATCCACCTAGATGCATATGTTCATCTTTCACATGCTGACATTTTACAAAATGAGACATAAAATCCACTACATATCTCTTGATTCCTTTCTAGAAATAGAATGGTCTTAGCTCAATCATGAGTTTGGTTACTCTTGGATGTCCTAAATATGGGGAATTATGTAATTCTTTTAGCACTATGATCCTCATATTCTCTATATCAAGAACATACATCCTTTTGATTTACCTTAAAAGATCATCACTCTCTATTATGAATATTTTATACTTAGGATTTTAAGCATTCTCAAACAACACATTCCTGACCTAATTATAGAATTCATCTCATAGCAAGAATTTGATTATTTGATCTATGAAAGCACTCTTGATAGCATCCATGACTACTATGTACCTCTTATGACTTAGAGCATAATCTACTCTATTCTCCTTGACTTTGATATAATTAATATCAAAATATTTATTAGATAAAAACTCCAACCATCATCTTTGTTGAGCATTCAGGTTTAGTTGGGTGAAGATGTACTTGAGTCTCAAGTTATCAATTTTGAGCTCAAATAGTTTTCCTAATAGATAATTCCTCCAAAATTCTAAATTATAGACAATTTCCACACATTCTAGGTCATTAGGGGTATAATTCACCTCATATGGCTTTAGTTTCCTAGACTCATAAGATACCACTAAGCCATCTTGCATAAGAACTCCTCCAAGTCCATCCATAGATGCATTAGTGATAATTAATAATTGACCATTAAGATCAAGAATTCTTATTATTGGTGTTAAATTAAGCCTCCTTTTCAATTCCTAAAAAAAATACCTCATACTTATTTGACCAAATGATACTCTAATTCTTCTACTAAAGAGACGTAATTGGATTATCTATCTTAGAGAAATTTGGAATAAATTTCCTATAATATCCAACTAATCCTATGAAATTCTTTACGTCATGCACATTATTTGGTGTTGACCACTCCATTATGGATCTTATATTTGATGGATCCACTGAGATAATATGACCTAAATACTACACATTCCTTTGGAAAAATTCACACTTGGACAACTTTCCATACAACTTGGGCTTCTACAAACACTTCAAAACCACTTCTAGATGATGTGAGTTCTCTTCCTCATCCTTGGAATAAATGAGTATGCCATCTATAAAAACAAATAAAAATTATCTAGGCAATCTTTTAAAACACTATTCATAAGATTCATAAATGCTATTAGAGCATTTTTCAATCCAAATGGTAAAACTATGAACTTATAGTGCCCATATCAAGTCCTGAACATTATTTTCTAAATATCCTCTTCACAAATCCTCAACTGATGATACCTTGCTCTAATATCAATCTTAGAAAATGTTTTTTCCCCTCACATTTGATCAAAAATATCATCAATTGGCAATGGATATATGTTTTTGATTATTTCTTTATTCAACATCTTATAATATATACACAAGCAAAGAGTGTCACCCTTCTTCTTGATAAAGACAACTGGTGAAACCCATGGTGACATACTTGGTTGAATCAGCCCTTTAGATAATAAATCCTAAATTTTTTCCTTTAAATCAACTAATTCAGTGGTTAACATTCTATATGGCACTTTAGATTGTGGTTATGATCTAGGTCTGATATCTATTGAGAAATAAAACTCACATTTAGGTGGTAATATTGGTAATTCTTATGGAAACACATCATGAATGTTTATTAGAAAATGATAATCTTTAAGAGATGGTTACTTAGATTATTAAATATCATTTATCTTAATGATAAATTCTTGGCATCCCTTCCTTTGAGATTTTTTGAGCTGAATTATAGAAATCTACCTTAGCTTCAACTCCCTTCTCATGCCCTAAAGTTGTGTTTGATTTCAGAAATAATTTTGACACTCAACCTTATTCAAAAAATAGTCAACCTTGGCCTTATTATTCTCAATCCAATTGACTCCTATGATCACATCATATGATCCCAATGGTGTTTCATAAATATATACTGTCATAGTGAATGAAGATAACCTAATATTCACTTTTACTAAACACTTGTCAAATTTGATCTTAGACTCATTCCCATATTGAACCAACCATGTATTTACCATAACTTCAACCTTTCTAGATAATTTACTAAGAATTATAGGATAAATGAACCATTTTATAATTCTTGTGTCAATAAAACTAGACATTAAATGATTGAATAAAATCCCTGATGGTTTTATGGGTAGATCTTGATACTCAACCTATCTATTGTCAACATTTGGATGAATATACTACTAAAATGTACCTTATTGAGAAGCTGAACCCTTGTTATTTTATTTGTCATAAGGAAATTCTCAATCAAAATGGTCAGCTACACAAATGAAGCAACCTCCAAATGGTCTTTTATTATCAATATATTGGTTTCCCTTGAAACCATTACCAAGTTTTGTGTTCCTTAAACCATTATTAAACTTAGCATTCTAATTCTTAAATTTCCACTTGGAGTCTCCACTCCTCTATTTTTAATTCATTTTAAATGTTGGTTTAGAACTTCCAAATTTATTTTTAAACTTATCTCTCACGCGGGAAAGAGATTTTAGTTTTTATTCTTATTTAAATAAATTATTAAACATATGATACATGGTAGATGGACCATGCACATCTACTTCATAGCCAATTTGGGGTTTCAATCCCATGATAAATTTTTTGATTCTAAACCTATCATCCACCTGATACTGAGGTACATACTTAAGGATATTGGTGAATTGCTCTAATTTTTCATTAACTAACAAATCGATTCCCTTTCTTAAGATTCTAAAAATCCATAGGCTTTTAATTGAAGTATAGTTGTGAAAGCCATCATGACCTAAACAATGCCATAAACTATTTCTAAGTGGTGGTGGTTGAGTTGCCATTCATCTAAAGCTTATTATTTTCCCACCAATTTGTTGCTTCACCAACAATCTAATAAGCTCCCTAGACTACTTTTGTGACTTTAAAATAATTCTAAATCTCAAAATACTTCTCCTTTTCTATCATTCATGCTTCAATTCCATCTCCTCATATAGTTTCATTAAACTTGGGTGGATTCACATTTTTCATGTCACATGCCAACTCTAAAGCTACTTGAGCTCTCACATATTATGGCACTTCCTCATGCATCTACTCTTGAAGATGTTCTTGGTCATTAGTATGTTCTTCAAGTTCCTCCTGAGCATTTTCCTCTTCATGGCCATGCACTTCCTATTGTAGGGCTATAATTTGGTCCTTAGTCTCTTATATGGTTGTGAGGATTTGGTCCAAATTTGAAGCTTACATAATGGAAAATTGATTTGGATCAATAATTAGTTCGGTATTCAAAGTACCCTTACATCCTAGTATAGTGTGCATCATTATTCTTCTTATTTATTAGGATACTATGTTTGTATTAGCAGACACTTCAAGTCTTAGAGTTTGAGCCTCAGATCTAATACCATACGTTAATAACCCCACTAGGTTTTAATATAATATAGTAATTTTTTAAAAATTAATTACATGTATTCATCATATATATTTCACCACAAAAAACCTAATTAGAGATGTTTAACTAATCTTTTAAATTTAGTTAATCAAAAGGTTTATAACTAATCCACTTAGTTAAGGGTAACCATAAACATATATAAAAATCATGAACAATATTAAATAAACAATAAATATTGCTTCTAATCATATATTAAATAATATAAATTTAACCATGACTGATACAATATTACAACCACATCTATATGAATATAATGTATAGATGTTACAGTTTCAAACAATACCTAATAATGCTATACACATAATATTCTCAAACTTTTATCTATTACTGATGATCTCTATCTTGTAGGAACCCATTGAGTCTCAATTTATATGAGTGCATTCCATAAAGGGTGCACCAATAAATGGGTGGGCAAACCATTAGTGCTTTATATGATTGTTGTCCCATTTTCCACTTGTTATCTAAACACTTATCTCCTAAAAACCATTTTGCTACACTTTGCCTCTTATTTTTCACACTCCTCTAGTATTTTACCACCTTCATTATCCATTTACCTAACCTAAACCCCTTTTTTATAGTTTACATGACTATTTTGGCTGCATAAACCTTGTATTTTTATTGACAAAACTTATTAAGGGTCTAGGTCAGTCCTTGACCGACCTAGTTCATGACCTAGTAAGTTTTTATCAATTACGATACTAGGTTGATTAGGTCAACCTTGATGGATGAACATTTTATAAGTGTTTAGGGTTAGATTTAGATATATATAAATAATCATTTTACCATTTATATATGAAGATAATAAAAATAAAGACATATTGTGCATCTGCTTATCCACTAGTTTACTAGAGAAGCAAGCTTAGGGTTTCATACTTTCTTTGGACATATGGATATTATATTATGGAGAAGTATTTTGGATGCATTTATAGGTTATGTATCCTAAATATTATTTATCCTTATCATACTTGCATACTAAAATAACCTCTTTCAAACCACCTTGGTTGAGGAAGAGATTGAGGCTTAGTGGGTTCATCTTTAAAGGTAAGTATTCCTAACTTTGTTCCTCCTTTGTAAGAGTAGATATATATGCATTTTCACTTCTCTTCCATGCATTGGGATTTTATATATATTTACATGAGTATATTTATTCTATACATGTTTAATTTTAGTGTTTATTACCCCCACTTTGTGACACAATCTTTGGTAAACACTCAAATAGATTTTTCCTTTATTTGTTATTAGTTTAGTGAATATGAAAACATAGGACCTAGTTAGGGTTATTACATAGTTTTACTTGAATGGAGCATTTAAAAACCCTCCCTAGTTATATTATTTGTGATAAGAGATCCCTTAGTTAGGTCTAGTGGATCCATATTGGTCATGACCGTAATTATTTAATGTATCCCCAATCAGAAGTGTAAGTAGGATCTATCTTATCTGAGCTAGGATTGATTTTTAGATATGTTATATTTCCCATTGCATACATTATAGTTAACATTACATGAATATAATCCTTTAAGGTTTTTTTTTCATGCTTTCAATTTCTATCATTTTATTATTTTTATATATTTGCAATACTAGGTTGACTAGGTTGGTATAGTTCTAATTTTTTGTGCACATGTTTAACATATTATCACATCAAAATGACTCTATTATTTTTGTGTAAGTTTTCATTATAAATAGATTAATATATTGAATAGGTTGACACAATACTCTTCTTTAGTTATAGATAACATATTATGTCAAATAGGTCAGCTTAGTCTCCTAATCAACATCTAAAACAACAAACTAAGTCATCCAAGTTGACTTAGTGTTACAGTCAGCATCCATCATAAAAAAAAGTTATGTAGGTTAAATTAGTCTTAAAATAAGCATCCAAATAAAAAAATAAGTCAACCAGGTCAACTTAGTCATCTTAATAGGATTCAATAAATAGGGTTTCACAAAACTAGGTCAACCTAGTTGACTTAGTTGGCAAGACTTACAATCAACATTCAAGGCACTTAAATAGAAAATTTGTAATCATCAGCATCTTCTAACACACCAAGGATAATTTATTTATCTCTTTTTAAATTTAGTACTTCATTAAAGTTATATTTTGTGCAAGTTTGTAGTCTTTAAAAATGTAATCCTACAACAAACTAGGTTGACTTGGTCAATTGAGTTTTTCAGCCTATCTTTTGTCTAAAATATTAATTTGACCTGGTTCAATTAGTTATTAAGGAATCTTGATTTTATATAATATTAACGACCCTATTTACTCTATTCTATAATGTTTGAATATAATTATTTACCATTCTGAATTTGAGAATTAACAATTATATGCTTGTAATTAATTAACACTTTCATATTCAGTTGTTTGCATGCTTAGAGTAGCTCACATAGTCTAATTAGGTTTTTTAATTTTAAAATACCATTTATTTGAACTATATTTCTCTTTTTGAACACACTACCAAATCACACAAATTTCAAAATGAATTTAACATTTTTCCTCCCAAGGCCTACCTACTTGGATTCTATCACCAAGGGGGAAGTTGATTTGGTGTTATGGCCAAGTATAAACATGTGGTTAATGGTATTTATTATAAAATAACCTAACATATTTATATTTTTGGTATTTTTAAGTGAGGGGTAGGCCCCTATACCAAGATAGTACCATTGCCAACATAGATCCCTTTCAGCCTAAATATCTTGAAACCATCCATAGATTACTTTTTAGTCCCTTATTTTTAGCCAACTTCCATATCATAATTAAAATAAAAATTTATAATAATATAAAAACACTCAAGATGAATACTTAGTTAGAATTTAATTTTTAATTGATTTCTTTCTCTCTAATCATTATATGTTGTATTGAAAAAACTTACATTGGCTAGTGTTGGTACAAGGTTTTGTGTTGTGTACCAATTAGATCATTCTCATTTAACTAATTGTTTATTTTATTATATTTCTTAATTCAAATTTCATTATAAAAATTTTACTTGTTTTTAACATACTGTCATTCTATTCATCATAATCTCTTATAGACTATCTTTTTTCTTGACTGTAATATTGAGTTGACCTAGTCAACTTGGTACTCCTTTGTACCAATTAGGTTATAGTCTAAGTTGAATTGGTCAACTATTTATCCTTATCAGACTATCATTTTCCCTATTTATAGTACTAAATCAACCTTTTTGATTGTATACTCTTCTTCCTTCTATCTAGTAGTACTATATCAACCTCATCAAATATGTATTCTTATCTGTATTTTTTATCTTTTACTTTTACATCAACTTTGCCGTCCCTAATCTATCTCCTTCATTGTGAACATCATATTTGAAGACAACACTGAGTTGAATTCAACATATATGATTAGTCTTACCAAACCTAATAGGTTCTCACATAAGAAGCTTATGGCTCTTACCCTAGATAAAAGTAATGTGCTTGTATCCACTTGCACTACAAACTATGGGACCCCTCGTCATTAATATTTAATTCACAATCCTCTATTCTCATTTGAAGATCAAACTAAATTATGGTATACATTATAATTTCTCTTTTTCATCAATTAGTTTATGTAACATCAAAGAAAGGATCATTTTACTATTTACCATTTCATGATAAGTGGTCAAGTTGAGGAACCCCATTCACCTTCTCTCACATTCTCATATGCATTTGGGAACACTAGATTATTTTCTTCTCAACCTCTTCCCTCTATTTATAACCCTTCTCATACCATGACATCTTTTTTTTTGATTTCCTCCACCTCCATGCCTAGTATTTCTACTAACATGGTAGGTTCTACATCTAGTAAACCTCTTTTTACACCCACCCTTCTCAGTTATTCCACTAATGCATCATTTTCTACCCATGGTAATCATGCCTCTAGTGATACTCCTCATCCCTATAGTAGTATATATTTCTCCACATAATCAAATTATGCCACTAATTCCTCACTAACAATTCTTCTAAATCTACTACCAACACCCATAGTGGTACCCAAGCCACTACTACCAATTCCAATGATTCAAAAAATAAAACTAAAACCCATAAAATCTTATTAAAAAAATTAATCAAATGAATGCTTTCCAAGATAACAATGTAAATTAAATGATGAAACCACAAAATCATCCTATCCATCTTCAAACCCACCCTTAACATATGTCATGGGAAATTCATAACCAAAATGTTCCCCCACCTCCTTTTTGGTATTCCCATGTTAATATTATCCATCAACCTCCCCTTGTTATTAAAATGATCAATCACCTTAAAAATGAGCCTCTTACATCTCAAATCTATAATATCGATATAGGAGGTATCATCCCTACCATTACTTACAATGGGTCAACGGATCATACTCTCCACTTAAAAACATTTAGAAATCTATATAAATATTATGTCAAGTTAAATAATTTTGATACTACCAAGATATTAGAAAATAATCTCATGAGTGATCCTTTAGATTGGTATAACCATCTCAATTTTCATTTCATCACTAGTTTGGAAGACTTCGTCAATGCTCTAGTCTAAGATTTCCAAACTAGTGATCTCCTTCAGAATAGCTTGGCCCATTTTGTCAATTGTAAGAAATTTGAGACTGAAATCACATAGATTTCATCTAATGATGGATGAAATTGTATATCCAATGAAAACATAATATGGTATATGATAACCTCTTTCATCTATTTACCTATGATCATTTTTCCAAGATGTAATATTAGGTTTGGACTATTTAGCGATGTAATTTGGAAGAAGCCATTGACCAAGCCAAGTGTCAATATTTCCTTATGCATCAATTTGAGCCATCCTGACCTTCTATGAATACTCACATGTTAATCAATAATAAGAATTTTCATGCTAAAAATGATGGTGTCACCAACTCTTATGATACCATTCATACTATTCAAGTTGTTATTCCCAACCAAACTTTAGAACAAGCTTCCCCTACTAACCACATCGCTAATCTTCATTATTATTTAACCAATAACATTAATATTCATAAACCTTTATCCTTATAAGAATTACAAAAATGTCTAGCAAGGCCTTTTCCAAGATAACTTGATCCCACTTAACCCATGAAATTTCGGTATGATCCCAATAAAATTTGTTGGTTTCATGATAGTTGGGATCATTCTCATGAGACTTGTAGGCAACTTTGTAATTTGTCTATGGATTTCTTGGGTCCCAATTTTGACCATGATTTATCATTTGTAAACATCAACAATCCTATGACATTACTTTTAAATCCCATTAAACACAAACTAAATATAAAACTTTGAACCAAACTAATACTCATTTGGACATATATAAATATCCTCTTCCTAATTTCCAAGACAACCAAGACAAGCCTAACCCTTCTACCAATAATGTTGATATTATTCTTGACCCAAATCCTAAAGATAATGTGGTCAATATGAAAAATATTTGAAGGGTCATTTATTTCATTCATCCTCATCCCATCCACACCCCTTAATTAACTCACATATTTCATGTTATCCAAGACTCTTATCCAACTCACTTAATATAGTTAGGGAAAGAACGTCTTATATCTTTTGATGAACCAACCCAAACACCTCCATTGGATAACACTTCTCATACCATTTATACCATTCTTATGACCTCTTTACTTATCACTAATGATACTCAAACTTATATCAACACTTATTCTAATTTATCTCAACCCAAACATGCATTAACAAACCCATCTTCTCAAGACAATAAAAAAACATCTCCTCTAATTATACCTTCTAGCTTTTATCAACATAAATTCACATGCACTTCATCTCCTCTTTTTGAGGACCTCATTAAACACTATGCACCTCTTTCCAATAGTCTTATTATGGGTTATTTTGAGTGGGAACCTATCATGTAACTTACTAATCTCCCATCTCAAATCTTATTTATCAAACTTATGCAAACCTCTCTACATCATAATCATCTTATAAAACTTTTATTAAAAATGTTCTTCCCTCATCCTCCTCTAGTAGGATGTGAATTCATCTTATCCAAATTATAAGATAGCATCTTACAACAATGCAAAGAACTATCTACACATGTTGATGAAATAATGGACACTTCTCTTTCCCTCAAATTCCCCATTACTTCTATGATCCTTGATGAGATTATGCTTCATGCAAATTATCCTTCTATTTTTGTTAGTGTCTAAATCAATGATATCCAAGTCAAGAATTCCTTAATTGATGAGGGTTTTAAAACTTGTGTTTCCTCTCTCAATTTTATCAAAATCATTGGATATTTTGAATGTATTCTTAAATCCACATGTAACACATGTCAAGGATATGACCAAAGGAAAATGAATCCCTTAGGTTACATGTGGTTACCCATTACCATCCAACATGTCATCATTTAAGTGAAGGTGATGATATTCAATTTTAATCTATCTTATAAAATTTTACTTGGTAGGCCATAGACTCATCACATGAGAACAGTTGCCTCTTCTACTTGCCAATGTGTTAAATTTCCTCATAATAGAGACATATATAGGATTCAAGGTGATACTAACCCTTGGAATTTAGAATAATTCCAAGACCGTGGTATATTAAATATTCCCACCCTTGAACCCTTAAAAAATTTTCATTTCATGGATCTAAATAATTTTAATTTCCTATCAATTCCACCCAAGGTTATAATGGTCACCGCAAACTCAATAGGAATATACCCTCTAACCTCCTAGATTCTAATGATGATGAGCCTAACAAGATAAATATCAAGATTAAAACCTTGTATCTCTCACCTCATCTTATTTATTAGCTTCCCCTTCTTTACAAGCTCATTCCCATCAACCACATAGTGATGATATACATGTTGTCTTAACTAAGACTTGACATTATATTCATCACACCACATCGATGACCATCTCATCTCCACCTAAACCATTTATATTATTACACCTTATTATGATTATGGTTATACCTTAGATGATCCATTATTAAGAGGTCTTTTTTAGGCCTAAGATGCTAATATTATTCATTATCATGCCTCTTTGCTTCAATATTTTAGTATATCTTCTAGTATTCCATCCTATATCATTCCTAATTTTATCATTTTTCCTCTTGATCTCAGGGTAGATATGGTACACACACATCCATTTTTTTATGAAACTCATAAGAGTATGCTTATGGATCATGCTATGACTAGTCTCTATCACTTTTATAGATACCAAGACCCCTCTAGTTGACTTATCCTTAAGATGCTTAGCACTATCCTTTAACCTTCTATGCACCTTGAACCTCCCTCAGTTGATCCCAATTTGGATCTTATTACCACTCCATCTATATATGAGTCTCTTACTATTTATTATCCTATTTATCTTTTTTTAGCCTTGCCTAATCTCTCCACTAGCCCTACCTTCTCTTGGTGATGGTTTTCTCCCTTTTATCATAACTTAATTTTTTGCCAACCAAATGGACCAATCATCCATATTGTAAAATTCATAAAGTTTTTATTTATTGGACTATAGACTATTAATTATACAAACCTTCCTCATCATTCATTTCCACTCCTTATATGAGTATAGCTCCCAAGTCTACTCACAAGCATATTTTTTGTTTCCATGACATACATAATCATTCATCCACACATTGTCATAAGCTATAGAAATATATTGAAACCTTGCATCCCACCACTACTCATACAATAGACAAGGCTATACCTCCCTTAAAAGTGTTACCTAAATATCTTCCTAAATATGGAGAGGTATATTATCTCTAGAACCAATGTGGTACACATCATGTTAAGGTGTGGAGCTAAAAGCTTCACCAAATGAGCGAGTACAGAAGTTGTAAGATTTACACAGTCATCGGCATCGGTCAGAAGTGACTGACATCGGTCGAGAGTCAACTAGGAGATGCCGGCATCAGTTATGTTCGGCCGACATCGGTCAGGTGTAGATAGACAAGGACCAACGTCGGTCACCTATGCGTCCAAAATGTTATTTCTGTGGACAGAACATAATGTTTGCATGATAGGATTAAGTGTTAGTCTTAAGTCCGCATCTCTATCATTAGTAAGACTGTTTAGAGCCCTTGATTAGGAGGTGCATCTAATGGTTGTAATTGTATGCTCATGTTTCCTAATATTATATATAGGATTAGATCTTCATAGCTTATTGAATTGGAAAAGAATAGTATAATAATTGTATATGTGTATCAATCCAGGTTGTTGGAATTGATTGTAATTGAGAGAGAGAAATCTTAAGGGAAAGAGATCTAGAAAGAGATCTGTACATCTGAGAGAGGTGTGGAAGAAAAGAAGTTTCTTTAATTGTATTCCTTCTGTAAAGAGTTTAATACAAGTTTTTAGGGTGGTTTCTTGTATCTCTTATTCTTTGCTATTTCTGATTCTAGTTGCTTTCAATTCTAGTTTAATTCTGCATTTAGTTGCTTTCATATAGTAATCAACATTATTGGTTGATCCCCAACAAGTGGTATCAGAGCTCAGGTTGACTAACAGGTGTTTCAGATCTAGTTAGTGTGTATTGATTACAGGTTACTCATAGGGATTTATGTTTGAGTGGGAGAAGCAATGGTAGAAGAAAGTAAACTGAGAATGGAGAAGTTTAATGGCAAGAATTATCAACATTGGAGAATGAAGATAGAAGACTATCTGTATCAGAAAGATCTATACTTACCATTAGGTGGGTTTTTAAAGAAGCCCAAAGACATGGATGATGAAGAATGGGAAGTTCTTGATAGAAAGGCTCTTGGATCTATAAGATTGAGTCTGGCATCTACTGTGATATCTAATTTATCATAGGAAAAGTCAACGGTAGAGTTAATGACTACTTTAGATGATTTATATGAAAAACCCTCAGCTTCAAATAAGGTATATCTTATGAAGCAGTTATTTAATTTGCAAATGCAGGAAGGTGGATCTGTATCTAATCATCTAAATGATTTCCATGGAATTGCAAATCAATTAAATTCAATCAAAATAGTGTTTGATGATGAAATTAAGGCTCTTTTAATATTATGTTCTTTGCCTGAAAGCTGGCATAGCTTGGTAATGGCAGTTAGTAATACTACATCTGCTTCAAATATTTTAAAAGTAGAGGATGTTGTTAGTGTAATCTTGAATGAAGAAATTCAGAGGAAAAGCAAAGAGGAAACATTAAGGAATGCTTTAAGTTTTTAGAGCAGGGGAAGGCAAAAAGAGAAGGGCAAGAAAGGGAGATCAAGGTCTAAGTCAAAGATGAGAGGTAGATCCAAATCCAGAAATGGCAGGAAGCCACAATGCTAGAATTGTGGAAAGATAGGGCACATAAGCAAAGATTGTTGGTCAAAACCTAAAGAGGACAATCAGCATGAAGGTAAAGAAGAAGCAAAAGTTGTGGGTATTACACAAGATGCTCTTATATTCTCTTTGCATAATAATATAGAATCTTGGGTTTTAGATTCTGGTGCATCTTTCCATGCAACCCCTAATAGAGAATATTTTAGTGACTATGTCCATGAAGATTTTGGAATAGTTTATTTAGGGGATGATGAGCCTTGTAAAATTGTTGGCAAAGGAAAAGTGCAGCTGAAAATGTAGAATGGCAACACATGGGTGTTGAGAGATGTCATGCATGTTCCCAGCTTGAAGAGGAATTTGATTTTTGCAAGAAAGTTAGGGGATGAGGGTTGTACAGTAACTCTCACAGCTGAATCTTGGAAGGTGACCAAGGGTGCACTTATATTGGCCAGAGGTAAGAGAGTAGGTACTCTCTATTTATGTAATTATATTACTGATAATTTTACTTCTGTATTACCTACTTCAGATGTGGATGCAAAGTTGTGGCACTCTAGGCTCGGCCACATGAGTGAGAAGGGAATGTCTATTCTTAAGTCAAAAGGCAAGATTTCAGATTTGAAAAGCATAGATATGGATTTTTGTGAGCATTGTGTGTTTGTAAAATAGAAGAGAGTGAGTTTTCTCAAGACTGGGTCAACAAAGAAGAAGCACAAATTGGAGCTTGTTCACACAGACGTGTGGGGGCCAGCTCAAGTTGCTTTTATTGGAGGATCACGGTACTATATTTCTTTCATAGTTGATGCTACAATAAAGGTATGGGTCTATTTTATAAAGAATAAATCTAATGTTTTTGACACATTTAATATTTGGAAAGCTATGGTTGAGAATGAAACAGGCAGAAGATTGAAGTGCTTGAGATCTGACAATGGTGGTGAGTATTACAGCTATAAGTTTAGAAGTTATTGTTATATGAATGGAATACATAGGCAAAGGATGGTTCCAAGGACACCTCAGAAAAATGGAGTTGCTGAAAGGATGAACAGAATAGTAATGGAGTGTGCACGGTGTATGAGATTTCATGCTGGTTTGCCCTTAGAGTTTTGGGCAGAAGCTATGGATACTATAGTGTACCTGATTAATAAAGAACCCTCTACAAATCTTGATGGTGAAATTCCAGAAGAGGCATGGATAGGTAAAAAGGTATATCTCTCATTTCTCAAAGTTTTTAGTTGTGAAGCCTTTATGCACGTTGATAAGGAAAATAGAAAGAAGCTAGATGCTAAGTCTATGAGGTGCACATTTATTGGCTATGGATCTGATGATTTCAGATTCAAGTTTTGGAATCTAGGAACTAACAAAATAATTAGGAGCCGTGATGTTGTTTTCAATGAAAAAGTGATGTATAGTGATTAGCTCAAGAAGCTGAATCAATCTAGGCAGAGTAATGGAGAATTAGACAAGGTGACAGTCCAAAATGAGCTCACGGGTAGAAATAATCACAGACAGGAAAACACAGAGACTGACGTCTGTCAGGCAAGAACCGATGTTGGCAATACAGGAACCGATGTCGGTCATATAGTGACTAACGTCGATCAGGAAGAAACTGACATCAGTCAGAGAGGACCGATGTCGGCCAGTTATAGGCTTGGAAGTGACCAAGGTCGGTCACTGTCAGAGAATTTGGGTGGACAACGTGTTGTGAATGAGTCTTAGATGCCCATCAAGAGGTTAGAAAGGGTAAGTAAGCCTCCAATTTGATATTACCCTTCATTATTCTATTTATTGCTTACTGATGGTGGAGAACCAGAGAGTTTTGATGAAGTAATACAGGTGGAATCCAAGAATTAGTGGAAGCTAGGCATGAATGAGGAAATTGATTCCTTGAAGGAGAACCAAACATGGGATTTGGTTGAGTTGCTAGCAGGAAAGAAGACACTGAAGAACAGATGGATCTATAGATTGAAGGAAGGTGAGAATGGATAGATGAGATATAAGGCCAGATTGGTAGTGAAAGGATTTGCACAAAAACCAGTTATTGATTTTGGTGAGATTTTTTCTCTAGTTGTTAAAATGACTTTTATATGGACTGTACTATCTTTAGTTGCTATTGAGGATTTGCATCTTGAGCAGCTTGATGTTAAGACAGCGTTTCTTCATGGAGAATTGGTTGAAGAAATATATATGGATCAGCTATAAGGATTTGAGGTTAAAGGTAAGGAGAAGTTAGTGTGCAGATTGAAGAAAAGCTTGTATGGTCTCAAGCAAGCTCCTAGACAATGGTATTTGAGGTTTGACAGGTTTATGACTGAGCATGGCTATAGTAGGTGTCAATCTGACCATTGTGTTTATTTTAAGAGATTGGATAATGGTAGATATATTATTATGTTGTTGTATGTAGATAATATGCTGGTTGCAAAATCACACATGTAAGATATCTCTGAGCTTAAGGTGAAATTAGCTCACACATTTGCCATGAAGGATTTGGGAGCAGTAAAGAAAATCCTTGGCATGAGTATTAAGAGAGACAAGAAAAATCACAGGTTGATTTTATCTCAAGCAGATTATGTGAACAAGGTGTTGGAGAGGTTTAATATGCAGAATGCAAAACCGGTAAGTACACCTATGGCTAGACATTTTAAATTGAGTAAAGAATAGTGTCCTAATTCACATGATGAGGTAGAGTACATGAGTAGAGTTCCATATGCTTCTGAAGTAGGGAGTTTAATGTATGCAATGGTTTGTACTAGACTGAATATTTCCCAAGCAGTGGGAGTTGTAAGTAAGTATATGGCCAATCCAGGGAAGGAGCACTGGAAAGCAGTTTAGTGGATCCTTAGATATCTAAGAGGGACCAGTAGTAGGCATTTATGATATGGAGGTTGAAATACTTCTCTACATGGTTATGTAGATTCAGATATGGTAGGTGATTTGGATGGCAAGAGAAGCACCACAAGATATGTTTTCACTGTTGGTGGAACGGCGGTTAGCTGGATATCAAAGTTGCAGAAGGTTGTTGCCTTGTCAACTACAGAAGCAAAATATATTATAGTCACAGAGGCTAGCAAAGAAATGATATGGATGACACGGTTCATGGAAGATCTTGGAAAGGAGCAAGAGAGTTACAAATTATACAGTGATAGTTAGAGTGCAATTCATTTGGCTAAGAATTCAGCCTTTCATTCAAGAACAAAGCATATACAGCTTAGGTACCACTTCATTAGAAAGGTATTGGAGGATGGTGAGTTGAAGCTGGAAAAGATCCATATAGATAAGAACCTTGCTGATATGTTAACCAAGCCAGTAACAAAACAGAAGTTGAATCTTCATTCAACTTTTGTAGGTCTTCATGATTGAGTTTGAAGATGGAAGAGCTAGAAGATGTTGCTGTACAGGTATTGGTGCAGTTGTTTATCTCTAAGTGGGAGATTGTTAAGGTGTGGAGCTAAAAGCTTCACAAAATGAGTGAGTGCAGAAGTTGCAAGATTTACACAGTGATTGGCATCAGTCAGAAGCGACCGATGTCAGTTAGGAGTTGATTAGGAGATACCAGCATTAGTTATGTTTGGCTGATGTCGGTCAGATGCAGATAGGCAGGGACCGACATCGGTCACCTGTGCATCCAAAATGTTATTTCTGTGGATAGAATAGAATTTTTGCATGATAGGATTAAGTGTTAGTCTTAAGTCCGTATCTCTATCTTTAGTAAGACTGTTTAGAGCACTTGATTAGGAGGTGCATATAATGGCTATAATTGTATGCTCATGTTTCCTAATATTATATATAGGATTAGATCTTCATAGCTTATTGAATTGGACAAGAATAGTAAAATAATTGTATATGTGTATCAATCCAGGTTGTTAGAATTAATTATAATTGAGAGAGATAACTCTTGAGGGAAAGAGATCTAGAAAGAGATCTGTACATCTGAGAGAGTTGTGGAAGAAAAGAAGTTTCTTCAATTGTATTCCTTCTGTAAAGAGTTTAATACAAGTTTTTAGGGTGGTTTCTTGTATCTCTTGTTCTTTGCTATTTCTGATTCTAGTTGCTTTCAATTTTGGTTTAATTCCGCATTTAGTTGCTTTCATATAGTAATCAACATTGTTGGTTGATCCCCAACACATCACACTAATCGATGTCGTATCTTTCAATATCATCTCAAGGATCACATTATAATAATTCCTTTACCTACTACCCTTCTTCCCATATGTCACTATCATAATAAGGTTCCCCCTTCTTCCCTAATGGCTTCACCACCTATGGTCCCTTCTCTAACTATTGTTTCTCTACCCATGAGTCCCTCACTTATATATCTTCCTTCCCCAGTAGTACCTTCTCCACTGGTAACCCCTTCATCTATTGTAGAGTCCACTCCAATTACTTCTCTTAAGCATCCCCTACATGATAAACCTCATCAACATCATCCTTTAGGCATTCCTATATTTTCTATCAAAGATATTTGACATGAATTATTTTATCAACTTTCCCTGAAGATTGATGAGACTTTGGCTACAGTCTGAGTTTAGCTTCATAGAGACTTATAAGATGTTATGGATAATGTATGTGGATAAATATATTAGTATTTATGAACATAAACATGGTGTTATTACATTTATTTCCTAATTTTTATTAGAAGTGTGTTCTAAATTTACATTTATCTATTTTTATCATCTATCATTATGTCATATTTTTATCTATCTTACATAGAAATTTATATTTCACACCACATATTTCTTATATTTTCATTATTATTCTTGTGTTCTATTATGGATTATTTTTCATAAGTACATACTTGTTCTTTTTTAGTTCATTTTTATGGTTATCTTGTTCTTTTTCATGATTGTTTTCTATCTTATCTCTATAAAAATAGATGTTTTTTATTGTGAATTGGTTATACAAGCCTTGCTCCCTTTAGTCAATCCCTCATTTACCATGTGATTAGTTATCAAAAAATTCATCTCATTATAATCTCTTTTTACTGAGTCTGCAATTTGGATCTCCCCTTATTCCCATTTATTCCCTTTCACAAACTAAGCATACATATGGTTGAGACTTGAGATAACATGCTAGTTTATCGTTAAGCCTAAGTTTTTTACATCAGTCATGTATTTGGATACTTAACTTCATTTATGCCAAAGCCTAAAGATAATTCATGTGTGCATCACTCTATCTATCATGATTGCATCATTCCAAGTCTATATGGAGGAGGAATCTTAAAATCCATAAAATATTCAAAATCCAAATCATTTAATAAAAGGCAATGATCTAAAAGGTAACATTCAAAATCTTTGAAAGTCAAATCACACTAAAATATGTGATTCTAAGCATAACTCTTCTTTCTAATCAAATCTCAAAATCCATAGGTTGGCCTCATGATAGAGATAAGGTCTATTGTAATGTGGTAGGCTAGTATATTAGAAAAGGAGAACACAAAAAATATTTTAGTGTTACCTACTTTCTCATGTAATTACCAAATATTCATAGTAGACTGATGACTTTGTAAGGGGTCCTCAGAAATGGGGAACACATTATGGAAAGGTAAGTCCATTTTACTTTTATTATTCAAAACCTCCAACATGAATTAATATTAGTATCACACTTTATTGTGTACACAACTTTGTGCCTATAGAAAATAGGTATCCTTTGTATATTGATGGTCACAAGTCACTTAGTGTCTTCTCACATACTTAGTATGTCTCATGTCTCATATAGGTATTCTCGTACATATGATTCCTAAGTTATGATTATTAAATTCCCTTTTTCACTCCCTACAATCCTAATATTTTCCCTTTGATAAATATTTTTTTGTTCACTGATCACTCCCCTAGGGATTCTATTTATGAGTTGCATTGTAAAACCTTGGAAAGGACCAAGCCTTCCTCACAAATTACAAAATTTTCACATTACCATTCCAAACATTCCCTTTTACCATATTTTCACATTGTTTCTACCTCATTGGTCTTCACATTTATGAGATGAAGTGTAAGACCATGGATATGACCTGGCCTTCCTAATAAAATTTTCCAATATCCAAGTCACAATGAAATTCCATGTGTCAAATATGAGATAAGATGTGATTGATTATAAGTTACATGTCATTGACATGCTTCCCATCTTGATTTAGTATGTTTTATGCTTACTTCATTTATATTTCACTTTCCTACCTTCTTATTTTTTGATTGCATGTAAGAATCCAACTGTTTTTCTTCAAGTTTTTCATACTTCCCAACTTGAACTAGTGTGATTAATTTAAGACCATTTTACCAATTTTGTTTAATCTTTTATACTGGCCAACATGATCTAGTATGAATTGATTTACTTAATGGATATGTTTTTATACCATTCATTCTTTCACATGCTTTCTACTTTATTACATTATTTTCATACTTGCCAATGTGATTTAGTGTGATTTTACGTGTTTTAATTTGGTGCCAATATTTTTTATAGTTTAAAAACATTTTTTCCTCTTGTTTACCACCTTTTGGTTTAGAATACTTATTCATCTTTTCTTATTACATATTTCCCATTGTGATATAATGTTTAGTACATTTTTTTATGAGTTATATTTTTCCAAGTCTTTTTTGCCTATTTCTTTTTAACCATGCATGTGTACTATATAATTGTAGAAAAGAAAACACAACACATATATTTATTATATCATATAAAAAAAATGAAAATAAATGTGCCAAAAATAAATATATCCATCCATCCATAACCATAACCAAAATCTAACCCATAATATCAATATACAACTATCAAAATAGAATATCTATATATATCATGTGTTTTAAATACAAATAGTACAAAAATATATCACTAAAACTCTATGGCTATCCTCCATCATGTCTATCTCGTGGCCTAACCATGTTACCCATAGATGCCTCAGACTATCCCCTCTAAATAGTGCACTATAATGAAGATGTTTGAGATCTAGAACCTAGTACCTATCCCTTTATATTGACCACTTAGGCCTCTACATGTCCCAACTAGATTGTGGTATCCATATGTACATCTCTCTCTTGAGCTAAGGCCTACCAATCTTGTGCCTCTCCTAATCCCACCCCTATTGGTGGCTATAACCCATCTCTACATGTGTGTAACTACCTAATGGCCTCCCTCATTAGTCTAAACCATCCTTCTTGATCTAAGGAATATAGTATCATAGGATCATCCAATGTGGTGGGGTCGTATGGTGCCACATGGTAATATGATAATATCATGGCGCACTCCCATCACAAGGGATACCCATCTAACCTCCTCACCTATATGATCTATAAAAAGTCAAACTAGATAAATATTAGACCATATATATCTAAAAATCTATCTATCTACAATAATATACAACTAGTATTATATCATAACCTTCTTGATCTAAGGAATATAGTATCATAGGATCATCTAATGTGGTGGGGTTTTATGGTGCCACATGGAAATATGATAATATCATGGTGCACTCCCATCACAAGGGATACCCATCTAACCTCCTCACCTATATGATCTATACAAAGTCAAAATAGATAAATATTAGACCATATATATATATATATATATATATATATATATATATATATCTAAAAATCTATCTATCTACAATAATATACAACTAGTATTATATATAAAGACTAACATATTAAAAATATTTATTTCCTATCCCAATTTCACCAATCACCATCTCCTCATTTTCTCATCCACAAAGCATAGTCTCTCCATCATCTCATCCCTTTAGCACCTCATCTATGGGATGCATCTGAATCAAAACAAAACCTAGAGTCACCATCCATGCATGTTTCAAGCCTCTCCTCAATGGTGCCTCTATAGACTAGCTCTACCATAGGCTAACTAATGGATCATCCTAAATCACCACCCTCTATACTATATCTCATCATTGGCATATCCATCGATGGTGTGACTGAGGTGGTCACTACTCCTCCCACTATGGTACTAGATATGGTACTTATTTTACCCTTTCACCCACATCCATTCCCTCTCTAGATACTAGCTATCATGCTCAACCAATCTATGGTCTCAAACATTGTAATTTGATCTCCAGTCTCTCAACTAGCACTCCTCCTCTTCCTCTTCCCCTAAACTCTCTTACATGTCATGCCTAAAATGTGGGAACTACTATAAGAGCTAGTAGGTGAGGGAATCTAAACTATCTTAGAAATAATGACACTACATGTGACACTAACCACCATATATAATGGCCCATGATATTCACTCATGCTAGACCTAATGCCATAGTCTCCCAACTTGGCTAAATAATCATAATATGTGCATAAGGATACCACATAATCTCTCCTTATGTGATCATTTATAGATCTATCACATGGGTTATGGTTCATTGAACCTAATCCTATCTCCACCTCACTACCAAAGGTAGCGATCATCAACTATATAGGGTAACCAAGCTAGACAATAATAGAGAACCTCTCATATATCTAGGTACTCAACAGTACCACTAGTCCTATGGTATTTTTCCATGTTGATAATATTCTATACATATCATGTATGAGATGAACCTAGATGTATAACCTAAATCATAGGGTACCCCCTAATCCAATATGGACTGAGACAAGGCTATCATATATAGTTGTACCTTGACATCTAGCTTATGATACAACACTCATGCTATCACAATTCCTATCACAACCATCCAAATATACAAAATTTATGTAATTTTAACATTAAAAAATCTCACCCTTTGTCTTAAGTAAATCCTATCTTAGCATGTCACCCATTGAGATAATTCTCATCTCTATTCTTAGTCAGTTGGTGTCCCTATGATCATTAGTGTCCCTCTTATCGATAATCCAAAAAATGTATGGACATCTTCTAATATGATACAAGCCTTTATGGTATCCCCATCTACAACCCATATAAAAGTGTTCATCAAATTCTCCTAAGATCTTAAGAACATTAACATGCAATCAACACTTAGTGGGATTTGCCTCATCTCCATGATGTCTCCCAAGCCCAATGCAACTAATCTAGCTCTATCCACATCCATCAAGTGTTATAGTAAATTTGGTAGCCATGAAGCATCAATAAATCACCAAAATCTTTATCATCTCTATAAAAATCAAACAAAGGATGTATTACACATCCATGTCACTCATAATCAAAATACATTCTTTCAAATTTTACAAAAATAGACTTATTTGCTTTAATTTAGTCATTTTTACCAAATTAGCCTATTTTTAAACTATATCAGTCTTTTTAGTACTAAGTTAACCACCCTATGACTTAACAGTAATATATTTCCCCCTTATTTCATAATAGTACTAAATAAGCCACTTAGGAAACGACTAAGTCAACCATATAGTACTGAGTTGTCTTCCTTCCAAAATAAATTAAGTTGGCCATGTACTAATAAGTCAGCACACTCAATTTTTT
Source organism: Torreya grandis (assembly GCA_037957365.1). NCBI lineage: Eukaryota > Viridiplantae > Streptophyta > Pinopsida > Cupressales > Taxaceae > Torreya > Torreya grandis. The sequence goes on from JARHVA010002420.1 coordinate 2,460,033, forward strand.
GTCTTCTATAAACTAAGTCTATGTAGTTCTTTCATTGTGATGACTTTTTGACCAATTGTCATAAATGCCTTAGACATTTATTACTCCAACCCCTTCTTACCTAATACCCCATTTGACCCCTAATGTCCCCAAAAAATTTCTAGGGTTCATTTAGGTATCTATATTTTGCCTAATTTTAAAATTTATATAAAATATTCAATTTAATATAAAAATTCTTAAATTTTTTAAATTCTCAGTCACTTGTGCTACACTCGCTATAGCCACTATGCATCCTCCTCATCTCATCTATCATCTCCTCACCATCCTGGCTCTCTAAGCTCTCACTAGGTCTCTCATAACTCTATTTTTCTCAAACTAGCAAATAATATAAAATGAATCCTTTTTCACCCTATTTATATTTATTATTCAAAATTATTTACCCTTAAAATTTTCACTATTAGATTCCTTGTTTTGATCATATCTTTATCTCTACTACGTCTTTTTCTATACCATAAAATGTTATGGAATCTTGATATCATAAATAATATTTATAATTATTATGTCTATGTTACAAATTTTTTGATATTTTTCTCTTTTCTACTAATCTCTACAAGTTCTCCTAATGTTCCTCACATTGGATGCCTTCACATCTCTCACATTTACTTTTTTTATCTACATCCCTAATGTAAGTAAAGTATGTGTTTTTCAATTCCATCCTTTCATTTATCTTATTTTATCTTTACTACACTTTATTTAACATCAATGTTTTATGTCATCATGTTTATTTCCTAAAGCACCATGCCTTGTTACACCTACATGACATGTGATGATCTTCGAGTGGGGCATATGCATAGACATAATATTTTCAAATTTTGATCAATTAATGGCACTCTCTATCTTACAATAACCTATTTAGTCTCAATCTCTATGAGTGTACACCCAAAGGGGTGCACCAAGAAAGGGGTGGGTAAACCATTGGTGTTTCATAGGATTGTTGTCCTTTTTTCCACTTGTTATCTACACACTTATCTTAGAAACCATTTCCCTAAGCTTTTCCTCCTATTTTTCACTCTCCTTTAGTCTTTTACCACCTTCATTATCCCTTTCCCTAACCTAAACCCATTTTTGATAGTTTACATGACTATGTTAGATATATTGACCTTGTATTATTATTAACAAAAATCATTAAGGGTTTAGGTTTGCCCTTATCTAACCTAGTTCATGACAGTTTTTATCAATTATGATACTAGTTTGAGTGTGACCTTGTCAGCCAACACTTTTAGAAGGGTTTAGGGTTAAATCTTCGTATATAAACATAATCATTTCACCATTTCTATAAGAAAAGAAGAAGAAGAAGTAAGATATATTTATTGTCTACTTATCCACCATTATACTTGAGGAGCAAGCTTAGGGTTTCATATTTTCTTTGAAGATACATAACTTATCTTGTGGAGAAATATTTTGGATGCATTGATAGGTTGTGTATCCTAGAGCTAATTTATCTTTATCATCCTTACATATCATAATAATATTGTATGAAGTACCTTGGCCAAGGGAGAGATTATAGCTTAGTGGGTTCATCTTCAAAGGTAAGTATTCTTAACTTTGTTCCTCCTTTATAAGAGTAGATAGATATGCATTTATACTTATCTTCCATGTATTAGTATTTTGTATATATTGATGTGAGTAAATGTCTTCTATGCATGTTTAATTTTAGTGTTTATTTCCCCCACTTTATGCCACAAGATTTGCTAAACACTAGATTAGTTTTTTTATTTACTTATTATTAGTTTAATGAATATGAAAACATAGGACTTAGCTAGGGTTATTGCATAGTTTTGCTTTATTGGAGGCATTATTTATCATAAGAGATCCTTTAATTAGGTTTAGCAAATACATATTGGTCATGACCCTAATTATCTAATGTAACCCTAATCAAAAGTGTAAGTAAGATATATCTTCTCTGATCTAGGATTGATTTATAGATATGTTACATTTTCTATTGCATACAATAATATCTCAAATACTAAAACATGATACAAATCTTACAGATTAGAGTCTTCATGACTTAAGATTCTCCACAACTCAAGTATCAATTTATAATCTCAAGTATAGTCTCTAGTAATGTACTCTATCTAGAAAGAGAGCATCATCCGAGTACTTAACACACTAACCTTGGACCATAGATCCCACATGCTATCTCACAAAAAAGGATATGGCCCTCCCATAGTAGATGGGTAGATAATGATGGTGTGGGAATCTAGATTAACAAACTAGAACCTGTGTGTTGAAGACATCTAATATATAATGTGTATCATAAAGAAATCTATTTTAACATGATATCATATAAATATGAAAACTATATCAACATATGAAATGACAATGTTTAATTAAAACATTACTTTATCCAAAGTTTTCAATAATTAATGATCTCTAGGATCAGTCAATTTTATATACACCAATTAATTGGATTTATCCTCATCTTGCATTGATGGTGCTAACTAAGCTAGTGGAACATGTCCACTACTTATTTAATTTCATTAATGCAAGATTTGATTAAAACATAATAATATGAAAACCAATAGATTATAACAAAATACTCCCTATTAGTAGATAAAATATGCTAAGTAAAGAAATATTATTTTCATTCATTTAGTCCCTTAAATGAAATGCAATGAATCTATGATTCTTTAACTTAATAAAAAATGATAAATACAATCAAAATATATTCCTTCCATCTAGGTAAGAATCATATCTAGACTACTAGTTACTTAATGTCACAATGTAACTGTAAGAGTTATATCCTCAACTTTTATTTATTTAAACATAGTTTAAATCTTGTTTATATTTACTACTCAAAAAATAAATCCAATATTTTATTAATTATAAAAGATCTATAATTTGGAAACTAAATTTTATAAACTTATAATTTCAACTAAACATTCAACACATAGCAAATATACATAAATCTTTGTTATGTTAAATAATACAAACAATATACACAATGAATAAAAATCTCAATATGGAATGTTGTTTTAGATTTACTATAAGAATTACCAAATCACCTTACATAACTCATATAATATGCATTGTTTCAATTAAACATCAATAACCAACCATTTCATACTTTTATTAATTCTACTAAAACATATGCATAGAGACATCATTTATATAAAGTTATCAAACCAAATAAAAAAATTATAGGTCATCTAGAGTAGATGAATATACAGATGGAATCCCCTATGTGAGAGGATATTATGCATTAAATTATAGGTCATGTGATGAAGCACATCAAAAGTTATGCAAGAACAAAGTTGTCCTTTAAGGTAGTTCTAAGCATAGTTAACTCTATGGTAGAATAATATAAGTGAGAACATTAATGGCATTATATCTATCATGCATAAAATATTAAGGAAGAAATGAGAATATGGGTTTCTTCATTATCATGCCTAGTTTATATGGTCCAAATTTCAAAATGGGTAGTTGAGAGAAGTAAGAGATATGAAGGTACAAAGTTATCTTTCTAGGCATATTGAGATGGTCTCCATACTTAGTCAAATATGCACAAGGTAAAGATTGATCTTGTTATAAGATCTAACAATGAGTGCTTAATCATACATTGAAGATCCAATGACGTGTAGAGAAGTAAATATGTCAAAGGTACCTATGAGTGAACGTGCTAGTGATAAGTGTCATAATCATGGAGCTTGAATAGTAAATATATGATGTGGTTCAAAGTCAAATAGTCAATGATCAACATAAGGATGCCAAGTGTCTTAATGATGGGAACTGATAGCAATGTGTAGAAGGCATGTGATAATATCAAGTGTCACATTCTTGAGAGCTTATCATAGATAAGGATCAAGCTTTTTATAAGATCAAACAATGAGAAAATGATCATGCAATGAATATATAATATAGTGAGTGGATTTAACGAGATCAAGTACTTGATAAATAACAATATAGAGGAAAGTTAAAGATCGCGATAGTTTATCTATATTGATAAAGTGTATTCATTTTAAAGACTCAATAAGCAGTGAGATGAGATTAAGAGCTTGAGGTTTAACCATAGATAGAGATAAAGTTCATGCAAATTTTAAGATCTAACAGCATGTGAGAGCTCAGCTTAAATGATCGAATGGATACATTTTAAAGTTGGAACATTAAATCTCAAAAGCATATAAAGATCTAATGGAGATCATGAAATTATCATAGCTTGATCTAAAAAACATGTTTTAATGTTAAGTAGATTGAATGAGGATCATTAGATCATGGTCACAAACTTAAGATCATTGGTTAGTATTTAAATATATGATCATCCCAATGTTCAAGTGGAGGAACATGCAAGAACTATGCATTACATGATACAAACAATAATATAGATCATTATGATCTATCAAATTTGTGTAACAAGGCATGTGCATCAAGACTAGAGCAAAATATTTTTTAAATATAGTAATTAGACCAAGAATCATGGTAGTGAAGCATGAATTCAAGATGGGGGAAAATTTTAGTTAAAGATAGGAATTAAAGTCAAATAGAATTGAGTGTGATGTGATATAAAACTAGTGTGAACATATAAAATATATGAACCCTAGATCAATTGCTTATATATATATGTCATCTAGGATACAATCAATAGCTATTGAAATGATTTAATTGTGTCAAATATAGAAATATGGAGACATAGAGATAGAAGAGAAGAGAAGAGAAGAGAAGAGAAGGGAACAAAATATAGATGAAGTGTAGAGTATGAATAGTTATATATCAGACCTATAATAGAGAATAAAACATTAGATTCATTTATGAATATATATTTTAATCTAGAGTTGTAGCTCCATAGTAGAATTTGATAGGTAGGTGCCATCAGATAAGTTGAGTTGGTACTCAGTTAGGGAGTGGGTACTTATTTAGATTAGGTGCTTTTAAATCAAGGGATTAGTGTCTCCTTTGGTTTGGTGCCCTTAAACATTATAATAGTGAGATTTTCTTATTATGGGGCTAGATTAGAATGGTAGATTTTAGCATCTATTCTCATGATTTTTTCCCCATATTGGGTGTTCCATGGTATATCTAGTATTGTGTCTATTTGTATGTATGTGATCTCTGCATATAGTTTTAATCAACATTAAAAAGTTTAGAAAAGGACTAAGCTAATCAATATACGAATTCACCCCCCCCCCTCTTAGTATATAGTTGTGTTCCAATAGGATGTAGGTTTTTATGGAGGCCAAGCCTTCCACATGGCCCTACATATAGCCCATTATTTTTTTCAATTCATTTATAATAAATGAAAACCACATTATTCAATCAATTATTTTCATAATTCTATCCAAAATTAACACATAAATTTAGGTACAAAATTGCCTATATATTTTTCCAAGTAAGATGAATCCTTCTAAGCTCTAAATCCTTTTAAATCTATCTCTTTTTGTCTACAACTTCCTACATGATTTTTCTATCCCCCATAACAATTATTTTCTTTTATTCTATTTCTTCCCATCACCTTTATTTCCTCTAACTTATCTTCCATTCCCATCATGTAAAACTGACTAATAAAATACATGTAAAAATTGCTCAACAAAACTCTATATTCCATCACCATGCAACTATTATGCATCAAATCAACATCATTTGGAATGTTGTTTAAGATTTCCAAATTATATGCAACATGAAAACACCTCAAGGTTGTGTTTACCCTATTGGAGAGGTGAATCACTAGGTTAAAGGGCTAGCTCCCCTTGATGAATCACTTAGGCTCAAAAAATAATATAACATTTGCTAGGAAAAGGGTGAGAAACCTAATCTTATGGAGGTGATGCATAAAATATGAATTGATCAATACCAACCAACTATAGTTTCACTTTAAACAAGAGCCTAACCTACACATTATATTAGTCCAACTTTGCCTTTCTAAATCAATATTTTACATGTAGGTTTGTGAAGCAAACTTGAAATAGGAGGACTAATTCAAGAGGTCATGACATGACACTAGTGAAGAGAAAACTCACTAAACTCATACAAACTTCATTTTAACACTTCAAGAGACTTATAAAAATAATTTAAAATTGAATATGAATATTGATTTATTATTTTTGGGAATAATGGAGTTTTATTCCTAAATAATAAAAGGGTCTATGTAGGAGAAATTAGTAAATAATATTCCTAATTAAATATATTGATTTGTGAAATTAAATTTCAATTAGATCTTTTCTAAAAATATTAGTGAAAGAGAGAAAATTAAATTTAGCTTATTCTGGATTGTTCTGATTGAGACAAGGTCTATAAATTTGTGTGAATAATTGGAACACTCTCACAAATAGGATCCTAGAATTCATTTTTTGATTATATAGGAGTGCTAGAACTATACATCATAGGCTTCAACACTATATTCCTTCCCTAGCACTATTATTCTGAGGATTTAACATTTGTAAGCTTTGTTCACCTACTCAATGTGAGCCTATGTACAAATTTTTAGGTCCTCATTATCAATAGAGCTCCATGTAGAGATGATTATTTGTGTACTTTTATCTTCTATTTGATTCAATGAAACTTTAGAAAATAGGAAAAAAGGGTTAGTGTGTGTAAGATGCACTAGAACTATTTCATACCTTGTGTGTGGATATGCTACCTACATACCAATACTCTAAGGAGAGATCAAGCTATATGTAGTTCTCCTTTTGAAAGTGCTTGGTGAAACAATGAATGAAAATGCAAGAAATACAAAAATTGGGTGTACTTGAGATGACTAGGGGCTGGTATAAAGACTTAAACTAACTTGAAAGTGTATATGCTAGTTATATGCAGAGAATAGGGAGGATTGCTTGAGTGGTCTTGTTTGTATTCTTCCTTGATTTAGTGATATTTTCCAACCCTTTCCAAATTATATTTGAATGGGATTATATATGGATCTATTGGTCATGGATTAAATGAAACTAGACTAGGTCAACATAATGAACAAGAGGAATCAGGTAAAAATGGAAATCTAGGCTTAAATTATGATTGGATAAGAATTTTAAAAAAAGGACACCCTAGGGTCCAATGATATAATCCAAATTTGGTGGTATTGTCCCAAGGTAATAGGGCATAAGGAGATGGATTAGTCATGAAGAGAGGGTCATGGCTTATTTGGGATCAAGTTTAGAAGGCCACAAATGATTGGGAATTAGTGAAAGTAACCCTAAGAGGGTCATGAGAGTAATCAATAAGGACCTAAGGATTGGGTGTCATTAGCCATGTAATAATTACTATTTTTTTTATTTTATATGACTACATTCCCCCCCCCCCCCCCTTTATTCTAGTGATGTAGCAAAGTGAAATACTAGGATAAAGGAAATATAGAAAGCGTACCTAAACTTACCTACAAGGGTGAATCTCATGAAGCTTATGTGATGCTAGATGTGCATAGAGAGAGCATGCTATGAAGTGTTAATTTAAAAAATAAAATAAATAGTACATCATTTCTTATTAGATATGCTATATCTAATATAAGAATTTACAATGTTTGGTAAGAGAGAGGAAGAGAAAGGAATGAATACACCTCATTAGGTACATAAACCAATAGAAAACCTATTATGATGCTGAGTGATGTTTATTAATGTTGAATGATGTTGTACTAAGATTAATATTTAAAATAGAGTTGAGTGCTTAATTCCTTAAAAGACAGCTCAAAAATCCAAAAGATACACATTTGGCTCCATCATCACCCACTAAGTGAAGCTAGATGATTATGCATGTGTTAATTAGTGTTTGGACTATGTGTCTAATCCCTTTGAATAGGTGGATCAAGAATAGAAAAGCTTGCCTTTTAGCTCCATCATTTCCCAATAATTAAAGCTAGGTGGTCATACATGTGTTAATCAGTGTTTGGATTATGTGTCCAATCCCTTTAAATAGGTGGCTCAAGAATAAAAAGGCTACCCCTTTGGCTCCATCATTATCTTGTGAAGTTAAGTTATAAATTGATACCGGTATGTATGAATTTGTATATCATATGAGATGGCTTCTGAATCCTTTGAATGCTTTATAAATCTAAAAATTTGACATGGATAGTTGAATGTGTGCTAAAAACTATGCCAATGTTGGCCAACTTGGAAAAATATGAAGATTAGGCTTGTATGAAAGCCACTTTAAAACTAAAATTTTGGCTTATGTGGAAGCCACTTAGGTACTCAGTAATGTGGAGGTTAGGATTGTATGAAAGCCACTATGAAATGATTCCAACCACCTATAGATATAATAAGGCACACAACTACTAATAATTCTTAGGTAATACTTAAAATTGAAAGAACAAGAAGAAAAAGTGTTGTGCAATTTTCCCTCAATCACTAGTTTTTGAAACATGGATTTTGATCTTGAAGTTATACCAGATATCATATCTAAAACTAAAAGTGAGAACCAATAGTGTCATGCATGATTCCCCCTATGTCTAGATTCTCTAAGAAAATTATACTGAAAACTACTAATCTAAACTGGTCTAATTGTGCAAAATTGTAGCTAAACCTACCTTTCTACCTACTTTTGGAAAACTTGTTTTTTTTGTTGTTTGGATAGGAATGCAAAAAATGGATACCTTAGTGTCTAGCACTGTAGTCTAACCTCAACATTATTTTCCTAGGTTAAAACTAATCACTATTCTAAAAATTTTATTGTCTACCTAGTTTGTTCCGAGTGGTTTGATGACTAGTTGTTATTCTAGTTGTTCTAAAACTAGATTTTTTGATTGATTAGGATCTTTGATTCTATAACAAAACCCCTATTTGTTTCCCCCTCTTTCAAGGGTATGAATAGGTACCCTATAATGACTAACCTAAGCAGAAGAAGCCTTAAAAGTGTGTTAAGATGGAAATATACATGATATAGCAATAATAATCAACCAGATATCTCAATATATAACATAGTTTGATTTGAGAGATTGTTAGATCAATAGGGGTATGCCTAGATAGATGTAACAATGTAATAGTATGTGTAATGTACTGAATTAGAACTAAAAGTGTTAGTTGTTAGTTTGTTAGTTATTATTTTGGTCAAGGAGGGACAGAGCATGATGTCTATCATGGCATCCAAAAAAATAGGAAAATGCATGATATGGATCATGGCATTGCAAAAATAGAAAAGTAATAAATAAATAATCACATAAAGGAAAAATCAAGAAGAATACAAGGGTTACCAAGGGCCACATAAAAAGGGGACTTAGGCACATGTAACTCAACTAGAAATCAAGCATACAAGTCATGTTCAAATTCCACATACACATACAAGTGGAGCAAGTAAAGTTGGCACAATACCCACATGCACATATAATATTACAAGCAAAGGACAATGGAAAATGTCCTAAGACACACACATGAATAAAAGAAAAGGACATTGGCAAATGTCCTAAGGCACATATAGGAGACAAGTATAAATTATACATACAATTCAACAAGATTTATTAAGCAAGAAGAGAAAGCAAGTAAAAACTGAAGAGATAGACTTAGATCTAACTAATCAAATCAAGAATGAAATAATTCAAGCAATATTTAGTATTAGATTAGGTATATGTGAAGAGTGACACAAGTGTTAGATACTAGTAAAATGCCGATATAATAATCTATGTAATCTAGTAAGTAATGCACATCATCATGATAACTTGGAGTGTGTAGTGTAAGAATGACATAACCTAGATGGTGTAGTCATGTAGAAGATTACCCCAATGGGTATGTATAATTATGCGTGTCTCAAATTTAAAATTAAGATGTTGCCTCAATGGGTAGAGTGAAGCAATCAAGTATATGGATGTCACTACACACACTCAAAGAAGATCAAATGAAGCATGGTAATGTAGATAAATCAAAATACAATAGCATGAAACAATAAATGTAAGTCCTAGCATGATATTATCAATGTAAAACATGGATGATGCATACAATCTAAATTTTTTTTGTTATATTTGAATTTTTTTGGATTTTGAAATGTTATATTATTTTTATATTTTTGGAATATTTAAACTATGCATAATCAAGTAGAATAGATTTTATATAAGAAAATTTGGAAAGAGATTATTCTAACTGACGAGTCTCATGTGAGACTCCCTATCATGGTGTCTTATATCAAGGAGTAGAATCATGTGTGATCATAATGAATGATAAAAATGTTGAGACTATGGCTTTGAAATCTGTATTATTGTAAATGTTCTAAAATCTCTAAAGTAAAAAATGATGATGGGGTCCCTTTGTAACTTTGAGAAGTGGATGCAGCTTTAGGTCTCTTAAGGACCCATATGGAAGTAGGAAAATCTCTCTAAACATGTTCTCTATGTGTAGATGCATGAGATCTCAATGAAAATTCTCTAAGTGTGAATATTGTAGCTAGAAGCTGTCTAGAATCCTAAAGTTGTAGAGATGTATGAAAACTTTGTACTAGAAATGGGTGTCTCAACTATGTCTAAATTTGAAGTGGAAGAGGAAATAAAATTGGAAGAGAATCTAAATTTTTTGGCAAAATTAAAACTGGTGATGAAACTAAAACTAGTGACTACAAACTGGTAAATGGCTTTGAAGTGGGGAGTGGTAACTCATATGGAACTTTGTCGACTATAAAAACCTAATTATTGTGAATTATTTTCATGCATATATGAACTATATAGTGCACTTATCTAAGTTTTTAAATCCATGGTCAACCAAGTAACATATAAAAAACTCATGTGATAGGAACTATAGTGAATGGTGTGGCCACATGTGTAGGACCAACCTATAGTGGAAGTAATATCTTGCCTAATGAAATCTATATATTCCCATTGAAACCATTGATAACTGTGTCTATCAAAGTGATATATTGATCTGAATAACCCAAATTCGATAGTAGTGTCAAGGTACACATGTTAAGATTGGAACCATTATCAATAAACACACTATAAATAGGTTGATTATGAATGTGAGATTTGATAAAAAAAATACATGATAATTTGAATCATCCTCAATGATATCCTAATTTAAGGAGATATAAGGTCTATCTAGAATTTTGGAATTATATACACTGATCATGTTTCTCAAAGTATGTAACTCAACTAAAGGTGACATGTATGTAGCTGGTGGTGGATATGTATGATATGCATGATGAACCCCTGATGTGTCCCTTGTATCCTATTTTTAATGTTATGAAAATGGATCTAAGAATATTTTCAATGTTTTATCCTATGTTTACTTTCCAAGTGGAGGCTCAATTGAAGTTCCAAGATCAATAGTGTTTGAATCTATTAGGTCTTATATCTTATGCTTTAAACTGATGCATCTATTTATCATATGGCTTGGTACACTGTGGTAGTCAAAAAATGCCTACTAATCATATCCATTTGGATGAGGATTTTTTGGATCAACTACTTGAATAAGAGAGAGAGATATGATATTACAATCCAAAATATACTATAAAATCTTAGCTAGAGGAGCTGGAAGATATGAAAAAGTACACTGAGGGGGTGTTGATAAAACTATTCATTGAGAAGGCTCTAAAGCTACATTAATTATAGGTTGATTTTTCCCTTTAGTATATTAATTATATGGGACTTTTTTGTTACTCTTATTAGTTTTGTTTGATGTATTAGTGTACTTTAATTTTCCCAGTAAAATTAGTTTGACTTCTCTTTCCTTTAATGTGTGACATAATTCAGTGAAGGAAGAGAATCTTTTGAACATGATTGATTCATAAAGTGCTAGTAAGATATTTTGTTTTAAAATGTCCTACAACTTTAGATCTTCCATGGGGTTAGTCATTTTAACTAAGATGGTCTTATATTGAATAACATAGTCTATGAGATGTTCATTTGGTCATTATTTTTATTGAGCAATTTAAACATAAAAGTCCTTATCACCAATGTTGATATTGAAGTGTGATAGGAACATGTCAACTAAAGGATTGAATGAATTGAATGACTAATTAGGTAGACTATAAAACCATTGTAAAGCATAATCCTTTAGGTTCTATATAATTATCTTGATAAGTATCCAATAATTTGGTATATATTCCAAGCATGCTACATGAAATGCTCTCAAATGTGTCTCTGGATCACCCTTGCCATTGTAAAGAGTAAGCTTACGTTGAACAAAACCTTGTGGAAAGGGTGTAGAAGCAATGTGATGTGCCAATGGTGTATGTAGTAAAGCAAAATAATCCAAAGCCTACGTAGGTCTAGAGGCACCTTTATCAAGATGTTGTACCTTGGATTTAAGAGATCTTATCTTTTGCATAAGGGTTGCTACATCAAGAGATAAAGATGTACTAGTTATAGCTGGTGGTATAGAAGAAGGTTAGGCTATTATAGGGGGTTGTTGAGACATAGTTACCCCCATAGTGTCATTTGAAATTGGTGGCTCTATGGTTTGAGAAGATTTAAAACTATTCCTTTTTTATTGTTCCTCTTATATAATTCTAAGCATGTCATCTTGCATATCTGGATGTTTGGTTAAGATTTCTTGAAGTTCTCTTTTATTAGTTTCATCAAAACTGGTATATTAGGCCATTACTAAATTAGGAAAAAAAATTGAAATGTGTTTGAATGTTTTTAAATAATTTTTAATAGTCAATGTGATATAAATGGAAATTAATGAATATAAGAAATGCAAAGTCCTAAAAATAGTGAATTATAATTTCTGCAAAAAGGATACTAAGCTGTCAAACATGTAAGTCGATACCTCAAGAAGAAAAATAGGAGATAATACATGAATCTAAGTATTTTTCAAAAATATTTTTACAAAATACTATGAATTCTTGAAATTGAAAATGAATTTCTAAGTCAAGTATTCAAGAATAAATTTAGAAATCTATGAGAAAGTAATTGATTTAATTGGGCCTAGTATATGTAACTAGGGTTTTTTCAAAAATATTTTTGCAAAATATTATGAATTTTTGAAATTGAAATTGAATTTCTCAGTTAAGTATTCAAGAAAAATTCAAAAAGTTATGGGAAAGTACTTGATTTAATAAGACCTAGTAGATGAAACTAGGGTTTTGAGAAAAATAAATTTATGAAAATTACTATGAATTTTTGAAATTTGAAGTGATCTTATAATTTTAATATGCAACTAAAAATTTAGAAAATGATTGTAAAATTATTTAAAAATTACTAGGAACTAGTTGATGCAACTAGGGTTTGAAATAAAATTACTTTTGAATATAAAAATTTGAATTAAATTTTTGATTTTAGATGTGCAAGTAAAAAATCAAGAAATTATTAGAGTAATAGTGGAAAATTGTTGGGACCTAGCATATAAAACTAGGGTTTGAAATAAAAATTATTTTAAAATTTTCTACAAAATTTTAAAATTTGAGATGAATTTTTATGTAACTATTCAAAAAAAATTCAAAAATTAATGGGAAAAATCAACTCAAAATTTACCCTAGGGTTTCTAGGTTTTTAATGCAAAATTTGAAGTAAGTTGGGTTCACCAAATGATTTATTATTTTTTGGAATAATGGAGTTTTATTACTAAATAATAAAAGGATCTGAGTAGGATAAATTAGTAAATAATATTCATAATTAAAGCTATTGATTTATGAAATTAAATTGCAATCAGAACTTTTCTAAAAATAGTAGTGAGAGAGAGAAAATCAAAATTATCTTATTTTGGTCTATTTTGACTGAGATAGGGTTTATAAATCTATGTGTAAGATTGGGACACTATTTAAAATAGGATCATGGACTTTGTTTTTTGATTGGATAGGAACATTAGAATCAAACACCCTAGGATTCAGTGCTATAGTCCTTCTCTAACGCTATTGTCCTGAGGATTTGAGCTTTCTAGGTTTTGTTCACCTACTCAGTGTGAGCTTGTTTACCAATTTTCAAGCCCTCACTATCAATAGAGCTCCCTATATATTTAATTCTTTGTGCACTTGTATATTCTATGCAATTGAATGAAACTTTGGCAAATAGGGAAAAAGGTTAGTGTGTGTAATATGTAATGGATGTGCTTCATACCCCATGTGTGGGAATGCTACCTACATACCAATATTATGAATAGGGATCAATCCATAATTATTTCTCCCTTTAAGAGTTCTTGGTGAAATAGTGAATGAAAATACAAAAAATGCAAAAATTGGGTGTGTTTGAGATGACTAAGGGATGGTGTAAAGACTTGAATTGGCTTGAAAGTGTATAGGATAGATATATATAGATAACAGGGAAGATTAATTGAGTGGTCTTTCTTTTTATTCTTGCTTTATTAAGTGATATTTTCCAATCCTTTCCAAATGACATTTAAATGGGATTATATATGGATCTATTAGTCAAGGGTTAAATGAAACTAGACTAGGCTGACATAATGAACAAGAGGAATCAGATAAAATTGGTAATCTAAGCTCAAATTATGATTGGATAAGAGCACTAAAAAGGGGACACATTATAATATATCACTATAGTCTAACTTTGGTGCTATTATCCTGAGCTGATGGGACCTAGAGGGATGGATTATTCATGAAGAGAGGGTCTTGGCTCAGCTAAGATCAAGTCTGCAAGGCCATGGATGACTAAGAATCAGTGAAAGTAAGATTAAAATGGTGATGAGAAAAAGAAAGAGGGACCTAATGATTTAATGTCATTATCCATGCTCAAGTTACCAATTTTTGCATTTTATATGACTATAAATGCTAACAAGGACAACATGCCAAGGAAGTAAATCTACTACTTAGCAAGATCAACTAGTCAAACATGCACATTGAAATAGTCCATGGATAAGGTAAAACTATGTTTTTCTTCATTAATAAAAGGATATAAATAGGTATGGAATTACCATACCTAAGTGGAGGATACAAACTTTGTCAATTCAAGCTCAATATATAGCACAAGTGAGAGAGAAGAAGAAAAGGGCATGAGAGAGAGAGAGAGAGAGAGAGAGAGAGAGAGAGAGAGAGAGAGAGAGAGAGAGAGAGAGAGAGAGAGAGAGAGAGAGAGAGAGAGTTGATAAGTGTATCATGAGCTACAAATAATATAGGATTTATGAAACCACCTAAATAGGTCCAAAATTCCATGTGTATCTCCTATGAAGATTTTATCTTGCTCAAAGTGACATAAGAGTTAGAATGCTTGATTGACACCTTGAATACATCTCTAAAACTTCCCTTTGCTTTAGTTTTTTGATTGATAAGTGGAGTTATTCATGGTTATATTAGTTTGGGCTACATATTTTATATTATCTTGACACCTCTCAACTAATGTCTTTAGTTTCTCTTTGACACATCACTTCCTTCTCTTGTTAGGTGTCTAGAGGACTCTTCATCTCCTTAAGCCAATCTTGCATACATGTGTCAAAAATTAAATTAATATTATTCATCTCATCCTATATTCAAATATGGAATATTCACATCATACTAGACCTGAAACAATCCATTTAGAAGTCTCAAACTAGCCCTAAGAACTCATTCTACACTAAAAGATCTAAATTGGCTTCATTCCTTGTAGCCCTAAAATAATGAAAACCTCCTTATTTTTAAAAAATTACATATGGTGATAATAATATTTAGGCATACTATATGACCTAGTATGTCCTTATAGATCCATGCAAAGTTTCAAGATCAAAAATTGAGTGGAGGTGTGCTTTTCTGCTATCTTTCTCTCCTAACTAGGTCTCAATTAGGCCTCCCTAACTAGAGACTAAAAATTGACTCTACAAGATTCCAAAACGTGTTTAAAAATAAATAAATGTGTTATTAAATTATATTAACTCCTCCCCATTCTGTGCTCTAAATTTTATGTTTTAACACCTTGAAAGGACCTCCCAAATAGCTAAAACTAGTCTTTGTAGACCTATTATGTATAGTTTCATACTTGCAAGTACAAACTAGTGGCATGGGGTGATTATCAAGGGAGAATTAGACATTATTAAATTAATTTTATAGTTTATTAATTCCATATTGAATCATATAAATACATTACTCTCTCATCAAGTCATTTTGGCTCTCTTAGGTAGCCTGAAAATGCTTCAAGGTCTTAATGATTATTCATACAAATTGGGGAATTAATCCACCAACCAATTATACAAATTGAAATTAAACCAAGGTATATAAGTTACCCTATGATCCCAATGTCTCTTGAAACACCTATATACTATACTAAGTGAAATAAGGTAGTTTCTTAGGCTTTTAGTAGGCATTGTATAAGGGTTGAGAGACAAATAAGGTTAGTGTGTAACATCTTGAAGTTTTTTATGAATTTGATAAATTTAGGGAGTTAAATGAAAACCAAATTGAATTTTACCCATGTTTATCCAACCCTTTTATCCCCATTATGTCTCATTCAATCTCAATTTCTTAGGCATAGGGTTCTTAAGCCAACTTGCATAGAATACCCTAACTGGATGTATTCTCTCTTCTCTTCAATTGTCAGGAATCTAGGTATACATGAAATGTTTTACCATGGTTCTCACCATATATTTATGGCCTCTATGGTATCATGAAAACTCTAATTAACTACCTCTCACGTGGATTCCCATATAGGTTTGTGTATTCAACTTGGCTTATTAGACTTGAATAGGGTTTATCATCATAATATCTTGTTTGTTTCTTGGGTATAATGGATTTGATGGAAAAATATCACCATTAAATCATATTAAACTATATTACTCTCCTTTAGTCCTTTTATAGTCCTTTATACCATTAAAACAAGAAAACACTTTGTATGAGAAAGCAAGCATGTGTCCTTCCTTGGCTGAGTAGGCAAGGTTACCAATGTTTTCTTTAATTTAGGTGGGTATTAGACCTTTATGAGGCTCTATTTTTTTCATGAAGCTATCCTCTAGTGTTTTCCCTTCCTCAAACTCTTTCTTTCTTGAATAAAAGTCCATTATGAAGGAAACAACCCTGTTGACCCATGACTATGTATACATGGTTTGAATTTTTGTCTCATTTCTTACTCTTGTAAATTTTTTTTGGTATTAATGACTTGATAAATTGAGTTCTCCTTATAAACTCCCATCTCCTTGACCACATTTTTAGGTTTGGAAGACCTTTAGTCACTTAAACATATTTAAAAGTGACCATCTACCTGTGTATATGCACTTGGGATTAATATTAAATCTTGGTCTTTTATGATCCCTACTTATAACACTAAATCTATTCAAAATCCTATCATGATATTGACTAGTTGATTACTTTCTTAAAATCCTTAGAATTTTGTACTTCCATCAATCATCACTATTTCAAGATAGTCTTTTCTATATGTGGTTATAGGTGTCTGTAAGAGATTTTTGAGTGCATCTAGTTTTGTGTTTATCCTTTTCAAATATACCATGACACCTATAGTATTCAACCTCATTAAAGGGTCTTTATGACTTCATACCAAGGTTCCATTGAGTGTCTTCAATGCATCCTACCACCTTTTCCTTCATTGTCTCCTTACACAGTCCTATAGGGGTGTCTTAGGCTTCTTTATTTTTTCATCAACTCTCTTTAACTTCATATGTATTGGAAATATTCATTGGTCTATGAAAATTTTCAAATTCAAACCTTCACAATGATTTCATGCCTAGGAATGCCACTTTAAACATTGAAACCATTCAATTTATCTTGATGTTGTAGACTTACAGGTCTGCAACCTTATGTAGAAACCTTTTGAAAAGTTCAAACATAGCTATTAGGGGATAAAATATCATGAAATACCAATATAAACACATTTATTATGAGGTATTAACTCTCAATAAATATTAAAATACATATTTAAACCCACTTAAATAACCTTGTTATGCAAACACAATAGAACACAATCCATAAGTTGAATGAAGGTGTGAACCTTTTAAAGTCAATACAAAATGTTTATTTATTCAAAGGTAATTTAATGGATATATATGATGGTATAATATAATTAATAATAAATTAAATTAATTATACCATCTAGAGAACCCTCAAACACATAAATATTGACAATCACTCCAATTAATACAACAAGAACAACCTTTGTTGCTAAAATACCATCCACATGTGCTAAATTGTGGATGAAGATGTATGATGCATTTATAGAAATTTGATAAGTCATTCCAATTGGTATCATGTAGCCAAAGAGTTCACACTTTTTACTGTATTTGTACAAAACATAGCCTATAGGTATTTAAGCTTAAAAAATAATAATCTAGCTCCTTAGTGATTGTTCAAAAATATAAAGGATATAAATCCAATAACCAATGCCATAAATTTTAATCCCATAGTGTTCTACTCTAGATAAAATCTTATCCCCCAACTCTACCTGTATAACTTGAACCATGCAGTTGAAAATGGCCTTCATGAGCTTATGAATAGAGTGATGTAGGAGAGAAGAGAGAGAGAGAGAGAGAGGAGAGAGAGAGAGAGAGAGAGAGAGCAGAGAGAGAGAGAGAGAGAGAGAGAGAGAGAGAGAGAGAGAGAGAGAGAGATGAGAGTATGAGATGAGAGAGAGAGAGAGAGAGAGAGAGAGAGAGAGAGAGAGAGAGAGAGAGAGAGATTTCTAAAATAGTTGGACTTGAAACTTATTTTCATACTTTTTTATTACCTAAGTGACATCAAAAAACTCTATACATGTCTCTTAAAACTCGTCTCCTTGGCATTAAAACTCATCATTCTAACCTTTGTCTAGCTTGTTGAAATGTGCGGTAGTTGTGTAACTTCTCCAAGGTCATTTAAAGGTGAGTTTTACTTATTTTTAACTTGGGGAGCTTTGAAAGACATTGGAATCATCCAAAAATCACCTTTTTCCTCATTTTCTCATACCTTAAAGTCTAAAAAATCAACCTTCAAGACACCAAAACATCATGAAATGTTATTATAAGATGATTAAGACATGAAATTATTTTAAAAAACTCATAAAAATAGATTACACCACCTTGACCAAGCCATATCTCTCCATGAAATTTCTAGACCACTATATCACCAAAAATAAGACATTACCTTAACTTCTCCAAACTTACCTTAAATAATGATAATAAGGTTTTATGAAGAATTTTAGGGACCATATAAGGCATGGCAAGACCACATGACAACCATATGAAAATTTTAATTTATAGGGAGTTGACCAAATTTTGACTTGGGATCAAAATTTGGTCAAATAGTTTGGTGATTCATAGGGGTAGCATGCCTACAATGCTAAATGGACTAGTAGCCTTGTCCTTCCATTGGGTATTGGAGTCATTTGCACTCAATTTAAGACCCAACTAGACCTTGAACATGACATAACATTTAACCCTTAAAACACTCCAAACAATAAAAACACACATAAATCAAAGTAACAAGACAAACATATGTGTTATCAAGCACTTAGGGAACTCATCTTATTGTGCCTTTCTCTTGTTGTCTTCATATTATTGATGAATATCACTCCTCTTGAAATATTCTCAAATGAATTAATGGTAACTATAAACCAATCACCTATGAAGGTAAATTAATCCTATGTTTCAAAAAACATTCTCATGAACTCTCTTGATGTTTGTGTTTGTCTTAAATATATCCATCTCTTGACTTATAGGGAGCAGCCCTCAATCATGGTATCTTGGAGGTTTTCATATAATCCCTCACGAAGTAAGTTATCTTCAATAAAATCTTCAAGATATCCAATAGAGGGTGTAGGCTCTTAAATAGCCTCAAAATCATTACATATCTCCTTGAACCTCTGCCATAAGTACCCTTGGTCCATGAAAGTATTAAAAACTTTCTCTTTTATTGGATTTTCAAATTCAATCTCTTGATCATGATCATTAGTGTGATATTCATCATAGATTTGAAACTTTTTGTGAAGTTATTCAATACATTTTTTACTCAATAGGAGACCTACACTCCTCATCAACAATCTAATTTTTTAATTCTAGAAGTGTTCGCTTTTCAAGGCTTTCATACTCCTTCATATGTAATTAGATCTACCACATGTCCTTCAAATATTCTTGAAACCTATTCATAAGACTGAACAACCTTAACCAATATGATGTTTCTCCTCAAAACAACTCCTCTTCCATGTCTTGATCAATCTCTTCATTATCTAAGTTAGAAATCTTGGCATCCTCTTCGTAGGTAGCTACAAAATGATCTAGATCATCTCTTTTCTTCATGCAATAAGACTAATTTATGTTTGTCTTCACTAAGGGAAGTACCAATAGTGAAATATTTCATCATAGACACTTGATTTGTCTTCTTCATTAGATGAAAATATAACTTGATTTTAATTCCACTTATCTCCCATAAGAAAAACTTCCTCTTAAAGAAGGTGTGTGGTCGAAGGGTTATGGGTAAGTTCATGAGTTGGAGAGGGAGTATTAGGTGTGGTTGATCGATCATGGATGGGTGTGGGAATATAGGTTTCTTGAAGTAAATATTTGAGAGATGAGAATTTTATTTGGGAAATGTAAGAGACATCTTCTTCAATAATAACCTCATACTTTTGATTGTCTTCTTGAGGCTTTTCAATAGTTGCAAACTAATCTTCAACCTTCTTAATTAGATTCTCATTCTTGTTTTGAATAATCTCTTGGATAGACCTCCAAAATAGACAATCTAGATGTTCTTGGGGAGAAAGCAATGGGTTTTGATTAGGCACAAAGCTCTCTTTGTCTTTAAACCTCTTAATTTTGTCTCTTTTCAAGCTCCTTTCATCTTCAAGTCCATCTCTTTGATTTGCCTTTTTGTATTCTCTTGGAATAGCTTCTATTGAAATTTTTTAGTAGATTCATGAAGATAAGAGACATAAGAGGGATGATATGAGGTATAATATAACTCTTGAGGAGGAATGACAAAGATTTACATAGGCTTAGGTTATTCTTTTCCTTCAAATCCCTAATCTATACTTGTTTCACCTTGCCCACTCCATGACTTCACCACTTGATTCCATCTTGGAATCTTGAACAAAAAATTTAGGGGGTTCTTGAGAAAGATAATTGTAATTTTGGCTCTCAAAAAAGGGCTGATCAAAAAAAATTCATGTCCTCTTGAATTCTCTCTTAGATGAAATTAAAATAAAGAAAAGTTTTAGGAACAAATGAAAGACCTAAAAACACTTGGAATCTCACTTAGAGAGGTCTCTTGGGGAAGAGTTGGTGGCATATGCGAGAGCTAAGATGGAGTGTAAGAAGACACATGGGACTGATGGAATTGGACATATTATCATTCATGAACTCTTAACATATCTTCTATATTTTGAATGAGATCACTTACATCCAACATTCCCACTTGAGAGACTTTGCCAATTTGCTCTCTCAGCAGGTGTCCATTCTTATTTCAATAGATTTAATGAATCTCTCTTGTCATGGATGAGATGACTATGGATATTTTAACCATGTTTCCTTTATGTATGAAGGTCTAACATGTATCTCTCATATCGTAAGATATTTTTTTTTCAAACTTGAAATGGATTGGTTTGAGGGGTAACTAGGGATATATTAAGCTTGATAAGGTTGCTCATATACAACATCATGATCACATAGAAAGAGAATAGGCTGAACAAAATAATAATATGACTCATAGGGAGAGTAAAAATCTTGATAAGGATGTTGAAGCACATAACTGGTGTCATAACAAGGCTAATAATGAGGTATAAAATACAAGTTCTCTTCATACATAGGCATCCCAACTTCATGAGACAAAAGAAAACATAAGATATTATTAAATACTTTTCAAAATAAGTACCTAGACTCCTAAAACCAACTAATTTCATTTAGATTCTCCATTGGTGTTTATTGAATACCTCTAAAGTTTGATAGGTAGAATAAAACATCAAGAATTATTCAATAACTTTGGACCTTAATCCCACCAAGCATGCTAGAATTGTTGTGCATCAAATTTGCATCCTTTGGAAGGTAATTCAAGCCTTCCAAATTTGATGTAATAGGGAAACACCTTAATTTTTTGGGTACCTTATTATAGAGGTGAATCTCTAGGTTGAATGCCTATCTCCCCTTAATTAATAAATTAGGCTAAAATAATACTCGAACACTTACTAGGAAAATGGAGATAAACCTAATCTAATAGAGGTAATGCACCAAATATGAACTGATCACTACCAATAAAACTATACATGAAATTCAAACAAGAACCTAACCTACACATGACACTAATCCAATTTTTCCTTTCTAAATCAATATTTCTCATGGAGGTTTGTGAAGCAAGCTTGAGCTAGGAAGGCTAGTTCAAGTAGTCATGACATGACACTAGTGAAGAGACAACTCACTAAACTCATACACACTTCATTTGAACATTACAAGAGACATATAAAAATACTTTCAAAACTAAATTTGAATGCTAATAAATACAACATGCCAAGGAATTAAATCTATCACTTAACAAGATCAAGTATTCAAACATGCATGTTGAAATAATCCATGGAGAAGGTAAAAAATATGTCATTATTCACTAATAAAAGGTTAAAAATTGGTAGGGATTTTCCATACTCAGGTGGAAGATACAAAATTAGCCAATTTAGGCTTAATATATAACACAATTGAAAGATAATGTGTGTGTGTGTGTGTGTGTGTGTGTGTGTGTGTGTGTGTGAGAGAGAGAGAGAGAGAGAGAGAGAGAGAGAGAGAGAGAGAGAGAGAGAGAGAGAGAGAGAGAGAGAGAGAGAGAGAGAGAGAGAGAGAGAGAGAGAGAGAGAGAGTTATAAGAAATAAATGAGTTTTGAAATTACCTAAATAGGTCCTAAATTCTATGTGTATCTCCTCTAAAGATTCTCTCTTTATCCAAGTGGTGTAGGAGTTAGAATTCATACTTAACACCTTGACTAGCTCTCTAAAAATACCATTTACTTTGGCTTGTTTAATATAAAGTGGCCTTATTTATGGTTATATTATGTTGAGTTACATATTTTATCTTTTATTGACACCTCTTGAATGATCTCTTTAGGTTCTCTTTGACACATCACTTCCTTATCTTGCTAGGTGTCTAGAGGAATCTTCAACTCCTTAGGCCAATCTTGCATATAAGTGTCAAAAATTTATTTAATATCCTTAAAATAATCCTATATTCATATATGGCCTATTCATATCATACTATACTTTAAACAATCCATTTAGAAGTCTCAAATTATAACCAAGAACTCATTTTACACCAAAATCTCCAAATTGGTTTCATTCCTTGTATCCCTAAAATCATGAAAACCTCCTTTTGTAAATAAAAGTATGGATATTAATAAGAGTATTAATTCATATTATATGACCCAATATGTCCTTACAAATCCATGAAAAATTTCAATATCATAAAGTGAATGGAGGTGTACTTTTATGCTACTTCTCTCTCCTGACTAGGTCTTAATTAGGCCTCCCTACCTAGAGATTTAAAATTTAATATATAGGATTAAAAAAAGTTACAAACCAAATATAAACATGGGATTTACTTATAATATATCTTCTCCATTTTCCATGCCAATTTTGAAATTTTAACACCTTGTACAGATCACCCAAGTAGTTTAAAAAGGTCTTTTTTGGCCTATTATTTATAGTTCTATACTTACAAGTAAAAAATAGTTGCATAGGGTGGTGATCATGGGAGTATTATACATTATGTATGTCATTTTATAGATCATACAATCTATATGGAGGCATATAATTATTTTTCTCTCTCATCAACTCATTTTTGCTCTCTTAGGTAGCCTAAAAATATTTCAATGTCTCAAGGATTGTTCATACAACTCATGTCATTAATCCACCAAAAAAATAGACAAATTATAATTACACTATGCTATCTAACTTACCCTATTATATCAGGGTACCAATGAACACTTTCACACTATACTAAACAAAATAAGGTAGCTTCTTAGGCTGCTAATAAGCATTTTTTAAGGGCCAAGAGATAATTAAGGTTATTATGTAGTACCCTAAAGTTTTTTATGACTCTAAGAAATTAAAGGATGTCAATGAAAACAAAATATAATTTTATCCATGGTTCTCCAACCATTATATCCCCATTAGGTCTCCTACACTCTCATTTACTTAGGCCTAGGGTTCTTAAGACAACTTGCATAGATTACCCTAACTGGCTATATTTTCTCGTCTCTTCCACTATCATGAATCTAGGTATTCATGATTTTTTTTACCATTATCCTCACCATATCTTGAGGGTCTATATGGTCTCATTCCAACTCCAATTTAATACCTCTCAAGTGGATACTCATATAGGTTTATGCATTCAACTTAGTCTATTAGAATTGAACATGGTTTATCATAATAGTCTTATTTTTTTTCTTGAGTACGAGGGATTTATTAGAACAAAATTATCACTATTAAATAATATTAAACTATCTTACTCTACTCGAGTCCTCCCGTAGTCCTTTAGACCATTCAAATAATTGAACACTTCATATGAGTAAGTAGTCATGTGTTTTACCTTTGCTGAGTAGGTAGAGTTCCCAATGTTTTCTTTACTTCAAGTGGGTCTAAGAGTTTTATGAGGATCTATTATTTTCATTAAACTATCCTCTAGTGTTTTCCTTTCCTCAACCTCTTTCTTACTTTAATACAAGTCCATTATGAAGCACACAACACTATTGGCCCATGACTATGTATGTAAGGTTTGATTGTTTGTCTCATTTCTTGATCATTATAGGTTTATTTGGTCTCAATAATGTGAGAACCTTATTTCTCTTTATAAACTCCCATATTCTTCACCACCTTTTTATGTTTTGGAAAACCTTTATTCACTCAAAAAAATTTACAAGTGACCATTTTCCTATGTGTATACACTTGGGATTAGTCTACAATCTTGGTGTTTTAGGAGCCCTACTTACAAAATTTAACCTTTTTAAATTCCTATCATTATATTTATTATTTTAGTACTTTCTTCAAATCCTTGAAATTTTTTACTTCTACCAATCATTATTGTTTATATATAGTCTTTTCTATAAGTTGTTGTAGGTGACTATAAGAGAGTTCTAAGTGAATTTAGTTTTGATTTTATCCTTTTCAAATATAACATGACACCTACAGTATTAGACCTCATTGAGGGGTATTTATCACTTCATAACAAGGTTCCATTGAGTGTTTTCAAGGCATCCTACCACCTCTACCTTCACTGTCTCCCTACATAGTCATGTAGGTGTGTCTTAGGATTCTTTATTTTGCCATCAACTCTATTTAACTTCAGATGTCTTAGAAATATTCATTGGTCTATGAAATTTTTAAAATTTAAACCATCATAATGATTTCATTCCTAGGTATTAAACTTTAAACATTGACACCATTGGATTTCTATTGAAGTTGTAAACCTACAAGTTCACAGATGTGTAGGTATGCAACCCTATGTAGAAACATTTAAAAAGTGTAAACATAGATTTTAGGACTCAAGTATCATGAATTACCTATATAAAAATATTTTTCATGAGGTCATAACTCTCAAACTCTTTGAAAATACATATTTAAGACCACTCAAATCACTTTATTATGCAGGTACATTAGAACATGGTCCATAAGTTGAATGACAGTGTGACCCTTTTTAAGCTAGTAAAAAATGTTTAGCTAGTCATAGGGCCTTGAATGGATTTATAAGATGTCATAAGATAATAAATAATCAATTAAATTCATTAGAACATCTGGATATCCCTAAAACATACACATATTGATAGTCACTTCAAACTATGCCTAAGAGCATCCTTTCTTTCCAAAATACCATCCACACATGCCATAATAGTGGATGAAGATGCATGATGTATTTAAAAACCTATATTATCTCATTAAAATTGGTTTCATTCATCTAAAAATTTCACACTTGAACTATAGTTGCACAAAAAACTAGCATGTGGGGATTTAAGCTAAAAAAAGTAGTCTAGCTCGTTAACAATTATTCATAAATTTAAGGAACTCAATATAATGAACAATGCCACAAATTAGAAGCCCATATGGGTCCCAAAATTTGGCTAAAATATTATCTTAAAAATCCACCTGTATATCATGTACCATGCAATTTAAAATGGCCTTCATGAACTTGTGAATGGAATAATGAAGGAGAGAGATATTTATAAAACTATTGTAATTTAAACTTATTTTCAATATTTTTTATAACCTAATAAATCCCAAGGGATGTTATAAAACTATTCTTACATGTAAGTGACTTCAAAATTCCATACAAGTATCTTAACTCCTTTCTTTGGCATTAAAACTCAAGATTATAACTGTTATCTAATTTGATGATAGGTGTGGCAGTTTTTTAACTGCTCCAAGGTCCTTAGAAGGTGTGTTTTATGTATTTTTAACTTGGGTATCTTTTACATGTATTGTATTTAGCTAAAAAACACCTTTTTCATCATTTTCTCATACCTTAAAGTCTACAAATCAACCTTAAAGACTTCAAAACATAGTGAAAATCTATTAGAATATGATTAATACATGAAATGAATTTGATAAAATCTTGAAAATCTATGACACAAATTTACCAATCCTTATCTCTCCATGACATGTCTAGACCACTATATGACCAAAATAAGACATTACTTTAACTTCTCCAAACATACCTTAAACAATGATAATAGGGAATTAAAAGACCACATGACAACACTATGAAAGTTTTTATTTAGAGAGGGTTGACCAATATTGACTTGAGGTCAAAAATTTTTCAACAATAACCACAACCAAATCTCCATGATTTTTTCCAAATGATGGTTAACTCAGAGTCAACAGATGATTAGAAACCCTAATCATCTTGATACTTCCATAAAATCCCTAAATAATAATTTTATATTATTTTTAAAATTTGCATGACACTGACGTAAAAAATCATATAATTGACTTAACCAAATCGACCAACTAAACCACAAGTCACATAACCCCAATGTTTATTCCATGCAATGACTATCAACTTAATAGAATAATTATTATATAACATGGCAATACAAGTATGTACTACAAGATTGTAGTTTAATGTTGAAATGCTAACCAAAAACATACTTTGCAAATATAATTATTTCCTTAAATCATTTAATAATTAAAATAAATATATTAATTATCTAACATATATTATGAATATCAAACCTTTCTTTAAAAATTTAGTTAAATACAAATATATTTAATAAAAATGTTATTTATATCTTTCTACATTTGGATTTATCATATATATTATAATAATCTTTAATTCTTATTACCTAAATCTTATAGATCAATAACAATAATGAAATCCATCACAACGTCATATTGTTATACTATACAAAAATACCTAATAAGGTAGTAAGGTAAGTAAAACATAAAAAAATTAACTCATTTAACCAAATAATTGCATTATATAAGATAAGATACATATTATCACAAAATTAGTGAAATCACTAAAAAAAAACATAATCATCATCAGCAACCAAGATCATACTAAAAATCATATTAACAATCACCTAAAGGAAAAGTACATAGAACATGATACACTTTATATATCAAATAATTAGTTATGAAACATGATATATTATGTGGTGTGTGAAAAGGTTTTTGGATTATTTCTCTATTATCCCCTAAATTATCTATCTAAACTACACTCTCTGATGATATCCTCCCTCTATCACACTCTGAGGGATGAATTTATCCTACATCCACCTCACAAGAATGAAGGAAGTTATCCTAAAATATCATTTTTATATATCTATTCACTTTTGATTGGATCTCCAACTAGTCTTGGATATAATTAGGGGCCAAGATCCATAAGTAATCATTTATTACATGTATCAGATATACCGACAATGGCCACATCTAGCCCAAGATATTTTAATATTTTTTGTTTCATTTTTCTTTAACAAAATAAAATACTAAAAATGGAAATGATATAGGTCTTAAAAAGGAATACCTATGATGGTGGTTGTGCACCATTGATATAGTGAAGTAGGAACTCATTTTTATCTAGGAAGGACTACTTGCACATAAAAGATAACTTGGACAAGATTGGATTAATAAGATAGGTGAGTGGACTATCTAATGCAATATCAATTATAGGAAGTGGTAAACTTCCTAAAAGAGATGTTAGTCAATTATCTTATGTAATCGAGTGGATAATATAATGATACAACTTACAATAAATCATTCGAAAATGTATGATACTAAAGTAAAATAGATTAATTTACTCTGTGTGTGTGTGTGTGTGTGTGTGTGTGTGTGTGTGTGTGTGTGTGTGTGTGTGTGTGTGTGTGTGTGTGTGTGTGTGTGTGTGCGTGCACGTGCATATTATCAAAGTGGTCATTCTAATACGCTATAGTTAAATCTTCTTTTTCTTAAATTATTTCTAATTTTTTGATGATTTCTTCTAGAGTTGGGGAAAATATGATTGCAAAAATTCCTAACTCAAAGGAGATGGCACTCTGATTGGTGAATATGGGTGAGGGACTATGGGTAAGTCATGGATTGAAACCACATCATGTATAACACCTAGTAAGGTCATCTCTAAAAATGCTTCTTGTGTTGCATAAAATTATCTCATTAACAATGATGTGCTTGACCTTTGACTGAGTGATGATAGGCTGAGATAAGGGTAGCATTCTTTCATAGTAATCTAGGGTAATTTCTCTAACATTCTAGTGTGAAAATTTAGGATCCTTTAGCTTGAGGATGGGATGAGTATAAATTGACATTAATCCTAATAGTATTGATGATGATCATAGGGATCAATGTTAATCTAATCCAAGTTTACCTTATTTATTCTAACAAATCCAATTCATAGGATTAAACTTAGTCTACATTGGTTTTTAATGAGGATCATCTATAGAAAAGCTGTTAAAAGGTTAAAACAAGCTACCTCTAATAAACATAGGGAGATTTTACTAGATTTAGGGATGGTTAATTAGTTGTCTAAGTAAAAAGGTAATTAATAAAATTAATTACAAAACACAAGATGGTAAATTATAAAACTACATTAACTAGCATAAAACATATGGGGAAGGGGTAAGACACATTTATTTATAATATAATGGTGTAAATTTTAGTGTCTAAATTTTACCCTTTTTGTTGAGTGGTTTGTGATAATCTACCATGAGACAAAAACTAAGATGTGTCCAATGCCCCAGGTTTATGTGAGGAGGTCTCCCCTCAAACTAGGATGTGGGGTAGGATAACAAAATGGTGATAGGTTTGAAAATGTGGTGGCAATGGATAGGGTAAATGGAAAATGATCATCCAAGATGAAAGGATAAACATGAAGTACAATGTTTCACTATCAAGATATATGATGTCTCAATAGGGATTAACTAAGGTAAATAAGTAATTTATTGCCACAAATATGAACATGCAGGATATATCTAAGGTAGTCAAGAGGGAAAAGGCTAGGGTGGGATGACTAAAGCATCTAATGTGCTTGGTACATGTGTGCTACCTGGGTACACTTTCTTACAAGACAAGGTACATTTTTAGGATCCACAAGGGATAAATGTTGAAATAAATGTAAACCTCTCAAACTTTGTGGGACCATCATGGGGTCTATGTCCACAATCTTATAATGTTAGGTAATAAAGGATGGGATAATTGTAATAAAGGATAATTTAAGTGATACTAAGATATGACTATAAGGATGCAAAAAACTTACAAGTAGTGAGAAGAATCCAAAAAGGGACACAATTAACATCGATCAAATAGATCAATATAAATTCTAGGATAATCAATGTCGACCATAAAAAAATGACATTGATCACATAGGAATATAAATATGATGTCGAATGATGTAGGATTTTATTTTGAAATCAAGAATGTGTGAGTGAGAGCCAAAAAAATTGACACCTATCTACTCATCTGAATGAAGTATAAATTATGGAGGCTAGCGGGAGTGGTCAATAGTAATGATGATCACACAATGAGATGAGGGTAAAATGTTTTTGTTATTAAATATTTTTGGAATATTTTTGGTTATTTTACATTTTAGCTATTTTTAATTAGGGTTTTACATATTTTAGGGATAACAAGGGTTAACATTAATCCATATTATATCGATACTAGTTCCCTAATGATCGATCATCGATTGGCTATGGATCGATGTTGATTAAATAGTCAATGATGATTGGACACCAAATGATGCTAATATTATAAGGTTTAGTGCTAATTTTTAGGTGGTAAAGAAAAGTTAGAGTAGAATAATAGTGATTAGGAAACTAAAAGAACCTAGTGAGTTTATGTGATTGTAGGCACACATACTATTGACTATGCAAGATCAAGAACCACCATTATTGGAGTGGATCTAAGAGGTGATGGGAGATGTAGATTGGGAACATATTGAGTTAGTAATATTAGGGGGGACTACACCATTATCATTGAGTACACTAATACTAGAGTCTACTTGTTATGTTACTAAAGCAATGAGATTTAGATACAAGGACCTTTTATCTACCGATTGGAGAGATGACCCTAACTTTAGATAATATATATTAGATACTATGACCACTAGTTTAGGGAGTGGAGATTACTCTGGTGTATGAGAGGGGATGGGTAATATCACTAACACATTTATATGGGCATGATGTTGTAGATATTGTGTTCATAGTGGGATGGTTTCATTTTTGAGGTGTTATATGATTAGGACCAAGATAGGAGATGGGTA
The DNA here is from genome assembly GCA_037957365.1 of Torreya grandis. Lineage (NCBI taxonomy): Eukaryota > Viridiplantae > Streptophyta > Pinopsida > Cupressales > Taxaceae > Torreya > Torreya grandis. The sequence goes on from JARHVA010002420.1 coordinate 2,490,471, forward strand.
ATCACTATGATGATGTTGGCCATGTATTTTTATGCATTCCCTAACTCTAGTGGAGGGGGATTGTCATGGAGCTTGATAGGTATTCTAATAGACATGTGGGAACATTAGATAATATTTTTTTGGGCTCATACACTACTAACACAAATATATAGGGACATGTGGGGATGGAGGACATGGTGGTGCTATGGGATAGATGTTACCTATGTTCTAAAATGTTGGGATTAAAATCACATACAAGCAGTACAACCACTAGGGATACTATGGATGGGATGACATTGATTTTCATTTAGTGTTGGATTTATATGATGGAGAGATGATTTTTCCCATCCATATGGAGATGAGAGATTTTACAACTTGAATTACTATAGACACATTTTAGAGGATTTGGAGGAGGATAAGGTGGTACAGAGGCCATATATCAGATTCCAACATGGCTAGGGATGGAGAGAGATTTGATAGTGAGGTGGATATGGGGGAGATGCATAGAGAATGTGGAGATATTCTATTTTTGGCACATGTGGTGGTAGTTTGGGCTAAATTAGGATATACCTAAAGCACCATAGCTTTATAAGAGGGATGACTTGAAAGGATAGCTACCCAAGCCACATGTTATAGAGATGGAGATATTGATGGAAGAAGAGATAAAAGGAAAAGATGTGGATGATGCCAAAGTGATAGAGGCATAATTCTTATGGTGGATGTACCATTATGAAGGAGGATAGGAGAGGGTTGTATGGAAGATATTAGAGATGGGAGATGTAGAGATGGTAGATGTGGAGGTGATAAGATGAGATGGGGAGGAGACCTAGCCATACAAGATAAGATAACAAAGATGGATGGGGCATGGGCATACTATTTTAGAGTTGTGTTTGAGTGAAACCACTTATAATCTAGTTTGAAAAAGCTATAGGGGTGTTATGATGCATTATAATAGAGATATAAGGAGGCATGGTGAGTGTGAGATAAGTATCATGAGCAGTGTGAAAGGATCTAAGTATTAGTGGGGGATAGAAAGGGAATAATATCAGGATCCAACAAAGCGGGGTCACAAGGTAAGAGGATGTGGCCTTTAGGTATTGTGAGTATGGGAAAGTATTAGAGTGTGGTGGTATATCTCCAATATTATGAGTAGGTTGTTATAGAGAATTTTTAAGTGCTTAGATATTCAACTCACATAGCCATGTAGGGCCAAAATCTACATTGGACACAAATGGACACAACTTACATTGGGATCATACAACAAGGGAGAGATAGGAGGGATATGGGAGAAGATGGAGGTGATAGTGGAAGAGGTGGAGTGGATATCCATTTGAGCTAGATTTAGTTCATCGAGTAGTCATTTCTATGGTTGATTTTATGGATTAGATTTGTATATTATGATATATAATGACATTTTTATGATGTGCATTAGATCTTTCGTATATATAATATCACGAGTTTGATGTAACACACATTTATTACATGATCTTGTGTTATTTTTATTATGGATATGGATTATTTAGAATATGTTTATATGGCATCTGAATTTATTTTATGTGATGGATTATGGGTTATATTGATTATATGATGTATTTTTATGTGTTTTAATGTATTTATGATGGATTATTAATTTATGAAATAATTTATGATGTCTATGGCTATAATTTTTATATTACATGGATGGTGTTTAAATGGATTTTATTTTTTATTATACTAATTAGATTATGTGTGATATCATGGATTTAGATTTTATATCATCATTAATTATGGATTTAGATTATGATTAAATGTTTTCAATATATTATAAAATGGATTATGTATTAATTAACCAAGGATTCATGAGTCATAATTGGCTTGGACCCTAACCAATGCTAGGCCTCCTATTGCTTTCATATATGTTCCCTTTTATCCAATGTTAATGAAAATCCTTAACAATCTCTTGTCAACTAAATTCATAAATTTATGGTTTGAAAAGGGTATTATTATTTTTTCAAGAAATGGGGGAAAAATTAATTCTCAAGGAATACATATCTTGTTTTATGTTTCCAAACTTGTTTAGGTTAACTTTAAGCTAATCCATAGATATATGTAGACTGATCAATGCTGAAAGTCTACAATTTTATGAAAGTTGATCAATGCAGGAAGCTTTCATGGGATATAAATTTGTTTTTAAATATTCTTAAATTATTTGATTTTAATAGGAAATTTGTCAATTTGGGAAATTTTATAAATGATAGGAACATATCCATCCTTCAAGGGAGTGGTCTACATGTTTTAGATATATAAATATTTTAGTAACTATCCTTCGAGTGATTAGTCTATAGATTTGTTTCTTCTTGATTTTGATAAAAACTATCATTCAAGATATTAATCTAAAATTTTTACCTTTTATTGATTTTGTATCCCAAATTAACCTTTTTTCCCTAGATTAGATGTAAGGCCACCTAGTGTGTTTTCATAATCCATGAAATAAGATAATGTGTTATTCCTTTCAAAAAAGATTTTAAGATGAATGAACTTAGGAAATAATGATTTGGAACTTTGATTTGTTTTAATCAGAGATATTCCATGAGAATATGATATAAATAGAGCTGAGGGGTCTATAAATAAGGAAAAAATGGGTATACTACTAGAAATACACATGATTCTTGATCATTATTGAGTATGTTTAGAGATAGGGGATAATATTTTAGGATAAATTATGCTAACTAGAGTTTTTAATATGATTATTAATAGTAGAAAGGATGCAAATACAAATCATTAAGAAGTTCATCCTATGGATTTCCATCAAGGGAGGCCAAATGGTATGCCTCAGATCCATATTTATGAGTGATAATATAGAGTCTAAGACAATTCAAAGCAAACTTTCCTCATTTACTTCTTTCCATATTTGTGACATGTTGATTTTTTTTAAGGAAAATGTCATCGATAATAAATTCTCATTCTTTTAAATGTTGATTATATGCACATTTTATCCATTATTGATAACATGAAGGTGATCAAGGGTTGTGGATCAATTCTCATCTAAAATTTCTATCTATTCTAATCATTATTAATGATAATCCTCTTCAAAAATGATATCCTTAAGAGGTATCCAAAGGTAAGGAATTTGAACTTCTAGGGGAAGAATTTCTTCAGTACCATAGACTAAATACAAAGGGGTAGCCCATATCGATGTTAGAATACTAGTTTGATAAGCCCATAAAGTAAAAGTTATACGAAGATGCCAATCTCTTCCATCCTCATTAATCATTTTATTTCAAATCTTGACAAGAGTTTTTTTTGATGCCTCATATTTTCCATTGGCTTGTGGATAATAAGGAGATGAAAAGCTCAGCCTAATACCAAAAGAATCACACAACTTTTGGACTTACTTATTTTTAGAATATTTCCCATTATCTATAATAATTTTATGTGGGACATGAAAATGACATAGATGTGATGATTAATGAAATCAAAAATCCTATCTGCCTTGGTAAAAATAAGGGGAATGGATTACACCCATTTAGTGAAATATTCACTAGTAGTAATGATAAATCTATTTCATTGGAAAGATTTAGGATTAATCTACCCTATAAGGTCCAAACCCCATTAAGAGAAAGGAAGAAGGTCCCTAGATAATTGTAACACATGAATAAGGATACGGGATAAGTTTTCATGTTACTATCACTTCACACATTTCTTGACATACTCATAATATTCCCGATTCATAGTGGGCCAATAATAACCTAGTCACACAATCTTCTTGGTAGTAGTTAAACCACTAAAATGACTACCACATATTTCATCACGTGTTTCTTTTATTATGAGATTTTCATTTAAAATTTAGAGACACTATAGGGGAATAACATCAAACCCCCACTTATAAATAACACCCCCTAGTATTACATACTAGGTATTGCACTATTAAAAAACACGCTTAACATTTTTGGATAAATCTAAAGGAATAATACCTTTAGATAAATAATCAAATATCTATGTATACCACAGATCCAAATGATTTTCCTCTATAATATGGATATAAGAAAGATTAGATTTTTTTTTAGAAGGTTGATTGAACTTATGGATAAATACAAATAATTTAGATTCCTAGGAGGAAGATAGGGTAAAGATGCCAAGAAAGCCATGGTATCAAAAACATTTCTAGTTGACTAAGGATTAGTTTGGATGAGCTAATAGTTAAAGGTGGCTAAAAATTATTATACTAACATCTTATATCCTTGAAGGATGTTATTATTGTATTTATGTGTCCCAATTATTTCATTGACTACTAACTAGGATTCCCCAAAAATATAATGCAATTTAACACCTAGAGCCAAAGCCATTTGAAGACCTATAATTAGGGTTTCATATTATAACATATTATTAGTATAGTCTAAATCAAGATTGAAAGATAGGGGTACTGGAATGACTTAGGTGGTATTATAATAATCCCTAGCCCTCCTCCATGTTTGCATTTAGATCCATCAAATAAAAATGTCATATGATATTCAAGCTCTTCTTGGGAAGTGGAGGCTATAGCTTCATCAAGGAATTCATAACTAGATGTGAGATTATCAGCAAGGGGTTCCTCTACTAATTGATCAGTAATGATATACTTATTAATTTAATTTTGCTTAAGGAATTTGAGATCAAACTTGGTGAGAAGCATAAGCCATCTTATCATTCATTTATTCTAATAGAGTTTTGAATGTATGAACTAAAGAGGATCGATATTGGTAATCACATAAGTCTTATGATTAAGCAAATAAGGGAAAATCTTAGAAGCTATGAATACTAAGCCAAACATATTTTTTAATATGCATGTAACAAGTCTCATACTCAACCAAAGTATGAAATATATAATAAACCACTTGCTTTGTATGTTGCTCATCTCGATGGATGAACATGACACCTAAAGTATGGTCTGTAGCTAAGATATGCAAGTAAAAATGTTTATACTTTCTTGGAAGAATAAGGATAGGGGGAGATAAGAGATATTTCTTAATAATATCAAAGGATACTTGACAATTTTAATCCCATAAAAACCAAGGGTTGACATCAGTTAGATAATTATGAAATAAAGTGATGAATAGACTATAGTTTCCCTTGTAAACTACAACATTGATTTAGGTTGGAGGGAGGTGATATATTAATAATGTATTTAATCTTATTAAGATCAACCTCAATTCCCTTAAGGGAAATGATAAAAACTAAAAAAAATCTTGATAAAACCCCAAAAACACACTTTTTAGGGTTAAGATGAACCTGATATTTGATCAAATGAGAAAATATTTTTTGAAAGATAGGTTATATTTATGATATATGTACTTACCAAGGAGATCATCCATATAATATTTAATTATTTTGTAATTTAAGTCATGGAAAATATAATTCATGACACACTTATAAGTTGCTCTAGCATTCTTTAAACCAAAAGGAATGACCCTATAATAAAAAATTCCCCATGGAGAAATAAAATTGGTTTTATATTAATATTATGGGGTGATAAGGATCTGATTATAACTATAAAATCCATCCATTAGTGATAAAATCTCATGTCCTATAGTGACATCCATGATTTGGTCAATATTAGAAAGGGGAAAATCATATTTTGGATAAGTAAGGTTGATATCATAAAAGCTAGTACAAAGGCATAGTCCCCCTATAGGATTTGTGATAGGTTATATGTTATATATCCATTGAGGATAATCAATGGGTTAGATAAATTTAATGGATAATAACTACTAAAATTATTCCTTGATAAAAAGTGTTATGCGAGGATATATTTTATGAAGTTTCTAATTTACTAGTTTAGCCTTAGGAATGATAATGATGTTATGGAAAACTATAGTTGGGTAAATTCCTAGAATATCTCTATAAGACTAAGCAAAATCTTGGATACGATTATCAACGAATGTAGTGAAATCCTAATAATCTTGAAAATTTAAGGATTGGCTCACTTTGATATTTCATGAGACCTCAAGTGTCCCTATGTTAATATCAATTGTGACCTTGTTTAAAAGACTAGGAGACTTAAATGGTATGGTATTCTTGAGATATGAATCTCTTTAACCTAAATAAATTAAAATATATTCATCATCCTAGCATTCCATTACATGGAAGAAGGAGGAATCTTCATCTATTAGGATAGGGACAGCTAGGGAAAGGGATATGTTTTTTTGTTTCTTTGATAAGCTAATGCTACTAATAAAAAATAAGTGAAATGAAAATGGTGTCATTGGTTTTCATATGGGAACCAAGAGGGGATGAGGGAGTTTCATCATGCACATCCATAGGGATATGAAATATCAAAGTGCTATCTTTTTTGGATTTAGGAGTTTTCTTGAAATTGAGGCCATGCTTTTCATGTGATTTTCGAAGGTCATTTATCATAACCTCATGAGGTCCTTATTCATAACATCCTATGATAAATATTTTCCAAGCATATCATTACAAATAAGTTTACATGAAGTGTGTTTTCTAAAGAAAGGTAAGGTTGGACATTAATGGTTTGGTATGTATTTGACTTTCCCCATATAAGGGGGATTAGTCAATTCCTTTATAGGTTAAGTGAATTTGGAGGTGAGGAGGTCTGAAGGGGATAATTTATCCTAGGTTATGTTGGTATGTACACTATTGGTTAGGGATTTAATATACTAGAGGGGTTGATAAAGGTACTAATATTTAACAAATGAGACTCCCATGTAGAGAGTTGTTGGAATGTTGAGTCAAAGGAGTTCACATCAGGGATACAAGATGAACTTATAGTAGAGATAGCTAATGTTTACTTAGAAAATAATGGACATAATTTATTTATGGGGATCAAGAAATAATTAGGTTGATAATTCAAGTTACACATTTTAAATGGATGTGGGTCAGCTGGGACAACATGGATCTTAACCTCATGCTCAAATTTAAGACATCAATGCAAAGTGGAGTGAACATAATGAATAATGTATATCCAAATATGTCATAGTAGGATGTTATATTGAAATTCCCTCTATCATTTCAAATAACTATGAGAAGGTATGCATACCTAATTGGATAGGGAGGATGACTGTACCTAATGTGGGGAAAAACATGTCATTAAATGCTCATAAGATGGATGGATATTGGGACATAATAATTTTAGGTAAGTAGAGATACCTAAAAGCATGTGAGGAGATAATATTTATACTATATCCATCATCAATCATTACTCTTTTAATTCATGTTTTATTAACTTTAGTAGTGATAAATAATGGTGGATCCCAATCATTAGGTTATAATGAGGATATTTTAGAATCATGAAACTGTTAGAGATAAAATCATTGAAAGGGGGTGAATCAGTGAGCCCAAATAATCCAAATTCAATTCTGATCTTTACAAACACTTAATCAATTATAACAAGCATTCATAAAACATACACATCATTCATAGGAATGAGCAAGAGAGACAATGTAAGATCAACCACATAACACATGACATACATAGAAAAACCTCTTGGGGAATAAAACCAATTGGAACCTACAATTATAATACCATCCTATAATAAAAAGATATAAGTTATACCATCTACAAATGATCAACTACAATCCCTTTTTAGTGAGACTATAATCTAGCAAGGTGCTTCCACACCTATCTAGCTAAGTTGTAAAAACAAATAGACTATTAACAAGTTTCACCTTACAAGGATGATGAAAACACCTTAGATGACGAGTTGTCACAAAAACACCTATGGACATATCCCCATATAAATTTATGTCTTCAACACCTGATGATGGACTTACGCTTATCACTCTTCACCTTTTCTCACACTCAATGTGTAAGAGAACTATTTTGCCAATAGAATTATGACTTACAAGTCATATAAATAGTTCTCAATTTATTCCACTCTTAAACTCATCTTTAGGTCACTCTACCCCTCCTTCACTCCATAATTTATACACACAATCCTCTCTCAAATCTCTCCTTAGTCTCTCACTCCCATTCTAGAAACCGTCATCTTTGGTTCCACTATTTATAGATCATACTTTATAATCAAAACCTTGGTCAAATATTAGGAATTCCTTATCCCTTAAGGTAAATCTCATTAAAAAAATAGATAAATAAAAACTCCATGGGTTGTCCATAGAATATATGGGTCACCCTTAAGTAGCTACACCTTTCAATAAGGCCCTTGTAGCTCTTATAGGTCTCATGGAGACATATTCACCCATTTAGCACATTGATGAACAAAACAAGAACATAGGACTGCTTATAAAAGCATAGGTCCACACCTTATATCCCTTTCAACATCATCAACTGATCATATTCATCTTAGTTCACCTTTTCATATGCTTAAACAACTCAAACATTGACTTGGTGCATAAAAACATCATGAAAGAATACATAGTCACCATATAAACCTTTATTCATTCTTCATATGTTTGTTTAATCCTTAATAATGCACACAAAGAATATTCATGGAGTCTAAAACACTCATCACTATCAAACTCACCAAAATATATCAAAATAACATCAACACAAAATCAAATATCCTTCTCAGGTCACTTTTAGAACATATATGAAAACATAGTCAACTTTAGAGAACCATATCTTTGTCTGTACACACTTTTAGATCTTCAAATCTATATTACCATATTCATATTGGAGTCTTATACCACTTTACTTTTTACTAAATTAAAAAAGTATACCTGTATCAAAATATATGGATAAAATATAAAGATCTAGTTTTTTCATGTGCTAAATTCAAATATTCAAATAAAAATGGTCACAATCAACCTTTGAACACAATGCTCATATCTTGTGTCCTCTTAGCTTTGGATCAATCTTACATCATTTATATTATTCAAAATTTAATGGATAGTATACCAAATCCAAATTTTAAATCTTAATCACTTTGACCTCATCTTGTGTAATCTTGAAATGTTGACTCAATGTGCTCTATCAATATCTGTGGATCTACCAAGGCTTTAACTATTAATGCTTACCATTCGATCAATCTTTATAGACACATTCTCACCATTATATCATTATCCTTTGCCTTTGATAATTAATTAAAAATCATGAACTTATCCTTATCTTTATACTTTCTAACTTTTTGGATCAATGTGCAACATCAATCTTGATCAAACTTTGACTTGTGCATAAATGACTATGGGAACCTTGCTTATCTACCTGAGTCACCATTTTTAAACCTTAATAACTTCTTCTATGCTTAGATGCATGATATAAAATTTATAACATATGATCTCCTTAAATAAGATAATATAACAATATAAAATTATGATCCTATAAATTGCACATGTGTGAGATATAATGTCATTAAAATGCCTTCTCAAAATCTCCTCTCACTAAGTGAACAATGTCAAACCCTGCCTAAGAAGCCAACTCTGAACATGCATAAATTTTTTTTTGATTTAGTGAATGATATAAAAATTAAAAAAAATAAACTAAGATCAAATTTGAAAAAACATATATGATCACCTTCTCCTAAAATATCCACATGTGCAAGATATTCCACCATCAAATTGCTTACTCGGCTCTTTCTTGTCACATGCAAATTGGGCTAAGTATGGAGAAACATAGTCAAACTTCTTTGGATCCTAACTTTGTATATGCATATATTTTGATGCACTTCATTGCATGATATAAAATTTAATACAGATAAAATAGGCACAAAAAATAACAAACTAATATTATCATTTTGTCCTGACACATCCATGTGTGTAAATGTTGATCTTATCAACATGTTTACTCAGCTCTCTTTGGCCACATGCAATTTGTCTATGTATGGGAAAATAATGAATTATGAATGAGAAGCCAAATTTTTACCCTAATATATTTAAGCATGATTAAATTCATGACTTAATATACTATTCATAATAAATAAGCACAAATGTTATCACAACCATATGTTCAACTTCCCTTAACTCATCCACATGTGGCAATGGTGACATCAACAAACTACCTACTCTAATTTTTTGGCACTAGACCCATTCTACTAAGATGATAATAATCAAGAATTAGATGAATACCACTCATGCACACAAACACTCTAACCACCATGCACATCTAATAGGACTCTTCCACATTCTCAATAATCTATACTCATCTTTGAACATCTCTTGCCGTGTCAACACTGAAGATCAACCAAGCCTCCTTCAAGCATACTAGAATATGCACATTACACACATTATCATTATCATGTAGTATATTAAATAAATTCATCCAATAAATAGGATATCTCGATAACATCACCATGAAATCACTAAAAACTATCCAATAATCTCCCCCTTTGTAATTAATGTCAATAACCATCACATATAGCAATATACAACTCAACTTCTATCTCCTCAAGCACTCCCACAACAGGAGCTTTCTCCCTCTTTGACACAATGACAAAGTGGGAACCAAATAATATTGAGGACTTGAAAATACCAAAAATATGAAAGTACCATCTTAGGAAAGATGATACAAACTCCCCCTTACCTTGAGCCAACTTTAACTTGCCTTGAAAACATCCTCCTACTTCATGCCAACACTCTCTTTAATTAAGCACTAAAAAAATTAAGAAAAAAAAAAGAACTAACATATGATAGAACTCACCAAGAAAAATCTGAGAGAGACTCGCCCTAATATTTTTGAGCTATTTCACATCTTTATCATATTTAGATCTCCATACACCATGAAGAACCACCACACATGCTTACTACCCTTCTCTCTCAAGCTACCACAAGGACCACCAACATAACTTCATGAAACTCGCCAAATAATAAAAATTATCTCAACCAACTTGATAAGTCTCCTTGAAATAAACATACCTTTTTCGTTTGGATAAACTGAGCAAAAAACACTCTTCTTCAAACTAGGCCTGTCTAGCCTCCTTATAACCCTACCTAAAAATTGTAGAGCCCATAATTTTTAGTAGATAAATATTCAAGACCTAAAACTTCATATATAGATCACTCTCATATGACACCTCAAGAACACAAATTTTCATCACCAAACTCATCTTCTACAATAGCATAATTCCTTTATAAACCTAATAGCTAATTAGCTCTCCATATTGAATAAAACGTGAATATCTTGATAACCAAAAACCTTAAATTCTATATAAATATTTATTTTACCACCCATTTGTCCCTTTCAACATATTAATAAACCTTAGACCTCAATTCACAAGGAAAACTACTTTTATAGCATAGCCCAAAACCTAGAATCTCAAAAAAAAATAGGGTCAACAAACCCCCTTCTAATTAATTCACATATTTGAAACATATTACACACATATAAACTCCCATCACATAATTATAGACCAATAATTTATTCACCATAACTTTGAGAACATATACTTCCTATAACCCATTTTTGGCTTGTTTGCACTTAACCTAAAAAATTGAGAAAATTGAGAACACTCAAAAATATTCAATTAGAAAAAAGATACCTTCAAACCATAAAAAAAATATAAAACATCAAAAATAAATGAATAAACCTTATTGATCACTAAACACTTATTGATAGTGCCTGAAACTTATTATGCCATTTGGAAACACCCATTCTGATCCTACACAATATCTCCTTCACAAACCTCTGGAGAAAACACATGAACTTCTTTTTCCCCCGTAACCAAATACCTTATAAGATCAACACAATTATCTATATATATTTTAAATATAAACTTGAGCACACAAAATTTATTCTCCACTAAAATGAGTCTCTTTAAGAAGCATAGATAGAGACCTCCTCTACATCACAATGCTCTACCATGGTGTAAAACCAAGAGTTTCCCACAACTCCTCATATTCCTTCTCCTCCTTAGTCATTTTATTATTATTATTATTATTATTATTATTATTATTATTATTATTATTATTATTATTATTATTATTATTATTATTAGGCTTAATATAAGAAACATGCTCAACCACTATAACATTATCCTTTTCTTCTAGAATTGGATTGATAATACATGGAGATAATAAAGATTCATGACATAACTTTTTATCTATAAAATATTCTTTGTATCTTGAAACCTCTTCATTAGGCACAAAAAATTGATGTTATTAGGATGATACATGCTCATCAATAGTATGATGTTCACCTGGATCCATACATATCTTATGACTAGCTTCAACTAGCACCTTGGTCTTCTCTTTGAGCTTGGTCTCTTCATTCTCAACATGAGTAGAAAATGAGACCTCTTGGTACTCTTAAACTTTTGAGGCATCCTACACCATAGAAAACAAATTAATCATACCTATAATATTATCATGACTCACACTTGTCTCCTTTGTCTTCCATGTGTTAACATGCCTCCTTTCTTGCACTCTAAGAGCTTGATTGAACTCATTTTGACTTGATGCCCTTTGTTTACAAAATATAGCAATATGACCTATCTATTCACACTTGTAACAAATCATACTCTATGATGAAACATAGTTTGTCTTACTATGTTTGGATAGAAACTTTCCATATGTCCTTTATCATGACAAAAAAATCAACCTCCCATTTTTGAAGAGGACTCACCTTATCTAATCTTATGTGGAAAATGGTTTGTAAAGTGTCCCACATCAAGACTATTTAAGTAATTAATTTTCCTCAATCCTTTTGACTAATGACCCCTAACATAGTCCCAAACAAACTCATTTCTAACATGTCTCTTTCATTCTCTATCTCTATGACCAAATTGACTACATGTGTAATAGTAACCATTGAATCTTGCATACCTCATGGTATTTAGCTGTCTGATCTAATTTATCTTCGTTCTACTAGCACCTTCAGTCCTTGTCTGATGATTTGTATTTAGAGTATGATTGTCCCAGTTCACATTAGTCTTCATCTTGTCTTGAGTAACATTCTCTTATTATTCTTCATATCCAAGAATACTTCTATTACTATCATGCTTTTAACCAATTATAATGTTTTCTAGATCACATGATCTCTTTTCAAATATCACAAATGTCTTTACCTTAATATCTATATTTTATATCTCATATTTCAACGATTCATTTTTAGAAACATACCTAGAACATTCATTTTCTTTAGCTTTTAGGCTTATAGATAGAATTTCCAATTGACAACTGAGATGCTTGATCATATATTCATGATCCTTGGTGTTTTCATTCGATATTTCTTCATTAAATATTTCTTCATATACATTAAATTGATCCTCATAGTCATTGACTTTATATTTCATCTTCTTATTGATCTTATTCTCAATCTTCAATTCTTCAAGAGCATTAATAAATATAGTCTCATAGTCCACCTCATCTTCATCATCATCTAAATCACTCCAAGTAGACTCCTAATGTGCACAACTTCCTTCCTCAGCCATGAACAAGGTTTCATCTTTAGTAGGACCATATTCGTCATGATCATATTCTAAGTCACTATCTTTACTCTCATCTGATGAGCTAAAATTCTCTTTGGTGTAAAGACTCTTCTTTTTCTAGAAGGACTTCTTATTGTTATACTTTCTAAATCCTTTCTTCATATATATATTATTTTCTTCATCTTTGCCTTCACCATGACCTTCATCAAAATTCTTCTCATGATTATGAGGGAACTTATGAGCAAAGTGTCCTATCTCTCCATAGTTGAAATATTTGAAGGGTAGTTTACCCTTATACTTCCCTAAGCCAATGTTCAATTTCCTAGTAATCAAAGCAATTAGTTCATCCTTATCAATATCATACATGTCATCCTTTTTATATTTATTACCTTGGAACTTCTTAGGATTCATCTTTATCTTTAATGTAGCTTCCTTATTTTTAGGTATATCATCAATTACTCTCATCTCATATGCAGTAATGGTGTCATGAAATTGATCCATCTTCAACTGAGTAAGATCATGAATCTCTTCTATAGCATATACTTTTGGATCAAACTTAAGAGAAAGAGACCTTAATGCATTTTAGACTATAGTAGCCTCTTCAAGATTCTTTCATAACCCATGATGATGTTCACAGTCTCATCAAATCTCTACAAAAAGGATGCCATAGAATCTTCTTTCTTCATCTTGAGTCTTTCAAATTGCCTTCTATAAGGCTACAACTTAGCAAGCTTTACCTTTGAATCTCCTTCAAAAAGATCTAAATTTTGTCCCATATCTTTTTATCAAATTAATAATGGATTACATTTGTGTATTTGGTCTCTAAAAGACCATAAGTGATAATATTCATTGCCTTGGATTTGTTCTCAAATAACTTCTTGTTTGTAACATGAGATGGAGGAGTAATAAGATCAAAATAATCATTAAAAATATATTTCCATACATCAAACCCTAGGGATGTCATGTATGTCCTCATCCTTGCACTCCAAAAATCATAATTGGATACATTGAACATCAGTGCTTGCTTAGTAGAGAAACCTCTTTGATGACTACCTATATTTTACCTTGCATCACCTTCAAGATGTTAAACCTTTACCAAAGGACCTAATTTAATACCAATTTTTAGAGGTAAAATCACTAAGAAGGGGTGAATCAATGAACCCAAATAATATAAATTTAATTATGATCTTTATAAACACTTAATCAGTTACCACAAGCATTCATGAAGCATACACAACATTAATAACAATGAGCAAGAGAGACAATGCAAGATCAATCACATAGCACATGACATACATAAGAAATTCTCTTGGGGAATAAAATCAACTCAAAATTGAAATTGGACTAATATCCTATAATAACAAGATCCAATTTAGAACATATATAAATGATCAAGGAAATATAATCCATATTTAGTGAGACTACAATCCCATAAGGTGCTTCAACACCTATTTAGCTGAGCTATAACAATAATTAGAATTTTAGTAAGTTTCGACATCTAAGGAGGCTATAAACACATTAGATGTTGAGCTTCCATAATAATACCTATGAATACATCCACCTATGAACTAATTTCTTCAACACCTAATGATAGACCTATGATTATCACTCTTCACCTTCGCTCACACTTAATCTACAAGAGCACTATTATACTAACAAAATTATGACCTACAAGTCATATAAAAAGTTCTCAATCTATTTTACTCTTTAAATCATATGTAGGGAACTCTACCCCTCCTTCTTTCCATAATTCGTACACAAAATCCTTTTTCAAATCTCTGTTTAGTCTCTCACTCTTAGTCTACAAACCATCATCTTTAGTTCCACTATTTATAGATCATACTTGATAATCAAAAATTTGGTTAGTTATTATGCATGCCTCAGCCATTAAGACACATCTCACATGAAGATATATCTCAATACAAACTTAATAGGTTGGCCATAGCATCTATGGGTCACCTTTAAGAAGCTACACCTTTTATTAAGGCCCTTGTAGCTCTTATGGAGACCTATTCACCCATTTAGCACATTAATAAACAAAACAAAATCATAGGACCACTTCAAAAATCATAAGTACATACCTTATATCCACTTTGACATCCTCAATTTATCAAAGTCATCTTAGCTCACCTTTTCATATTCTTAAATAAATCAAACATTGACCTAGAACATAAGAACATCATCAATGAATACACAGTCACCATTTAAACCTCTGTTCATACTTTATATGATTGGTCAATACTTCATAGTGCACATAGATCATCCTCATGGAGTATAAAACACTACCAATTGATCTCTATGGATCAAACAAGTCTTTAACTATCAACACTTACCATTTGATCAATCTATATAAACACCTACTCACAATTAGATCCTTATCCTAAACCTTTTCTCAGTCACTAAACATCATGAACCTATCCTTATCTTGCTACTTATTTAATTCTTGGAACAATGCACACCATATATCTTGCTCAAAATTTAACTTGTATAGAAATGATGAAGTATGGGAACCTTACTTCTCTACCTGAATAGCCATTTTTGAACCTTAATAACTTCTATGATTAGATGCATTATCTCAAATTAGGACCATATGATCTTAAATAGAATAATACAACCATATAATACTCTACTCCTAGAACCATTGTATGTTTGAGATATAAAATCATAAAAATGCCTTCTCAAAATCTTTTGTTATAGAGCCAACTATGTCAAAACATGCCTGAGAAGCCAACTTTGAACATGGATAACTTTTGTCAAGCTTCATTGCATGATATAAAATTTAGTGAAAATAACTAGGCTCAGAATTAAACAAAACCATATGATCACCTTCTCATGAAATTCATACATGTGTAATATATTCCACCATCAAACTGATTACTCAACTCTTTCTTGTCACATATTTGGTATGGAAAAATACAATTAAACTACTTGGAATCCCAATTTTGCATATGCATATCTTTTGACACGATTCATCACATGATCTAAAATTTAGTGAAAATAAACTACGAATAAAAATTAATAAACCCATATGATAATTTTGTCCTAATATCTCCATGCATGTAAAATTTGACCTTATCAACATGCTTACTCAGTTCTTTTTGGTCATATCCAAATTTGGTTGAGTATGGGAAAATAATGATTCTAACTAAGAAGCCAAATATGCACCCTCATATCTTTTATTGCAATTCGATGCATGTATTGAGATATATCACATAAAAACTAGGCACAAATGTGATCACAAACATATGATCAACTCCCCCTAACTCATCCACATAAGGTAATGGTGACATCAACAAACTACCTACTAATATTTTATACCATTAGAACCATTCTACCAAGATGATCATAATTAAACACTATATGAATACCATTCATTCACATAAGCACTCTAACCACCATGAACCTCTAATAAGACCCCTTACACATGATCAATACTCCAAACTCATCCCTGAACTTCTTTAGCCATGTCAACACTGAAGATCAACCAAGCTTCCTTAAAGAATATTATAACATGAACATTTCACACTTTGTCATTATCACATAGACTATCAAATAAATTCATCCACTCAATAGTTCATCTTCATGACATCACTAAAAATTTCCAATACAAATGTGATAGATGAAATTTTTGTAAGGATCTAATGAAAGCTAATAGATGCTGAGGTTCATCTCATTGTATCTAGTGGCCTATAAGTCTTCTATCATAACTTTTAATGTTGTGGATAATTTTGGATAAGTTCATATATTAATGGGAAGTTGGTGGAGTTGTTTTAGACTTGATATTTGTATCAACTCTAAGGAATTATTATTCTATGCTTTCCCTAAAATATAAAATTTGGGTTTTGGAACAAGTGTTTTAGGATTTTTTATAGTAGGAATAAGGGATTTTGTAATAATCATCTTTGATTTTATGGGATTTTGGATTTTATGCACCTATATCTAGGATTGATTAGATATGTGTATAGAATATTTTTGAAATAATGGTAGATTTATTGTGTTTATGGAATCATCCAAGTCTATATGGTTTAAGATAGGTTGATAGTGAGTTTCATTAAAGGTTTTATCTTCATTTGAAGCTCATTTTTACCCTCTTGGTAGTTTATGTTTTGGGGTGGTCATGATTCTAGTAGTTTGACTATGAAGATAATTATAACTAGCTTAATCTACTAAAATATCACCATCTTATAATAAATCATGTACTCTAGCTTTAAGTGCATTACAAATTTTAGTATCATGACCTACTATTTGATGGTAAGTGCATTTCTTATTTTTCCTATACCATGCCATTTTTTTATTATGGGGATTAACATACTTTATAGGTGGTAGCATGATTAGGGAGGTTCAAAAGAGTTAACTGAGAATCTTAAAATAAGATACCCATAATGGATCTTGGTTAGGGTTTTTTACCTTTTGAGGTATTTCCAAGGGAGATACACTCTATTTCATATCTTGATTCCTTACATTGATTGTTTGAATGTTCCATATAGAGGGTAATTTATGCTTGAAATAAGAATTTACATTGATATTCAGAGGGTAATAAGGATTTAAGGGATTATGTATTGACATTATTGTTTAGGGAAGATTCTTTTATACTAGTGTATGCTTCTTAGAAGAAGATTCCATAATGGTGGATTTTGTTCTTACATATGGATGAGGTCCCAATATGGATGTTCTAGTTTGAATTGGTGGTATAACCATTTTATCTTTTCAAGCTTGGTCAAAATTATTAGGGACATCATCTTTAGTGATCTCACTTCTTATTGGTGGATGTTATAAGTATTTAACTCATGATTCACCAAGGCTTTTATTTCCACTTCTTAAAACATTTATCCTACTTTATCTTTTAAAAATATTTAGCTCAACCTAAGCTATAAGAGAAGCTAGTTTTAGAGTTGGTCAATATAATGTAACAAACATCTATAAAGGGAGTAAACTAGAGGGAATGAGTATTCTACATAAAGGTTTATTAGTGATTAAAGGAGTAACATGCGTGTCTTTTGGGATATACAAAAAAGTATCCTATTTGATAGCTTTCTCATCCTTTATTTTTGGTTGGTTTCCTTGAATAGGCTTAGGTAACATTTCCTCAAGAGGATCCTAAATAATGAGATTTGAAAAACTTGAATGAATATTAGGAATAGATCTAGTCAATATGGATGGTTTAAAAATATCTCCTATAAGGAGATCTATGATACACGTGGTTTTAGAAGGTGATTCAAAAGCATTAAAAACTTATTTATGCATAATTTGATCACATCTTGTGTTTATAACATGGTTCTCATGATCTAAGGTGCTTCATGAGTCTTATTGAACATAATTAGACATAAAAGAATGATTAGGGAATGGTTTCCTAAATATGTTAATAGATTGATTAGGAGGATCATTAAGCTTATCTAATTGTAATTTCCCTTGGTTGATAAGGTTTTAAAAATAACCTTTAAAGTACTGACACCTATTGACATCACAACTTGGTACATAATGATAATTTTAGATGTCATTTCCTTTGTACCGACTAGGCTTGGGGCGAGAATTTTAAAGGGGTATGATAGGAGGAAGCTCAATAATAGAAGCTTTTAAGAGCATATATAAAATAGAAGCATACGACTCCCCTAATGGTGTGTATTTCCAAGGATGAAACAATGTTAGGGGTTTTTTTGGTTGTGTTTGGGAGGTAAAAGGTTTGGATTGGTTCTTCATTTTTAGAGGTGATGATTTTAACAAAAAAACATTTGTCATGCCTTTAGTTTTAGAATTGTTAGTCCCTTTGGAGGGACTAGGTATAAATTTCTTGTTATGTAAATTTACCTTTCCTTCTTCTAAGGATCATATCTATAGTTTATGGGCCACAGTAAAGGCTTCATCAAAAATTTTAAATGATTGCATTTATAATTTTGATGAGATATATTTATCACATGATCTCACAAATAACTTTATTAATTATAGTTGAGAAAGGGAAAAAGTAAGTTGATTTATAAAACTTCACCACCTAGCTACAAAATCATAAGTTGATTCATAATCAAATTATTTGATGGTGTAAAGGTTGTTTATGGTTACTTTCTTTGTGATTTTAATGGAAACGTTTTCTAAAAATATTTGGGCTAATTTCACAAAAGAGAACAAGGGGTGATGGGTGATAGAGTTGTACCAATCTAAAGCTAGTAAAACTAATGACATGGGAAATATCCTTAGAAGGAAAGAATCATCATGAGTTATGATATAAAAAGTGTGTCTAAATGAACTACTTTACTAATAAGTATCTTCCTTATTTTTAAATTTCATAAACTTCAAAAGTTACCATTGTGAGGGATATGGCCTAATTGGGATGGCTATATCAATAGGTTCATTGTAAATTTACTCATACATGAGCATATTTTTCTACCTAGAGGTAGATGTTTTGAGTTTTTCCATCCCATTCATAAGGATGTTCATAATGATAGGTTGGGTATTATATTGAGGAATACCTCCTAAGATGTTCTGTTACAGGTGTTGATAGGTGGGGAATGGAGTAAAAAATGATAGTGAAAAGGGATAGCCAATAGAAGTGGTCATGATAAGTTGTGATGTGGTTACATACTATGGGACTTGTAAGGTTATATTTTATTGTGGATATGAGTGAAGGTAAGTGTATTCAAGGGTTTGCGAGGGAGTAGTCAAAAGGACATACTGGTGAAGAGGCTAACTTAAAGGAAACTATTTTAAAGTTTGTGTTTGAGGATTAAAATCTATGATGGTTTGGATAGGTAGGATAGTTACATGAGTTAAAATTTCTATGTTTTGGAGTGAATTAGTGGGTGGTGGAGTAAGCGTAGGTTAAGGTGTAATAAAATTTTGGGCTTGGGTAATGGTTAGATAAAGGTCACTAGATACTAATGGGGTTGAAATATTCAAGGGTTATGATACATTAGTATCAAAACCCATTAGAGGAGGATTTTTGAAGAGTAAACCATAGCTGTAGTAAACACTTTAGGTTCCTCTAGGGGCATGCCAAAAACAAACCCAAAAGATTGGGTTTAAGGGGAAACCAGAAATGTATAGCTCAAGTACTAAGATAATGATTAATGGAAATTTAATTAGTATCCAATATACTAGTGAATTCTAGGTCTCCTTATGTATAAAAATAGGTAATTCCTTCTCCCATGGATTTAGGATAGGTATGAGGACTCGGTGTGTTCTCCATGGACGAGGATGATGTAGAAGATTCAATTTGTTTCAATGACTAATATCACATTAAAACCATGTAGCACTAAAAAGGAAATAAAGAATTAAATTCAAAGACACATAATATTATTTGATTGTCTAATTTTAGTGAAAGAAAACACACACACTATTAAATGTATTTAAAATATTTTTACTTTTTAAGAAACTAAATTTAGAATGTGTTAGGGAGAAGGGTTAATGAGGGTACTAATAAATGGTAATCTAAAGATGGTTTCTAATTTTTTTTAAGGATGGGAAATTGTATATACATAAAAGGTACATTGAGGCCTAATTATATGTTGTAAGGAAGTACGTGGCTTGGTATTGGGGCCTACCCCCTCACTTCACACATCACAATGATAAGGGTGTCATGTGTTTAGCCTTTATACTTCTTTGCAAATTTTTTATACATGTATATTATACCAAGTTAGATTACCCTTGACAATGAAATCCAAGTGGGTCCACCTTAGGTAGGAAGTGTTTTGATGCTTATTTCAAGATTATGTGATTTGGTCATGTATGATAAAATGTGACTATGATGATATATTGATCTACATAGATTAATCTATGTCTTATCTAAACAAGTAAAGGATGAATGTAATTATTTTTAAGCCTTAAAAAGGAAATCAAGAATTTTATTTTTTCTCTTTTTTGGAATGAAAATAAAAAATAAATAAAATTCAACTAATGAACAATTTCACAATGAAAATAACAAAGACAATGAGACCTTAGAGTTCCCACTAGGTGTGCTAGAATGTTTTAGTATTTTTTGGTTAATTTTTATCTAATAAAATAAACTACTAAAATAAGAAATGATAATGGGTTTAAAGAGGAATAATTGTGATGGAAAATGTACACCATTGATCTAATGAAGTAGGAACTCATTTTTGGCTAGGAAGGACTATCTTCACATAAGAGATAACTTAGACAAGATTGGATTAATAAGATAGGTCAGTGGACTACCTAATGTAAGATTAGTTCTAGAAAGTGGTACACATATTAAAAAGGATGTCAGTCCACTATTTTATGAAATCAAGAGGATAATATAATGTTATAAACTATAATAAATAATATGATAATATATGATATTGTAATTAAACATATTGATCCACTACATAGATGTTATCAAATCATTCATTCCAATATGTTATAGCTAAATAATATTGTTCTTGAATTAATTCTAGTTACTTGGTGACTTCTTCTAAAGTTAAGGCAAAAATGATCGCACAAAGTCCTAACTCAAAAGAGATGTCACTTTGATTAGTGAATAATGGGTGAGGGACTATGGGTAAGTCATGAATTGAAACCATGCCATGTATAACTCTTGGTGGGTCATCTCTAAAAATAATTCTTGTGCTACAAAAACTTATCTCATTGACAAGGATGTGCTTGACCTTTGATTGAGTGAGGATAGGATGAGATAGGGATAACATTATTAAACAATACTCCAAATTAAGTTATCTAATGTTATAGTGTGAAAATTTAGGATACTTTATCATTATTATGGGCTAAGTATGAATTTATGTTCATCCTAATAGGATTGATGATGATTTTAGGGATTGATGTCAATCTAGTCCATGTTTTCCCTATTTATTCCAATGACTAAAATTCATGGGATTAAACTTAGTCTAGTTTTTTTTTAATGAGGCTCAGATAGGGAAAATTTATTAAGAGGTTAAACCAACCTACCTATAATAAACTTAGGGAGATTTTACTAGATTTAGGGATGGTTAATTACTTATCTAGGTACAAAATTAATTAATAATATTAATTACAAAACATAATATGGTAATTGGTAAATATTAGAGTTGTAGGTTGCACCCAAGCTAAGAAAAGGATTATTCATGTCCTTTAATCAAACTTAGTCCAACATGGGAATGACCTTATGCTATGGGTTATTCCCATGTTAGACTAGGTTTGAGTAGAGGACTTGAACAATATTTTTCTTAGCTTGGGTGCAACATAGAAATCCAATATTTTTGGCATCTAATGGGATAGTTTTCAAGTGCCTTGAATCATACTCTAGAGACATTATATGGCATTTTGAAGCCAAGGACATCAATATCATATTCAAGCATATTTGGAAAAATTTTAATCACTTTCAAGCTCAAAGGTATTATGATTTCAAATTTTTTAGAGGTAAGAAGGTTTTTGGTCATGGTTTTGATCTGATACACATGTTGCATAAGGATTCATGTTAGCCTATGAGGCCTTATTTTACCTTACACCCCCATATTCACCCTATCATATCCCATATGACCATTGCATTGAACCTTATTATCCATATAATGAACATCCCCCTAATGATCAAAACCACCTACCATAATTTGAGCCTCCTATACATCCATGTTATTTTTATCCACCTCTATGATAACCTCCTCATCCTCATGATCAATGTTATTATCAACCTGATTACCCTTACAATTTATCTACACCAAGCAATGATTATCTAACTTAGAAATTAATGAATTAAGAAGAGAAAGAGATAGGTTGTAGGAATTTCTTAGGCATAAGAAGGAAAGTGAATGTCGAGCCCTTGTTCTTCTTCAAAATAATTTTGAAAACCAGCCACAATCAACTAATTTGTTCAATCCATATCCTTTTTTTACCTCTCTAATCATAGGATATTTCTTAGTCCATAGTTTCCTGCTTAGTAATAAGATAAGTCATCCAATCATCCCTAAGTTGGTGGTAGATAATTTAAATCCAATGTGTGAACTTTTACCTGATCATAAGTTGCAGTGGAATGGATCTCCCATGAGAAAATTTGGCATTGTCAATAACTTACAACTTACCCTCCACTCCTACACAAAACATTCAATTATGCAAGACCTTATTGTAGCAAATTTGTTGCCTCATTTTGCATTATGTTTGGATAATTACTTCATGGATAATGTCAAGGGTAACTATTCAAAGACTTCAATCATATGGTATGAAAATTTGAGCATGGCATGGAAGTGAAAATCAAGTCTGAGTTACTCTCTAAATTCCACTTTATCCCTACATTCTAACCACTCCAAAGGTAGATTACCTTCACCCTTATTTACCAATGAAATATTATTGTGTTCAAGATCCTATGCCTACTAAAGAGACTAAAATAATCCCAACTTAGAATCCTACATTAGCCAATGAATCAAACCTCATCATGTCTATCCTTTAAAAGTAGATAAAGAAAGAAGAAAAGGTATTAAATATGTTTCAAAGAGTCTCTTACGTTCTCCAACACACCTATTAGTTATTCATCTATTGTTACTCAAGTGTTTTATACCCTTCTTCACATCCCTCAAGCTAGTATGAGGATACTCTACCATAATTGGTACTTGTTCATCTATTTAGATTAAATAATGGACATTAAAGCTCTTTTATGGTGACATCCTAGTGTGTTTATACTTGTTGATATGAAAATATGATGATTTTTTTCCTTTACAGGTCCTTGTTCACCTAGGTGTCAAAGAGGTGTCTTATGTAGGTCATGTGGAGTGTAAATGGATAGATAATGGAGTATTAAAGTGTATCATGGCTAGTGAGAGTCTTATAACATACCTTTAGGTCATAACCTTGGTATTCCATCCATCTAATACAACCTCCATATGAAATATATGTGCATATGGCTCATGAAGATGACTTTTTGGTTGTGATTAGTCTATTAGTATGTTAGAATACAATCTTATGAGTGGATAGTTCCATCCATTGTGCATCACCACATGTTAGTGTAGGTTTAATTTACACTTTTATTTTACCCTTTCCATCCCATATGTTTAGGTCTTATAGAGCATTGAGATGAACAAATTAGGGGAGATAGCCCCTCAAAAATCTATAGGTCTGGCCCAAGAGTAGGTAACCTATATACCAGGGTCATTTTCATGTTATCCTAGGTTTGGGGATTAGGACATGACCACTCATATCCTCACCAAAGGTGAAACCTAGAGTATTTAATAGTAAAACTATATTAACTAGAGTAAAAAGGATGGGAAAGGGGTGAGACACATTTATTCATAATATAATGGGGTATATTTATAGTGTCTACATGAGAATACTAAAAATGGTCACAACTACCCAAAAAATACCAACAATAGCCACAACTAACCCAAGAATACAAATGATCAACCATAAATATCCCAAGAATACCAATGAACAACCATAACCAGCTTGCAGATACCAATGATGGCCATATACGACCGCAAATACCATAATGATATTTCAACCTGGGTGGAACTTAAAATAACCAAGCCACTTTACCAACTCACCCACATCTAATTGGTTAGCCTGAAACATCATTATATTCATAAAATAATGAAGTATAATTAACAAACCTAATCAAAATGTACATAATATAAAATTACTACTAAATCATAATAGAATAATCATATAAATTAAGCAACACAACTATACCATAATCAACATATGTCATAAAGCTTAATCAAATATTAGCTAATCAACTAATCAATCATAATAATCTATGGATCAAATAGGTTATTAATCTTAGAGATAAATAGGAATGTGACATAAAAACATAAATAAATTCAAACATTGAGGTCACAAAGTGAAAACCTCTTTTAGGAACTTTTGGACTATGGTAAAAGTAAATAGAAAGATAAGTCCCATGGATAAAACTTGTTTTTTACACCATTAGATGGGGAAGTTCACTCTCTTTCAAATGAATCCCACATTGTTTCTAGTTCCGTAAATACATGACACTTAGGGATTAATTTAGAACATAAATAAACATTTGATAAATTAGTTAAAGATTGTCCACATGCCTTTGTCAAATGGAATTTTATAGACATTGGTATTTTAGATTATTCCTTCTTGGGTGAATTCAATGGTATAATCAAGTCACTCTATGAAAATGAAGACTAATGTACCACTTTTAGAAGATGGTTCCACACTATATGTGGAGGACACCACCAAAGTCAACATTGAAACATATGTTGGTCCTAAATGGATCAAACTTAGAGCGTCCCTCAGTAAAGAGGAATGTGAGATTCTTGCTGCCCTTCTTTGGGATTTTGTTGATATTTTTGCATAGTTTTATTCAAATATGCCAATTTCAGACCCAAATTAATTTTTACAATAACCTATTATACACCTTAATTCTCAACTAATCAAACATAAGTTTAGAAAATTGCACCCTAGTATAGCCATTCTTATCAAGATATATTTGGTAAAATTATTGGAGGTAAGATGTATTCATCTTATTGATTATTTAGAGTGGATATCCAACATAGTCTTATTTAATAAAAAATAAAAAAGGAAAATGATTATGTAAAGAGTTTAGAGATATAAATAAATCATTCTCAAAGGATGAATTTATTTTTCCCAATAGTGACATGATTGTATATTCCCTGATAGGGTATGAGATGTTATCTCTTATGGATGGATTCTTAGGATATAATCAGATTAAAAGTATACTTTAATAATAATATAAGACAATGTTCACCACTCCATGGGGATTGTTTTGTTATCAATTGATGCCATTTGGCCCTAAAAATGCTAATGCCACATACCAACATGTCATGACTATCATTTTCCATGACATGATGTATGATATTGTTTAAGACTACATGGATGATATTTTTGGAAAATATAAGACTAAAGTAGGAAATCAAAATGTATTATGAATAATATTTGAATGACTTTGTGAATACAAGGTTCGCCTTAACCCTAAAACATGAAAATTTGGCATTACTTCAGGTGAATTGATAGGTTTCATTATCTCCCATCACAACATTAAAGTCGATCTAGCCAAGGTTAAGTCTTTTACATAAATTCCCTAACCTTAAAATCTCAAATAACTCTACATACTATAGGGAAAAATCTAGTCTATTAGATGATTTATTTCTTAGTTGGAAGACAAATGCCATCATTTCACTCATATTACAAATAAGGGTACCATTTTCTCATGGAATCTCAATTTTCAATAGGTAATTAAATAATTAAAATAATATATAGAAAATCCACTTGTTATATATCCACCTACATTAGCAAAGTTGTTTCTTTTATACATCTCAGTAACAGATTGTGCCTTAGGGGAACTCTTAACACAACATAATAATTAGGGACAATAATAAGTGGTATATTATTTAAGCTACACATTGGTTGATTATAAAAATAATTACATCTTAGTTTAAAAATTATATTTATCCATGGTATTTATAGCCCAAAAGTTACACCATTATATCCTCAATGATAAGACCATTGTCATCACCAAAGTGCACCCACTCAAATATCTACTTTCCAATTTAGTCTTGAGTGGTCATATGGCTAGGTGGATCATGTTATTGAGTGACTTTAATATTGAATATGTCCATGAAAGGGCCATTAAGGGGTAGTAATTTTTATATCATACTGAAGGACCCTTATCAAATATTAAGCCACTCATCTTTAATTTTATTGATAATTTGATCATGACTCTTGATGACACATCTTCTATGCCTCAACATTGGACCCTTTACTTTCATGGTTATTATACATCTCATGGATCAATATCCACCATTATATTCATAACATTACAAGGGGACCTAATTCCAAAATCCTTTTAGATTGGGTTTTATTGTACTAATAATAGAATAGAGTATGAAACACTCATCACAGGACTTCATCTACTAGTATAATGGAACATTAAGAAATTACATGTTCATAGAGACTCTCAAATAATTATTAACCATGTAATATAGTATCATAAAGTAAATTATCACAAGATTATTCCATAAAAAATATGGTAGACCATCCTTAATAGGGATTTGAACACATTCAATTTGAATAGATTACAAGTGTCAGTAATATAACTATCAATGTAATGGAAATAATTGTGTTGATTTACATATTGTGTTCCTTTTGTCAGTAGGGAAAAGGGGAAAGTAATAAACTCAAATTTGAGTCCTATAAGACTTAGGGATTGTTTTTTTAACACAATTTCTACTAGAAATAACATAAATAGTAGATATATGGTCACAACTTAGAAGTCTGCAAGCACACCCTACTATAGGGATAACAAATGTTATGCAATGACACTATTTCTTGCTAATCTTTGTGAATTGTTTCAATACTTACAATTATTTCCCAAAATATAAACAAAAAATGGATATTTATAACATGAAATAAGATAATTTTAGTCATGGGTGGATCCAAAAGTAAGTAGGGTAAGGTAGAAAAGAGAAATTTCTTAAGATGATCATAGGCACCAATTCTTTTAACTTCTAATGAAAAAAAACATAAAACTAGCATTTATCAACTCTAGTTTAATACTCAGTTAAATAAGTATATCTAAATATTCAAAGGAAAATAAATGAATGTATCTAAATTATATATTGCATAAATATTACTGATAGTAAATTACATAACACAATTAGTTTCAAATGAGAAGAAAAAAGAGAAAATATACTAATAGATTAGTTAGCCTAGTTTTAAAATCAAATTAACAGATACATATGTGGAATGTAATTACATAATTATCTATATGAGAAGAAACTATTAGTCATCTACATTTTTGAAAAT
The DNA here is from genome assembly GCA_037957365.1 of Torreya grandis. Taxonomy (NCBI): domain Eukaryota; kingdom Viridiplantae; phylum Streptophyta; class Pinopsida; order Cupressales; family Taxaceae; genus Torreya; species Torreya grandis. Next base: position 2,518,441 of record JARHVA010002420.1, read on the forward strand.
CAAAAATCATAGAACACACATAACAAAGCATTTTACACAAACTTTCAAATTATTTGGCTCTTTGTGATTAATCCTTGTAACAAATTTTTTTTATTACAAATGAGGGGGAAACCCCTATTTATAGGATTCAAAAAATCCTAAAACAAGTTCAAGTTGGCCCATAAAAATGTGCCCAAATAGCCAAGTGGCTAAAATGTTACATATAGTGGAATATTCTAATTCAAATTTACAAATCCTAATGGACTATTCCCTAAGGTCCTAAAGGGGGTTACTATAATTTTTATTGTTGTCTTTATTTATTCTCTACATCCTCCTTAGTTCATACCTCTACACATGCTAGGTAATCTTGGTCAATCTGAGAAAAGTCTATATTCATAGGCCAAAATAAATTAGATATCTTATAGATGATCTTGTCATGTTCGATGAGTATTGGCCCTAGTGTTTATTCAATTCCATCCACTTTCTCTAGCCTCTAATTATAAAATGATACAATGTTAATTACCTCAGTAATAATATTTACATTAGCTATGTCTTGTTAGAATTTGGCAACAAATAACTTCATTGTGATATAAACTCTTGATAATCTATGAAGGATCCATAAGGTTTGGTCACCTTGATGACCATGACATCCTTAAAAAACAAAGCTATTTTGAATTTAATTTTCTCTAAGGATATAGTCTCATCCTTGATATGATCTATCCATATCTTCAAAATCCTTTTCATATTCATTAGGATAGTTTATGCAGGAATAATATCCTCAAGTGGAAACACATTGAGGTTAGGGAACTTATTACTTCTTTCAACTCTAACTAAGTTTGCCAACTTGGCATCATAAAGTGCAAGATTTTGGTTAAGTGTAATGACCACCTTAGATTACAAGACCACATCTTCTTACCTCTTCTTCATGACTTTATACAAGTTGAAGACATTAATAATAACATTTATTATTGAAATTAAAGTGCCCTCTTGTATATTAGGTAGTGATTGCTCCTTCAACCTTTTCATCTCTTGTTGCATCCCCTTCATCAAAGTAATTATAGACTCTACTTGGGCCTAAACTAAGGACATAGGGTCCTATGTATATAAATTGACATATTTGGGGATAAATTTCCTTTTCCTCATCAAAGTGAAGAGGGTATATTCACTCTTATGGATCACAACTAAGCTTGACTATGGCTTCTCAACCTGTCTTCTAACCAACCTCTTCATAGTGCTTGTGTTAGAATCAAATCTCATCCAAAATTAGGTAGCAAAGAGGATTCATTGATGCTTCTCCTACCTTGCTACATGTATGATGTATCTAACCCAATTTGGGGTACTATTAGATGTTGGTTTTGTGTGAGATGGCTACAATAGATGTGCTTGTGTAGAGGATAAAGAGGCTAAGGCTATGGTAGGTATGTATAGGTTTGTTTGGTCTAATTACCTAAGTGGGTCAAATAGAGACTTGGTAGGGCCCATGTCAAGTATGAATGAGGGTAAATTATAAGGCATACTCATTTTGGTAGTCATGGTGATATTGAGTGGTTTATGAAAGGGGAGATTCTTTGAGATGGAATTCAATGTTCTCACAGGGATAGAAAAACCAATAGCATGTGAGCCACTTGTAGTGGTTACCTAGGAGGAAGCCATGTGTACGGTAGCATGATTAATGAAATTGGGAAAGGTGAATCCAAAGGAGTCACATGCTTGGCCCATAATGGAGTTAGTTTAGGATTGAGTGGTAGTAGTAGATACAATGGAAGATAATGGAGCCAATGGAAAAGCAATGGTAGGGGAAATAAATATGGAAGTTGAAATAAGATAGAGGTAAAAGAAGTTGAAAAAAGATAGTGGTATTATAATTATAGTAGGAGCTTGGGGAGATGATAGAGGAGGTACTACCCCTCTCATGGTGGTTTAGGGCTCCTTTCTCTTGTAGACCTTATTTATACTCCTCCCTACCAATGTTTACAACTTTTTCATAGATATCTGAATTCCTTGTTGAAAATCCTCGAGGTCAATGACATCAAGATCAAGTTGACTTAGGCTTTCTATGGTAGATCTCATAGCATATGCAATGATAAATTTATGCCCTTAGGAGAGGTCATGTTCATTGCTTGATCTTCCTAAATTAGAGCTTGGATGCATGTCCTAGTTACCTGAAGTGGCCTATAGTGGATGATTGCATGGTCTATTCCTAATGAGAGGAACATTGTCTTCTTCCTCCTCTTCTTATCTCTCCTCATATTTTACATCAAACATGCTTCCATGAGTTAGGGAATTTGATTCCCTATGATATATTCTTTCTTATTTTCTATATCCAACCTCATTTTAAGCTCAATATTCTTTCTTGAAGAATTTTTAAGGACCGCCTCATCATTCATGGAATTTAGGTATATCCATCTATGCACCTCTTCCTAATGCTTGTAATCTAGGGTTACATTCTTATTAAATTTGAGTAGGTGTTTATTAATGACATCATTTTAATCCCATCTCTTGAATTCATCCTTAATCAACAGGTATGAGTCCCTATGCCTTGAACCCATTATGATATCTTGCCACTTTATGATCTTAATCCTCCCTATCTTATAATGAGTTTTGTCGGGGACTATCTTCTTCTTACTTTTGAATATGCCATAAAATCCATGTAGCAGTTATTAGGCCATCTATTCCTCAACTAATTTCATTGGTATGTATCTTATAAACCTTATAGTAGCCACCATTACTCCTTCTACTTAGATTAATATGCAATTAGGGTATATTTAGTAACTACCCATGTATATTAATATTTGTATAACCTCTAAGGGAACCCTAGGAATCTCACACTCAATGATTTATTTGTAGACAATTAGGTAGAAGTGATTTGTAATTACCTTGAAATTACACCTAATGTAGTGAATGTGCAATACATAGAACAATTGGTACACAACTTCATCTCATATAAGAGACCATGAGTTCTAACCTAACTGGGTAGTTTTATAGATTGCATCCAATAGTTAGCTCATCATGAAAAATGGATCACCATTATTTCAAGTGTCATTCATTGCATAAACTAGGTTATTACTAATAATATCCCCAAGTGAGGGAATCTATTGGTCCTCTAAGATGATTTATAGCAGGGTTCTTATGTCCACATATCATATGTGTGCATCACCAAATATTCTATTGAAGAGGATGAGGCTAATCATGACTCCCTTCTTGAATTTATGAATATGCACATTCCCTTGGTCATCCATGAAAACAAACCTAGTTGGTTTAGTCACCCATGAAGCCAGGATTATCTCTAGCTTATGAACCTCATACCAGTTGTAAATGATGTTTTGATTGTATTCTAATTATGGAAAATGTAGGTAATAGTATTTCATAAAGATAGACCTTATGATGAAAGCAATTTAATACCCTTGGTTCATGGATTTGAGTAACCCATCCTCATATCTCATCCTCCTGAAGATGCCATATACTAGGTCAATGCTTGACATGACCTCTAGTTTTGATGCAAATTTGTGGAGATTGGTAAATTAGATTTCAAGGATGTTTTAAGCCAATCGAATAATATGGGGCATGGTTTTTCCATCATCAACATCTTTAGTTGCCTTGACATTAAATTAAATGATTCTATAGTGTAGGTCACTAGACTGTATAGCCTTAGGAAAGAATTTAGTGTCCTTGAAAATGATTAAATTACCAAATTAGAATAAGAAATCATCATTTCCAAAAGAGGTGCTCTTATCAAGGGTAGAGGGACATACTTGTGCCATTTTTAAAATATTCTAGGTATCAACTAACATCCCTATATATCTCTCTACAACTTTTGATCTCCAACAATGGTGGCCAAGGTGTGATCTATGCATAACTCAAGCTTTATCATGTTGTGGGAATGTAAATAGTATAGAGAGAAAAAGTGAATAGCTTAAAATGTAAATGTAGGTATAAATATTCAAGTTGATTATCCTTTGAAATATTACATTAAGTAATTCAAGGTTGATGGCGATTCTAGTTCATACCATATTAATGGTGAGGTCATCAATTTTGCATTCAAAACACTCCAAACTATTTCTTTTGAAATTTAATTTCTTTTAGTATTCAAAATTTAGTGCCAATTTTCCTTATATTTGTCATAAAATTGAGCTTTAAATATAAATATTTCCCCCTCTTGACACATGGCATGCCACCTTAGATCTAGCTAGGCACTCACAGGGCTTGAATATGACTAAGGTGCTTATTTAGCTTGATGTAATGAGATTACTTAGATATTTCCATAGAATGATTTTATATTTCATAGAATGAGAGATTACATAGTGATAATTGATAGTATAATAGAATACTAGATAATATATCAAAGCCACTTTAAGGGGTAACGTCCACAATAATTCATTAATAGAAGAATAATTCACATGATGCTTTAAGTCTAACCCTTACCTCCTATATATAGTCAACTTAGCCCAAGTTATTACATAGGCCAACCTATATAAGAACATATATAAATGTAACAAGTAAATAAAATAGGTATCTATGCCATAATTTGGCCACACATATCCCTAGACACACCAATGGTTAAGGGCATAACAAGCCCTTCCCCTTTAAAACAATGTTGTCATCAACATTGTGGCAATTTTGGATGCTATTGCACAATTTATTCATCCTCCCAAGTTGAATCTTCACATGGAATATTATTCTATTTGATCAGGTATTATTTAATTACTCTAGAACATAGTTGCTTGGTGTGCCATTGAAGGATCACATTAGGATCAAGATTAAATTTACCTTATCCAATTCTGGTAATTTTGTTTGAATGGTAACTCTATGTCCAATTACTTTATTCAATCATGATACATGAAATACTAGATGTATGTGAGTAAATGAAGTAAAATCTAACTTATAGGCCACACTACTAATTTTTTGCAAGATCTGATAAGTCCCATAATACCTAGGGGACAACTTGTTATCCTTTTTTGTTGCTTTAATGACATATATTTGTATAGCTATAAGTGAACAAAGACCCAATCACCAATTTCAAAATGCCTCTCAATTCTATGTTTATATTCTTGTTGCTTCATAGATGTTGGTCCATAGCTAACTTTTTATGCAAACTTACAAGGACCTCCTATTGATGGTGAATATGTTATCCAACTGCATGAACCTTAGGATGGACCTTCAAGGTTGAAGTGATGGATGGAGGGTGGTATCTAGATAGTGCCACAAAAAGAGACATGTTGGAAGAACTATGAATAAAAGGCTTACACCACCATTCAATAATTGGAAGCCAATAAACCCATTTATCCTATTTATCATAAACACAATAATGGAGATATCCTTCCAAAATTTGTTGACTACCTCAATTTGTCCATCAGATTGAGGATGCTAGGATGAAATATGAGCCAATTGAGTGCCTAAAAATGTAAATATCTTAGTCCAAAAATTAATAGTAAAAATGAGATCTCTATCACTAACAATGATCTTAGGGATCCTATGCAGTTTCTGAACTATATTGAGAAAAGTAGAAGCTATTATACTAGCAGAAAATGGCTGGGATAATGAAAAAAAATGAGCATAATTACTGAGATGATCTGTAATAACCATGATATCATTTTAACCATCAGATCTTGGTAACCCTATAATTAAATCCATACAGACCTCTTCCCAATGCTACTTAGGGATAGATAAAGGTTGTAAAAGACCTAGAGTTTTGATGGTTTCACCTTTGTTTTATTGACAAATCATATATTCAACCATATATTTTTGGACTTCCCCCTTGAGACCTTCCCCAAAAAAACCTTGCTTGATCCTATAATAGGTTTTAAATTTTTTTGAATGACCCCCAATTGGAGTTGCATGAAGTTCTTGAAGGATTTTTTATTTAAGAAGAGAATTCTTACATAGGTACAATCTATTTTTGTACCATAATGAATTACCTTTCCATGTGAATTTTTCAAATACATATAAACCTTGATAAATATTTTTAATAAAATCATGAGTAGTACTATCATGTTCCCATTCTAATCATGCTTCCTCTAGTCAATCGACATGTAAAATGGTTATGGCACATAACAATGCCTCAACTGATTCATCTTTTCTAGATAGTGCATCTGCCACCACATTGTCCTTGCCTATTTTGTATAATATTTCAAAATAATAGAATAGCATATTAGTTACCCATTTCTATTAATATTCAGATGACAACCTTTGTTCTAAAAAATAGTTAAGACTCTCATCATCATTTTTTACCTAAAAGTGATGACCCATCAAATAAGGTCTCCATTGTTTGACTGCATGCAAAATGGCCATCATTTCCTTCTCATATATGGGCTTGTGCTGATTTTTAACCCTAAGTTGATGAATTTAAAATGATAGTGGTATACCTTATTTCATGAGTATAGAACCCATACCAGACCTAGATGTATCACATTCAACCACAAAAGTCTTAAAAAATTAGGAGTGGCCAATACTAGAGTAATGCACATAGCTAATTTGAATTTTTCAAATGCTCAGGTAGCTACATTAATCCATTTAAATGAGTATTTACTTAACAAAGAGATAAGTGGGTCTGTAATAATACCATAATTTTTGACAAATCTATGGTAATAACCAGTAAAGTCCCAAAAATCCCTGAAGTTGCTTGAGTGTCTTAGGAATTGGCCATTCTAGCATTGCTTGGATTTTTTTAGATCCACTTTAACTCCTTCATAAGACACTAAATGACCCAAATATTCAACCTCACCAACCCCAAAAGTGCATTTGGAAGGTTTGGCATACAATTAATTTTTCTCTAAAATGGAGAGTACATGTTACACATGTTCTAAATGGTCTACCCAATTTTTACTATAAATTAGGATATCATCAAAGAGTACCAAAACAAATTTCCTCAAAATTGGCTTAAAAATAGTATTCATCAAAATATAAATAGTATATGGTGCATTTTTTAGGCCAAAAGGCATAACCAAAAACTCATAATGGCCCTCATGAGTCCTAAACATAGTTTTACATATGTCTTCATCATGGATCCTAATTTGATGATACCCATAATGTAGATCTAACTTAGTAAAATAAAGAACACCATTAAATTCATCTAGAAAATCATCAATGATAGGAATTGGAGACTTATCTTTGATAGTTTACTTGTTGAGTTCTCTATAGTTAGGTTACATCCTCCAAGTGTCATCTTTCTTTCTCACCATGAAAACTAGTGATGTGTATTCACTTTGGCTATGGTGAATGATTCATGCATCCAACATTTCTTGTACTATATTTTCAATTTCACTTTTTTGGGCATAGGGATACCTGTATGGCTTGATGTTGGGCAACGTACTACCAAGAATAAGTGTGATAACATGATCATGTGTGTGGCTAGGTGGAAGTCCTTTTGGCATGTCTCTAAAAACAATAGAATGAGCATCAATTATTTGTTGTAGATCAAGAGGTGGAGATCACTGAATTGGTTGTACTTCCATAGAAAACAAATGAGCTATAAATCCCTCAACACCCTTACATATAATATTTATTATTTGATGGGAGATAATAAGCTAGGGAGATTTAGCCTTTAATCCTCTTAGCTCAAATGTATTATATTCAAAATGAAAATGCATGAATAATTATTGAAAATTCATCTCAATAGTGCCCAATGTGGTGAGCCATTGGACTCCAAGAACAATATCAGCTCCACCCATCAGAATAGTAAATATAGGATAATCCAATAAGTAGTCTCCCATGACCAACTTAATACTATGACATTTTTTTTGAATAGTTAAAAATACCACCATCTATAATCATAACTAGAAATTCTGGAGTTAGATAAATGAAATAGTTCAAATGAGTAGCCAACTTACTGTGGATGAAGTTGTGTGTGCTCCGAGAATCAATCAGGATAGTGACCTTATGTTTCTTAAGGAAACCCATCACCTTAAGAGTTTGGGGAGTACTAATACTTGACAGGGCATGGCATGAAATAATAGGTTGAGATTCTTCAGATTCCTCCTCAAGAACTTTTGTATCCACATCAAGTAATTTTGCATCATCTTCATCATCAATGGCACCTTCAATGTAAAATAGATTCTTTTTAGCCCAATGATGGTCTTTGTTCCATTTTATATCACAACCATAACATAAAACTTTGACTCATTTCTCCTTAATTTATCATTGTGTTAATTTGGTGGGCTATGAAAATGATGGTGTTGGAAAGTTACAATCATGACCAGTAGTGAAAGTTTTACTTTTGACCATCTCTTTTTCTTCTATCATGCATGCCTTAAGGATAGATTTTGATACATATGTTGGGCTAAACATTCTAACCTTGTATTGGATGCAATCTTTGAGGCCACCCAAAAATAGATATGTCAAATTTTTCTCAGTGATATTTTCCACTTGTAAAGAGAGATTCTAAAATTGATGAATATAATCCTTCACATGTCCTATTTTCCAAAGATTGGCTAATTGGTTGAAATAATTCTTAGATAAATTATTTTGATAATGATTTTTCAAATCCTCAGTAAAAATAGTCCATATAATAGGAGCACCATTATTTTTATTTTGAGCACATAACTAGCTATACCAAATGAATTACTCAAGTTCCATATAAAAGGATGACACCATCACCCTCTAAGAACTAGGGGTTTGATGCATCTCAAATAAACTCTCAATTTGGTTAATCCAATTGAGAGGATCCTTACCATCAAACTTACACGTGTCCACTTTTGGCAACATCAATTTCATATTAGTCTAGGATTTGTTGAGTGAAGATTTAAATGCTAAAGTGGAGGATTATTATGATAAAACTAAGATGTCATGGAAACCAATTGCATAGTGATATGTTTTAATTCACTATGAACTCCATTAATCTCTCTATGCATCCCTAAAACATCATCTTGGACTACAACAAAGTCATCATACCTCACCAATTTTTTTATGTCCTCTTAAAGCTGAGAAATCACTGAATCTAATGTTCCAAATTCCATGTCGTCAATAAGAGTCTTAGGAGTTTTTGGTGCCCATTTTCATCTTTGAGTTGAAGGACCTACCATAAACAAATCCTAGGAGGGTTTTGACCCTAAAAAAAGTGTACCAATAAATGGTACCATTGTGATCACCTTATTAAGATGAATCCAATAATTACCATTTTGCACTAGAATAAAAAATTTAGTACAAAAAAAGTGTACCAATATAATACACCATTATGATCACCTCATTAAGATGAATCCAATGACTGCAAGTGTACAAGGGGGAAATAAAATTTATAGACTCTTTTTTAATATTTTTTTTCAAAAAAATTGTTTCAAGATATATTGTGCTGATGAAAAAAAATAATTCTTCCTAGATTAAAAGTTGTGTTTTTTCTCTTTCATTACTCCCAGAAGCCACGCCTCACTAGATCCAAAAAAAATGCCATAGGAAACTTGCCCAAATCAAATCTATGATATCACTTGTAATTAAATTAGATATTTGTACAAAATTATTTTATATTGCATAAAATGAGAGATTACACAATGATAATTGATAGCAGAATAGAAAACTAAATAATATAGCAAAGCTACTTTGAGGGGGTAACCTCCACAACAATGCAATAATAGTATAATACTTCACATGATGCTTAAAGACTAACCAATACCTCCTATATATAGTCTAATTGTCCTAGTTTATTCCATAGGATGACCTATCTAAGAACATAGAGAAATGTAACAAGTAAATAAAATAGGCATGTAAGCCACAAAGTCAGCCACACATATCCCTAGACATACCAATGGTTAAGGGAATAACATGTGAAGTCTAAACATGTGGCACCTTATGATATTTTGAGTTATTAGAATGCATCTTAGTGTGATGACTTATTTTTACCCTACCATGTCACATATTTTAATTAACTTCAAGCTCTTAGGTGGATTTTTAGTTTTGATTGGTCATGTGAGTGTCTTGTGTCATTCTCATGGGATTTTGGGGATTTTATTTGTTAGGTGGTTCTCTCAAAGGGAACTCATAGATTTTCCTGATAGATATCACCTTTATAAGGATCCAATCTAGATATTAATAACTTGGTTTGAATCATGTGGCTCAAGTGGAGACATGCATCTCTCTCAGAAGTGATCTCATTGATCTTGGGATAGAACTTTGTGGTAAATGAGATACAACATCATCTCACAAATCTAAGGTGGAAACATTTTAATTTTAGAGGTGATCCAATGGATCTTAGCCAGAATTATCATGGGTATGACATGTGTCATCATCATATGGGTCCAAAGTGGACACACATCATTGACATGGGATTTTCTTTGTTCTTTTACCACTTATCATTCTTAGAAGGAACTTTGGATAACTATATTCCATTGAGCCTTGATCATATGGATTTAGTGATATCAGATGTATTACTTGAGATCTCTTACAATATTTTAGATTGATTTTATGTGGTTTAGACATGCATCAATCTTAGATGAACTCTAATGGGACACATGTCACTTAATAAGGTTATTTAGATCTAGTCAGTCATGATTAAGACATGTGTTAGAATCTCAAGGGCTTCTATATCATAATGGGATGTGTGGTGGCTCCAATTGAGTGTGATTATTCACAAAGGATAGTATATTTATATGTATCCATAGGATTTAAATTCTAAGTTTTAGTCCCTTTGTGGGCTCTTTAGATGATGCCATGCAGCTTGTAAACTCAATAGATTTACTCTAAGTGTCTTGAACAAGGCATGATAAATCTCTGAGGCATTGTGAAGCTTGATGAGTTGGACACCTATCCTCTTAAGTCATAGTATTTAATTTGACATCTTGTGAGGCATCATAAACAACTATTTTAATTTTGACATCCTACGAGATCAAGTGAACAACTATGTTAGATCTCTGAAGATGTCAAATGCCCATTTTAAGCAAATTAATACAAGTTTAAAGAAAACTTTGCAAGTAAATGCTTGAAATTAAATATAAGGTTATTCTAATGAGACAAAGTGAAGCTTATTGCATCCATGCCAATTGGAGAACCAAGTATAATATCCTCAGTGAAATCCCATCTATACATTTTTGAATTATCAATGCTTAATGATTCATTGTTGTAATAAAACCTGAAGATATTGTAATAACCTAAATATTATTAAGTACTAATCTATATTAAAAAATTAATAATTAACCAAAAAACATAGAATCACATGCATTGGTTAATTAAACCAAATCCATATCTAGTCAAGTGATTTAGTAAGCTTGGCATCTTAGACATTTTGAAAAATTAATAAAGGAGGATCTCCATTATGGGAATATGGGTTAGTTGATCATCAACAAATGGTAACTTTTGTGGGGAATATTGTAAAATTTAGAATCCATATCTTTTATTTTAAAAAATAATCAAAATTTAGTTTTCTCATTGTGATCTTTAGTTAGTATCATAAATGCTTTTCATAACTAATGAAAGCCCATAAGCTAGAAATAGAGTTTAAACCTTGAAAACAATCATATTATGTGTGTACTTGGAGGTTGCTTAACCATTGACAATGGGTTCAAAATTGATAACTTTCAAGATTTAAGACACCAAACATGGAATGACTTAAGCATTATTTTATATTTTATATAATAATGATTTTCTCAATTAAGGATGGCTTGGGCATTACTCTGTTTTCATCTAGGCATCCATAACCTTGATAGAGATACATTTGGTTCCACTCCAGACCTTGATCTACTACAAACCAAGTGTATATAGCCTCAGTAGAGATTTCCTAAATCACCATTCATGGATTATGAAGGTAATTTATGAATTCACTTCATTAGTGTATCATTGTGTTTTATACCTGTATTAATAGACTAGAATGGTTGGGAACTAGAATTAGCTAGGTGTAAGAATTTTATCATGACATAACTTGAATGAAATTTACTTTTAGATATCAAGTTTTGCCCAAGCACTTTATTTTGTGAATTTAAGTGTCATCATGATGGTTCACACATATCCAAAGTCTTGTTTAATCAAATTATCAGTCATCTAAACTATATTAAAGCCTTAAAATGACTTAGGATTTTCATAAGAAAGATAACTTCTAATTAACCCCACCCAAATTTTCTAAATTTGAACATTTATAGAGGTTTCCAAACTTTGGACAACCAATGTCTAAAACTAGCAATCCCTTCTTACCATTTTCAGACTAGGTCAACACAAATTGAGATAATGAGTTCTTGTCTAAAGGACCTATTTCTAAATTATAACACATAATAGGAAAATAAAGAACAAATGAAAATAAATACAAGAAAGGAAACAATAGGAAAGCAAAGTAGGAAAGAGAGAATGAAAATAGTATGAATGCAAAGTAGGAAAGCAAACTAATCTACTCCTACCTACTCTAATTCTAAACAACCTTATTGTCCTTCAAGATTTTTTGATAGAGCGATAGAGATTTAATGTTTCATATATTTCCCATTGACTGGAAATGTTAGGTCATTCCCTTTTAGGTCTTCGAGTCTGAATGCAATTTCACCCAATATTTATACCACTTGGTATGGTCCAATCCATGAATGAGTGAATTTGTCATGATGTCCTTTCTTCTCATGGTTCTTGTCCCATAATAGGACCAAGTCTTAGATACAAAACACTTTAGCTTTGGCTCATTTGTCGAACCATCTCTTCACATCATCCTAATTCTTAATGAAATTCTTTAATATTTCATCTCTAGTATCCTCCATTTGGGTGATGTTTAATATTTGGGATTTCGCTCTTTCATAATATTCCATGTACTTAACCATGAACTCATAAGTGGGAAGCTTTAGCATGATAGGAAAAATAAGTTTCTAATAATAGACTAGTAGGAATGGGGACCCATTGAGTGCCTACTTATATCTGGTCATGTCTACCTATAAAGCATATTTTAGCAAGGACTACCATTTTCTTGGTTTTTTTTTCTACAAACTTTTTGATGGCATTCATCAAGTTTTTACTAGTGGACTCAGCAATTCCATTACCCTAAGGGTGGTATTTTGAAGTTGACTTAATGACTATATCATTATTATATGCCAATTTAGTTAACTCAACTAATACAAAGGCTAGGCCATTGTCACATAATAGATATAGGGGAATCCCAAATTGAGTAATGACATTCTCTTTTAGGAATTTTATGACTTTTATTACTTTGCTATTCTTGGTGGTGACTATTTTAGTCCACCTAGTGTAGTAGTCTATTTTAGTGATCATGGATTTATGTCCCATTAAGGAGTTAGGATTGATAAGTCATATGAATTTAAGGCCCCATTAGCTAAATCTCTTCACTTTTTAATTTGGTTACAAAGGCATGGATGCCTTTGTCTCTCTTTTATCAAATAATTGACACTGGTGGCATGTTCATACATAGGTGTGTGAATATTTGAAAATGGTTGGCCAATAATAGCCATATCTTAATATCTTGTGTAAAGTGGTATACCCTGAAGGGTGACCACCTCCTATTTTTTCATGGAATTTATCCATGATTTTAGTGGCTTCATCTTTAGAAACATACCTCAAGTAGATTCCTTCATAGTTATTTCTATAAAAGACCCCTATTTTGATCATAAAGTGAGATGATCTTAGCTTGAGGGATATTTTATTCTCTTTTAAGGTGTGGGGGACACAATCCATGTAAAAAATAGTTGATAATATCTCTGTACCAATCTTCACTAGGCACTTGACTTGCTTCAACTTGAAAAACATCAATTCATGGATTAATATTTTTAATAAGTTGGATCATACCTTGACCCCTAACTAACTTAGAATATTTTATTTCTAAGTAATATTATTAGAGTTTGGTCATCCACTTCCCTCTTTATTCTCTAAGTCTATTCTATCCCAACATCAACTTGATAGCTAGATCAGACACTATGGCATATGTCTTGTTCCTCAGGATGTAGTGCCTAAATTTATTGATAACCTTCACTAGTTCTTAGGCTTGCTTATCCAAAATAGGATAGTTTAGTTCCACGTTAATCAAATTGGTATTCATGAAGTCTATGGGGTGATTTTTGTCATTTTATTTTTGTGTTAATAAAACAGCAATAGTGTGATCAAAATCAAGAGTATAGATAGAAATCCTTACTAAAATTAGGACTTATCAGAATATAAGCATAAACAATAACATCCTTAATATCCTAAAATGCCTTCTTTGCTTTAGCAATCCATTCTATCTTAGTATATTTCTTCATCATGGCATTAAGTGGCCTTACAACTCTAAAAAATTAGATAAAAATTTTCTCACAAAATCAACTTTTCCAAAGAAGGATTTCACCTCTTTTTTTTTATTGGGAACTTATAAATTTGAAATTTCATTGATCATATCAAGGTCAATAATCATACCTTCTTGAGTGATTACATGTCCTAAGAACTTTCCTTCAGTCATAAAAAATATACTTTTCTTAGGGTTTAAATAAATGCCATACATTCTATACTTCTTCATCACTTGTTCTAAATGTATCATATGATCTCCCCTTCTTTAAACAAAATTGTTAGATCATCCATGTAAATAATGATGCACTTACCTATTAATACATGGAATGCATGGTCTATTTCTCATTGTAAAGTTTCTCCTACATTGATTAATTTGAATGGTATTCATTTGCATGTAAATATTCCCTACTTGGTAGTGAAGGCAATTTTCTTTCTATCATTCTTATTCATTAGGACTTGATTGTAGCCTAAAAATTTGTCAATAAATGACATCATTCTAGACCCACTCACCAATTGAATGAATTCATCTAGAGATGGCATGGGATGATTTTCCTTCTCTAAGGATCTATTTAAGTTATAGAAATCAACACAGAGTTTGATTTTTCCATTCTTCTTTTAGATTGGGATAAGATTGGTAACCCATGTCAAGTGCCATATAGGGAAGATTATCCTTGCATCAAGAAACTTCTTTACTTCCTTCTAAATCAGTGGTTCCATCACTATATTTACTATCCTTTGTTTTTTCTTGAAAGGTTTTTAGGATTCTTTCAATGGGATAGTGTGAGTAATCAAACTAGTATCAAATATCTTTAGGTCATCATATGACTAGGTGATGACATCTTTGAGCTTGGTTAATAGTTCAGTGGATTCTCTCAGTTCTTCATCAATGCAAACTAATCCAATGTTTACATTTTATTCATTCACATGGTCTCCCAGGTTAACTTGATTATAATATTTTACACTCACCTTGGGTTGTTTATCTTTAAATCCTTATTTATCTTGATCAAACATCCTTTCCAAGGATACCATGCATTTGGATATCTAGTTCTCTTTGATCTAGATTAATCCATCTCCATTATCTTTTGGACTTTCCATAGAATTATCATCCTATTCATTGATGATGTAAGACTTGAATATGCTAGTACTATATAAGAAGATAATTATATATTGATTATAATCAAAAAATTAGAAGTGATCGATGTTGTTTGGCATAGAAGGGCATGAAATTATCTCCATATTAAATTGTTTTAAGTTTAAAGCCTCTAGAGGCACCAAGTTTTTTATTGTTGAAGCTAGATCATCTCCCAACTGGTTCTATTCTCTAGGCAAAGAAAAAATATTGAATGAGTCAAAGTACTCAATTAAATCCAAAGCTCTAAATTTATAGTTTATTAAACAAAAAATCTTACACTAGTATTTATTTCTAATCTAAATCACAACTAATTAGATTCACTATAAACTAAGAGTTCTTTAACCTTATGTTTGATTACAAATTAAAGTCATAAAATAAGAGCTTTATAGTTTATTAAATTATTAGTACAAGAGAAATATAATCTATAAAAAGATAGATACTATTTACCTTTGAGATTCATCAAAATAATGCCAATGCTTGAGCCTTTCTTAGCATGTGCACCATCAAAGTGAAATATCCATGGACCTTTTCTTTATTCTTCCATGTTATCACTTGCAATAGTACCAATGGTTACCAAAATATAAATGCCTAAGTTAGAGGATTGGTATTTTACCTTTTCATTATTGGCATTGTACTCAATAATCATGTATTTCATTTTGGGTTCCTAATAAATCTTGATTTGATTGGGAATCCCATGCCAAGGTAACCACATATGAGAACAATCCATGGACATATATCCATTCAAGGATCTAGTCTAGTCATGACTCAATAGAAATGAATATGCCTAAAGTACATCAACAACTTGGATGTTGATTAATTGTTGGATTTGAAGTTCATGAGCCAACTTCATATGTATGGATATTCAACAATTTGCCTACCATATTTACTCTTGACTTGTCCAAATGCACTACCACCTTTTATGATTTGACTGGGTTCAATCCTAGTTTTTCACATGTTCCTAGAGGCATAATGTTGCATAAGTACCAAAATCAAGCAGTTAATTATGAATAATTTTACCAAAAATTATAGTAGTCAACAGTTATAAAGGAACTTCATGACTACTCTTTTACATTACCACATTTGTATAAGAATGTTTAGCTTTGCTGAAGCTAGGATTTTCATTCAATGATTTCAGTAGAAAATCCCATTGTTCAGTGATTTGATTAAGTTCATGTAATGTTATGTTTTCCTTTAACTTATTCATGTATTTTTTTATATTGTATCCACTTTTTGATGTTGTGAAGGAAGCCTCTATTATTGGTTGACTCTCCTTACCCTTAGGAGGTGTATCTAGTTTATTAGGTGGGGTAGAAGTTGTCAGAGTTGGGTTCTAAAATTTTATTTTCAAGGCATAGTTACTTCTTTGGTATTGTTGAAAAGCATGTATTTCCTCAACATTATCTTCAAGCTCATTTTCATCTTGACTAGGAAAGTCATAGGTCTCAACCATCATGATAGTTTATAAGGCTTTAGAGGCATCATTGGTATTATCAAAGATTTTAGCATTATTTTTATCAGTGGTATTCATTTTGAACCCCTCCATTTAACTTTGAATAGCTTCAAATGCATGGCATAAATAAACAAAATATAACTCTCCATGTCTAGCTATATTGTGCACTCAACACTAGTTAGGTAAGACCATCTCACAGATGTGGATCTCAAGCAATTTTCTTAAAGGGGGATCACTATTATTGTTGGGACTATTGAAAGTAATGTTATATCTTTGAAAGTTATAATTTTTGTTGAAAATCTCACCAGTGTTACCCATCTATTTCTTGAGATCCAAGAAATCATTAGCGAGTTTTTGAATAGTTCTTTGTATTGATTCCAACTCTTCCTTAGGAGGCTATAAGTTCTTATTTTGGGATTCATTATAAACATTGGTTTTATTGAAAAGCATCATTGTTAGAATGAAATTATTTTAGGTATGTAATTTAACATTTTCTTAGTTAAAGAATCATAGCTATTGGTTGGGTGCAACATGACTCAAAGGCAACTAGTTGATCATAAGTAGTTGGTTTAATGTAGGGTAATTTTGGTTCATGTTAGGTATGACATTTAGAGCAGGAATTATTGGATCAAAGTTGGGGATAGTAAAGGTAGGATGCCCCTATTAGTGTATTTACTCATAAATATAAATGGTCTCATCATATGCTAAAGGTAATGCACCAATATGTAGAGCCCATTTTAGTAAGATAGATGCCATTGGGTCTAAGGAATTCTTGTATATTTCCTAGGCTAATTCATCTGTAAGATTATATGGTGGGTACATCAAAGTATACATATTTTGGAGCGTAGCATTGAATTTTCTAATTATCTCTTTTATGTCCCTTTTGATGATGATAAACTATTCTACACAAATTTTAGGCTAACTTCCCTACGAAACTAGGTAATAAAGGTATCATTGAACTAATCACATCCTATGATGGAATATTTGGGCAAATTAAGAAACCAATCATAAGATACATACAATAATGTGGAGGGAAAGAGATTATAATACACATCCTCATGGATCACATTAAGAAACCTCAAGGATCCTCCAAAGGACTTGATATGTTATTTAGCCATTACCCTATTGGTGGGGGTAAAGAGAGGCAAATACTTTTATGGATTCCTTGGTAGATCATGCATAGGTCTAGAGATATTGATAGATGAGCTATCTAACCATGCCATGACTAGAAAGAGAGGTTGTAAATTTTGGTTAGATGGGGAATTTGGCTAGGTCCTAGACTTCCTACATCTACCTTTGTCTCCTTTCACTTTCCTATGGGTTTTTAAGGATGCTAAAGGGACCTTGGCTTTAGATCAAGATCTATTTCTAATCCTAGGTAATTTCAAGATTCAAAATGGGTGCTAAGAGCAAAGTAGATTCAAAGATGGCCTCAAAAGTGTCAAATATAACAAATATTGGTCAGTATTTATAGAAAAAATATTTATATGAAGTAGCTTTACCTTGATCTTTGAGGATCCAAGCCTAGAAACCCTAAAGTTTCTTAATACCTACATAAATATTATTAGTCTTTCATGCTAACATATAAATATTAGTGTTAAACCATTATTTCAAAGAAATTATATGTATAATTTAACAACCTAAGAGTTTGTAAGCACTTTAAAACATCTTTAAGCACAAATTTATGTAAAGGTTCACTTAATTCCAAATGAAATAGAGAAAATATGATTTTAAATGTTTAGATCTAGTACAAATGAGGTCCTAGCAATTGAATTTTGCAAAAATACTATATTATTTACCAATTTTATGTAATTATTTGTAGATATGATCAAACTACCCTTGAACATGGTTAAAGGATAGGGTATTTAACCTATCTTTGCATAGATTTAGATAAATATCTAGATTATTCACCAATTTTTCACAAATGAACAATAATTTGATGAAATCCTTAAAGGAATGCAAGGATTCATGTAAACAATGTACATATTTAGTGTTCTTTAAGAATATTTGTGTAATTTGAAAAAAATATGCATGGATTTAATGAAGTACACTATAATTCTACAAATATGCATGTACTGTGCTCCCTATGTCACTAAGGACAAGGGGAAAGTAAGAAACTTAATTTTGAGTCCTAGAAGACTCAGGGCTTGAGTTGTTAACACAATTACTACTAGAAATAACACAAATAACATAGATATGGTCACCACATATAAGTCTATAATTAGACCCTATTGTAGGGACAATAGATGTTATGTAATGATACTACTTACTAATCTTTGTGAATTGTTTCAATATTTTCCAATTATTTCCCAAAATATAAAAAATTAAAAGAAATTTACATTAGAAACTAAGCTAAAATGAGTCATGGTTGAATCCAAAAGTAAGTAGGGTAAGGCATAAATGAGATTTTTCTTAAGATGATCAAAGGTACCGATTCTTTTAAATTCTAAGGCAAAAACACATAAAACTAGATTTTACTAACTCTAGTATAATATTCAAAGCTAAATAAATGCAATTGAAGATTTAAAGGAAAATAAATGTACATATCTAAAAGTATACATTGCATAAAGATTACTCACAGTAAATTTCATAGCACATTTATTTAAAAATGAGAAAAAAATAGAACAAATACAATAACATATCTGTTAGCCTAGTGTTAAACTCAAACTAATAGATGCATATGTGGAATGTAATTTCCAAATTAGCTATCAGAGATGAAACTATTAATCATATAATAGCATGAGAATTAAAAATCATATAATGCACATAACAAATCACTTTAGACAAACTTTCAAATTATTTAGGTCTTTGTATTAATCCTTGTAACAACTTTTTTTTTATTACAAATGAGGAAGAAACCCCTATTTATAGGCTTCAAAATTACCTAAAACAAGTTCAGGTGGGCCCATCAAAAGGTACCCAAATAGTCAAGTGGCTAAAATGTTACATACAATGGAATATTATAATTCAAATTTACAAATCATAATGGAATATCCCCTAAGGTCCTAGAGGGGGATAATATAATGCTTATTGCTATCATTTTTTCTTCTATGCTTACTCCTAATTCCATATCTATGCACATGCCAAGTAATCTTGGTCAATTTGAGCAAAGTATAAGATCATGATCTGAAACAAGTCAAGTATCTTCTAGATGAGCTTGCCATGTTATATGAGTATTGGCCTTATTTTTTCTTCAATTGCATCCATTTTCTTCAACCTAAGTTTATAAAATGCTACAGTGTCCATTATCTTGATAGTGATCTTTGTATTGGATACATCCTACTAGAATTTGGACATAAATACCATCATTTGGGCTCTTAACTCTTGATCATCCATGAAGGAGACATCAGGTTTGGTCATCTTGGTGACCATGTCATCCTTCAACAACAAATATATTTTTAATTCATTTTTTTAATAAGGATTTAGTTGCATCCTTGATTTTATTTAGCCATCTCTTCAAAATCCTCCTCCTATTCATTAGGATAATCTCTGTAAAAATAATATCCTCAAGTGGAAACACCTTGAGGTTAAGTAGCTTATTACTTCTTTTAACTTTAGCCAAGTTTTCCAACTTGGCATCATAAAGTATAATCTTTTGGTCAAGTTTAATGACCACTTTAGATTACAGGACCCCATCTTCCTACATCTTCTTCATGAATTTATACAAGTTGAATACATTACTAATAAAATTTATTAGTGAAATCAAATTTACCTTTAGCACAGTGTGTAATGCATGTTCCTTCAACATTTTCATCTCCTATTGTATCCCCTTTATTAAGGCAATTTTAGACTCTACTTAGGCCTAAACTGAGGACATAGGGTCCTATATATATTCATTTACCTCTCTGGGGATAGATTTCTTTTTCCTCATCAAAGTGAAGAGGGTATCTTCACTCTCATAGATCAGAGCTGAGCTTGACTATCATTTCTCAACCCATCTTCTAACCACCCTCTTCATAGTGCTTGTGTCAGCATCAAATCTCATCCAAACTTGGGTAACAAAGAGGACTACCTAAGCCTTATCCTACCTTATTTCCCATATGATGTATCTAACTCAATTTAGGGTAGTATTAGATGTTGGTTATGTGGGAGGTGGCTAAAATAGAGGTGCATGGATGGAGCATATAGAGGCCAAGGTTATAGCAGGGATGTATAGGTTTGCTAGGTCTAATTTCCCAAGTGGGTCAAATATAGACTTGGAAAGGCCCATGCCAAGAATGAATGAGGGTAACTTAGAAGGCATACTCATTTTGGTAGTTATGATGATATTGAGTGGCTTATGAAATGGGAAGATCTTTGAGATGGGATTTAATGGTATTTCAAGCATAGGATAACCAATATCAGGTGAGATGCTTGTAATAGTTTCCTAAGAGGAAGCCATGTGTGTAGTATCATTATCAATGAAATAGGGAAAGGTGAATCCAAAGGAGTTACTTGTTTGGCCCATGGTAGTGTCAGTGAAGGACTAAGTGGTAGTAGTAGTTATAGTGAAAGATAATGGAGCCAATGGGGAAGAAATATTAGGGGAAGCAATAGTAGGGGAAATAAATGTTGAAGTGGAATTAGGAACAAAGGTAGAAATAATTAAAAAATAAGGTAGTGGTATTGTACTTATAGTGGGAGTTTAGGGAGATGATGGAGGAGGCACTACCCCTCTCATGGTGGTCCTAGGATCCTTCTCTCTCTTTTAGACCTTCTCTATACTCCTCCCTACTATTGCTTTCATCTCTTCTATAGATAACACAATTCCTTGTTATAACCCTTCAAAGTCAATGACATTAGGATTAGGTTGACTTAGGATCTCTATGGTAACTCTCATAGAAAATGTAATGAAAAATGTATGCCCTTAGGAGAGGTCATGATAGTTTCTTGATCCTACTAGCTTAGAGCTTGGAGGCATGCCCTAGCTTCTTGAAATGGCCTATAATGGAGCCCTACATGGCTTATTCTTAATGAGTGGAACATTATTTTATTCCTCCTCTTCTTGTCTCTCCTCGTAGTTTGCATTAAACATGCTTCAATGAGTTAGTGGAATTTGATGCCTTATGATATATTATTTATTATTTTCTCTATCCAACATCACTTCAAGCTCAATATTATTCATTGTATCATTTCTAAGGACTAACTCATCATTCATGGCATCTAGGTATATCCATTTATTCACCTCTTCCTAATGAGTTTACTCCAAGGTTACATCCTTCTTGAATTTTATTAGGTAATTGTAAATGACATCATTTGGATCCCATGGCCTAAATTCATCCTTAAGCAATAGGTATGAGTCCTTATGCCTTGTAGCCATGATGATATCTTATCACTTTGTGATCTTAGTCATCCCCAACTTGTAAGGAGTATTTTAGGGGATTATCTTCTTCTTATTCTTAAATATGACATCAAATTTGTGTAGTAGTTGATATGATATCTCTTCCTTAGTTAATTTCCTTGGTACATATCTTAGAAAGCTTAGGGGAGCCACCCTTACCCCTTCTACTTAGATTACTATGCAATCAAGGTATAGCCAATAATTACTAATATCTTTTAGTGTTTGTCTAACCTCTGGTGGAACCCTAGGCATTTCACACTCAATTATTTATTTGTATAAAATTAGGTATAAGTCTTCTACAATTACCTTATTATTGTGCCTAAATCAGTGAATGTGCATTGTATAAAATAATTAGGGCACAACTTCATCTTACATAGGATACCATGAGTTATAACCTAACTAGGTAGTTTTATAGATTGCTTAAAATAGGTAGCTCATCATGAATAATGGAGCACCATTCTTGTAAGTGTCATTTATTATATAAACTAGATTATTTCTAGTAATATACCCAAGTGGGGGAATTTTCTAGTCCTCTAAGATGATTTGTAGTAATGAGAGGGTTCTTAAGTCCACATAGCTTATGTGTGCATTACCAAAGAATCTATTAAGGAGGGTGAGGCCAAACCTAAATCCCTTCTCGAATTGATTATTAGGCACATTCCCTTGGTCATCCATGAAAATAACCCTAGTTGGGTCGGTCACCCACAAAGCTAAGATTGTCTCTAGCTTGTATACCTTGTACTAGTTATCAATGATGATCTGTTTGTATTCTACTTATGGAAAAGGTAGGTCATAGTATTTCTCAAAGATAGGCCCTATGATGAAAGCAATTAGGAGCCCTTGGTTCATGGATTTTAGAAACCCATCCTATCATCTCATCCTACTAAATATGCCATATACTAAAATAATACATGGCATAACCTCTAGTTTTGCTCCAACTTTTTAGAGACCAGAATTTTGGATTGAAAGGATGTCTAAAGATATTTGAATAATATAGGTCATGGTTTTTCCCTCATAAACATCTCTAACTACCTCAACATTGAATTAAATGCTACTATAGTGTAGTTCACCAGACTATATAGCCTTAAGAATGAATTTGGTGTCCTTAAAAATGACCAAATTTCCCAATTAGAACAAGAAGTCATCATTTTATAAAGAGGTGTTCTTACCTAGGGTAGAGTGACTTACTTATGTCATTTTTTTAGTATTCTAAGTAGAAACCAACATCCTTTTATATCTCTCTACAAATTTTGATCTCTAATAATGCTAACCAAGGTACAATCTACGAGTATCTCAAGATTTATCATTTTGGGGGAATGCAAATAGTAGAGAGAGAAAATGTAAATAACTTCAAATGAAAATTTAGGTAGCAATAGTCAAGTTGAGTAGCCTCTAAAATATTTTTTTGATTAATGCAAGGTTGATAGACATTTTAGTTCATGCCATATTAATGGTGAGCTCATCAAATTTTCATTCAAAACACTTTAAACTATTGCTTTTGGCATTTAATAGATTTTAGTATTCAAATTATAGTGATAATTTTCCATAGATTTTTCATCAACTTTAGCTTTAAAGCTAAATATTTATGCCTCTTGACACGTGGCATGCCACTTTATATCTAGCTAGGCACTTGTGAGCCCTGAATGTGACTAAGGTGTTTAGTCAACTCAAAATCTAGATACATGACACATTTTGATTTCTTATGGGTTCTTGTAATGTAGCTTAGTGTGTTAGCTTATTTGTACCATACCATATGGTATCTTTCAGTTCATGGTGAGCTCTTAGGTAGCTTTTTAGTTTTTTTTCATTAGAAGAGTTCCACATATCATTATCATAGGATATTATGGATTTTATTTGTAAGGTGGTTCTCATAGAGGGTACTCATAGTTGTACCTAATAGGTGTCACCTTAAAAACTCTATTGATTGACTATTGATAACTTGGTGGAAATCATGTGGCTCGAGTGGAGACACACATCTCTATTAGAGATGATCTCATTGATCTTGGGATGCAACTTCATGGGAAATGACATGAAACATCATCTCATGGGAAAAAGGTGGACATGTGTTACTTTCAAAGGTGATCTAGTGGATATTAGATATAATCAACATGGGTATGACATGTGGCATCAATATGAAGGTACAAAGGGGAACACATCATTTTCATGGGTTTTTTTCATTATTATACAACTTGTCATTCTCATAAGGAACTTTGGATAGTTGTCTCCCATCATGCCTTGATCATATGGCTTGAGTGTTGTTAGATGCATTGCTTGAGAGATATTATGAGATTTTAGATGGATGAAATGTGGTGTGGACAAATGTATATCTTAGATGAACTTGAAGGGGACACGTGTTGCTTTAAAAGGCTATTCAAATCTAGATGGTCATATTTGAGACACGTGATGCCATATTATGGGTTTATAAATCATAGTAGGATGTGTGGAAGCTTTGATTGGGTGGGCTTGCTCATGGATGATAAGATCTTGACATGTATCCCCAAGATTTGAATTTCAATATCTATTCCCTTTATGAGCTTTTCAGATGATGCCACGTAGCTTATGAGCTTGATAGATTTACTCTAAGTGTCTTATGTGGGGTATGATAAATCTTTGAGGCATTATGAAGACTGATAAGTTAGACACATATCCTCTTGAGTCATATTATTTAATTTGACATCCTATGAGGTGTCATAGGTTGATACTTTAATTTTGGCATCCTAAAAGATGTAGTGAATAACTAAATTATATTTATAAAGACGTAAAATGCCCATTTTAAGTAAAATAATACAAGTTTAAAGAAAAAAATTATAAGTAAATACTTTAAATGAAATGTTAGGTTAGTTCAATGAGACTAGGAAAGTCTTGTTGCATCCATGCTAGTTGGAGAACTAGGTAGAACATCCTCAGTGAAATTCCATCTACACATTTTTAAAGTCTCAATGGTTAATGATTTATTGTTTGAATAGTACTTGAATATCTTAAAATAACCTAAATATTTATAAGTACTAATATGTATTACAAACTGAATAATTAACTAGAAAATGTAGAAGAATAGGCATTGGTGAATTAAACCAAATCTATATGAAGTCAAGTGATTTAGCAAGCTTGGAATCTTAGGCATTTTGGAAAATTAGGAAATGAAGGTCCCCATTCTAGGAATAGGGGGTAGTTAATTATTAACAAATTGGTTCCTTAATAGAAATTGAAAATCACACTATTGATTACCAATTTATTATTGAACTTCTCTTAAGGACAGCTCACAAATGTTCAAAATATAAAATGGTATGTGATATTATTGGTCCCAAATCACCTTGGTACTCATATATATATATATATATATATATATATATATATATATATATATATATATATATATATATATATATATATATATATATATATATATATATATATATATATATATATATATATATATATATATATATATATGCCTAACTCCATGAAAATATTATTCCTTCCAACATTTCTCATAAAAAATAAAAAGCCTTCATTCATTCCACTACTCATTATACCATTCTCATTTCCCACCATCTTCGAAGATATGATGAAAATATACTTCATTTTTTATATTCAATAGAGTCTATATTAGCTCTTAAATAATCACACAAAGAGAATTTTTGGGCTCACATAAATGGCATGGTCCTTGCCAATAAACCCCTTCATACAAGGCATTACTAGCCTACTATTGAGGCTGATACATGTGCATATGTAAAGAAAGTGTGTGGCTTGTCAAAAGAATGCCAATCTCATTCATGCACCATATCTACCACTTTAGATGATCACTATTCCATGGCCATTTTCCACACGGGGTCTTTATCTCATAGGGAAACCAATCCAAATTCATCAGTCACCCATAAACATATCCTTACTATAACTAAATTCTTTACTACGTGGATTGAATCCATTCTAATCACTTACATCACCAGGAATTATATTTAAAAATTAATCCCCAACCATCTAATTTGTTATTTAAGCATTTCCTCTTATCTCATTTCTGATAATGGAGACACCTTAAAAAATATAGATGTCAAATCCCACTATGCCAAATACTATATCATATAACACTTTTTCTCTGTCTATTTCCCTTAAAGTAATGGCCAAAATGAAGCATCTAACAAAACCTTGATCCTAATCCTAAAAAAAACCATTAATGTTTCTTGTCATGATTATAATTTATAATTATTTCTCACCCTCTAGGCCCATTGTACCAATACCCATACCCTAATAAGAACCACACCATACTCCCTTGTTTATGGTATAGAATAAATTATCCCTATCGAGATCGAGTTTCCTTATTTTCACATTTTATTGAAGAATATCATTGATGAGGAATACTACATAGTTTCTCAGCTACATGAATTAGACCTACTTGATGAAAAATGGGTAGCTACTTTGAATAATTTTTATGCCTATCAAAATAGGTTGTGCCATAACTACAATAAGTGTAACAAGCATATATACTTTAAATCTAGTGACTGAGTCCTAAAGTAAAATCACAATAATACCAATGCTACCTATGAAAATAAGATAAAATTTGAGCCTAATTAATTGGGCCCATTCATCATCACAACAAATTATGGATCTAGAACATACAAATTAGCTACACCAAATGGATAAAAGATAGATAATCCCATGAATATTATGCATCTCAAGCAGTTTTACACTTTATTTTCTTGAACATTGTTTATGAGGACCCCTTCTTGGGTCTAACCTAAAATCACCTTCTATCAATCTCATTTCCAATTGAGTTAGTCCATTTTGATCTTATTATGTCATCTTATTATCATTAGTGATCTTGATTATGGTTTATCATTATAGTAGGTGATTCTAGATGCTATATTTCATAAAATGTTTCTATCAAATTGTGCATATTTGGTCATCATCAATACATCCATGATGACTAATATCTAAAAATAGGTTACACATGATTTTATTGAATGATGATATTTGAATCTACATATTTTATCTCTTGATTAATCCTACACCATTTATTTTATGCTTATGCAATTCTTATTTTCAATCATATTATTAATCCATAGTAATTTGTTCCAGGATTGAACTACATTGACCTAAGGTCCTTTTGGATTATGTAGGCAACACTTAGTTTTTGAGGTCAATTCAGTCACTCCTTTTCTATGTCATTACCATTTTGTAATTAAATTTAAGCTATGATCTCACTATTTTCCTAGTAATTTAAGACACATTTCTACCATTTTACGAGTTTATCCATTCTACAATTCATAATACTCCATTGAGTTGAGATTCTAAAACAAAAAAAAGACATTCACAATAGTTTAAAAAACCATAAAATTTTAAAAATTATTTAAAATTAGCCTAAAAATTAAAAATAATCAAGAAAGGGTTTAAAATCCCCCATTATATATATTAAGCTATAAAATTTCTACTTTATTTATCATCCTATTTGTGGCTCTATTTTAGATGGTGTGATTTACTACATTTTACAAGTGGGAACCCCTTATACATCCATGAACATTTTCAATTACCATTACCATTGTTTATCATGTTCACACTCATTTTAGGGTGAAATAAGTCAATTTGAGCTCCACACAAACCATGTAGGCAACACTTGGATGTATAGGGCATCCCAGGTCAGTTCAACCAGTTACAATTTCATTACCATTTATCTAAATACTCTCACTATTTTGAGAGTGTCCCTTTTACTCTATAATCAAATATATTAATTATCTTCATTTTATTCTATCCCATATCCCTAGGAGAACTAAATTTGGCCTAAATCCCAAAGGACTATGTATGCAACTTCCACTTGCTTAGGGCATTTGGAGTCAGCTCAACCACCCCTTCTTGTTAGTTGATCAAGTATCCAAGAACAATTCCTTACTTTTACACACACAATTAATTCACTACTTGTTTATTTTTATGTTATGTTTGTGCATCTATTTATAATTACTATATTTGATTGTTCTTGATGCATTTCTTTGATCAACTAGATGCTTTATGTTATTTTTATTTTAGTCTATGTTTGCTTATTTAGTTGCATGTTTATTTATTTCCCTTTTTTATTTTCACCTTGACTTATTCCATTGTGCTAGTAGGAACATCATCATGGTGCTTCCTATCATGTAGTTGTACTTGAGTCCATTTTTTGCCCTTTTATATCATTATCATCATGGTTTATATCATTGGTACATTATTTTTAATTATTTATTATATTGTGGGTCAGACCTTATGTAAATTTTGGCCTATTCATTATGATGTTTTATATCATGGTGAATACCATTTGGTGCTATATAAAAATTTAATAGTTTATAAGTCTAATTGGAAATTCTACAACATGATCTCTCTTTGACTACTATTCCCCAACCCATGCATCCAATGCCCAATCCTTGTTTCTCTAAGTGAAAATCCACCCTATTAGGATAAACCATTTAGACTAGATCAATGATCAAATTCTCCCTAATAGGGAAAATCCTTGGATTAATGATCAAATATTCCATACCATGGCATACTATCATGATCAACTAATTCTACCCTTTTTGGGGTTGGGTTCATCATCTAACTTTTAATCTAATTTTAGGCCTACAAATTTTTCTTCTTCCTCTCTTTTTTTAAGGCCTATTTATTTCAAACTTCTTCCCTAACTATCCCCTCAAGGGAACATCTAGGGATAATGAAGCACATTTTAGGGAATTAATTTGAGTGTACTGAATCAAAATTTCAAAAAGAGAAGAGTGGAAACATCATTATTAAAACATTATCATATTTCTTCTTGATGAATTTTTAAATATTTTAAAAGACATTACTAGGCATAGTGTCTTGCAATAACTTCTTAAACATGGAGACAATGTAGATACTTCATTTTAACCACTTATGTCCTTATGTGTTTAAATGGTTTCTGAAATGAATTTCCATAATCGCATGCAAGTTAAAAAAAAATCTCCAATATGTCATAGTTTAACTACACAACTTCTATTTTAACCTAAAATCATAGTGATACATCCCTGATTTAGGCAATATATCATCTTGCATCATTTATTTTACCAAATGTGTCTTGAATTCAATCAACTCTCTACATGTTTTTTCACAAGGAAATTAAATGAATATTTGATTGATAAATATAAACATTGAAAAATACACAATTCTTATAATTATTTATTAATCATAGTTAATCAAGCCTAATTATTCATATAATGGGAAAATATATGGATTTGAATTATCCTACTTTCCTAAATTTTTAAATGGAATATTACCTCTCCAAAGATGACATCATTAAAAAAAGTTTGAAACTGAGATCTCTTACAAGATATTACACCTCTCTTACACACTCTTCCTCTTATACCCCTCTTACACATTTAAGAGGACCAATGACTGTAATTTATTCCAATATGCCTTCTATTGATGTCGTAAAATTGTGCTAGATCTTAATCAACAACAATGGGAAGTTTCAAGCTGTGGGACAATGCGGCTTGAAAACAACCTCCAAATTTTAAAGAAGTTGGTCTCTTCTTTTGTATTGGGTGTTGGGGAAAAGGGATAGGAGACTAAATAGAAACACAAAATATAGGAATTGAAACCTAACTATGGCGATGCACCTGAGAGTAATCCTAATCCTAACCTAAGCATAGTGAAACTATTATGTGATTCTATTAGATTTAAGAGCAGACAAGTGCATGATCAATGTAAAAGATTGGAATAACAGAAATAGAGGCTCACAACAAGGGAGTCTTTTGCTGAGATACAAGAATTGTCAACAAAGGCATAGTGTTCAATCTTCTTAATAGAATATTCCAATCACATTAAAGGCACATAAGTCATTCATAGTTATGTATAACTTTAGACTCCAGAAAATGGGACAGAAGCAAATAACATTTCCAATCACAACACTAGAAAATCTATAGCATAGACTACTTTGCAAATGACATAGATAACATCAACAAGGGCATATTGTTCAATTTTCTTATTGAATCTTCTAGTCATACAAAAGATGTAGAAACACATAGTAATATAAACCTTTCAACTCAATAAAATGTAACAAAAGCAAATGGTATTATTGGTCAAAAACTCTGAAAGTCTAAAACTATGAGAATTTCCCCCCCCCCCTTTTTTTAGATTTTACAATCCTACTTATATAGCCTTGGGTGTCTCCTTTGATCACTTTATTTCCCATGAAATCTTCTCTGTCATTCACCTCTTTGGCCGCTCAACTATTTATTCTACCCCCATTTTTATGGGACAAATAGATGGCACCTTCAATGCTGTGGGGAGCTCCAAAAATCTGCCCGATGCACTGTTTCATCTACTCAAATTAACTCCATCTGATTTTCCCTCCATTTCATTTTAATAGATATATGGACACTCTATTATATTAGATACAGAAGAGGACACTTATCCTATTCATGAAATTCTCTTTATGGTCTAGGAGGTACCAGAGAATGACACATGGCACCTTCCGCCTAATTCATTAAAGACATGTGGCTCTCTCTGCTTCCCTTGGCTGTGCTGTAGATTTATTCAGGACACATATTAGAATTTTATGGTTGGTGAAACTTGGCCACTTCTACAGACCCTTGAAATAGCACCTGGGACCCACCATCATTTTATATTTGTCAATAGAGCTTGAAGATGATTCTCTCAGGTGTTGACACATGGAAATCTCCACTGTTCCTGGGGATGGAGTAGAGAGGGCTTAAAGAGTGACATTTGGTAGCATCCACTACTTTATAACACTTAAACAAAATATAATGATGCCTTTCACTTTTGGACCAAAGTATCAAACCCAGGCATTGAATCGAAGTCTTTCAGAAGTAGACACATGGTGACCTCCGCTATTCTTTGAAAAAGTAATTCAGGGCCTCCGCAACTGCCACTTGGCGCTTTCCACCTTCTCTACTACCTTATGTTGAAAGTATTTGAATGAAGTGTAGACATTGATATGAGACGCAGATGCTAACAAGTGGTGCATTCTACTTAACTGCTACTGGGTATGTGGCATGGTCCACAATTCTCAAAGGTTATAAAAAGGGGACTCGAGGGATGCCAACTGTCAACTTTGTCTCTCAAAAAGTGACACTTGGCAGCATCTGCTTTTACTAATACTCGATAAAAAATGGGATGAAGGAAACAAAAAGGGGAAAAAGACATACTCAGAGGGTGACACTTGGCATCTTTTGTTGCATCTCAACACTTAGGCAAAATGAATTAGCCCTCTGCTTCAAAATTCTGCCGCTACGTTTGAGAACCAAAATTGCAGCGCTCGAAAAGAAAAAATAAATTAAATATGATGTAGATTAAAAATTACTCTATAGTTATTGGAGACCACTAGGACTTTTGAGCTTGCTCAAAAATAACCTGACTCCCGCTATGCAGCCACATGCTCAAAGAACACTTATTTAAAAGAAAAGATGGGAAAATAGAGCAATAAAACTGAAAGAAAACTACTATATATAGCTAACTAGGTGTATTTTCCTCCCCCTAGATCAAAAGGAACATTTTTGAAGTCTCCTTTATGGTGAGAAGACTTATGGTGCCAGAAAAATAGCTAAATAGGAAGGAAATTTTGTGACCTGATCCTCTTTCCTGTCACCTTGCTTGACTTGTATCTGAGTGGCTTAGAGTTGAACATGCTTCTGACATATACATACTTTGCTTGTCCTTAGAAGCTTGTTGAATGTCAATCCCTTAGACTAGTGCTCTTCACCATGAAATCAGTGGCTACTGGTTTATCACCATTAGCCCTCTGTAGTGCATCATGGTTTGACCGATTTCCTTTTGCTTCATGGTAGACCATGTCAAACTCATCCTTTGTCGCATTATCCTCCTATTTCATGACTTTGACTTCTTGGATGGATAATATTGATAGAGTGCAATATTTTTTCACATGTAATTGAGGCCCAGTGATATGTTGTTCATCCATAGGCAATTCATAG
This sequence comes from Torreya grandis, assembly GCA_037957365.1. Lineage (NCBI taxonomy): Eukaryota > Viridiplantae > Streptophyta > Pinopsida > Cupressales > Taxaceae > Torreya > Torreya grandis. The sequence goes on from JARHVA010002420.1 coordinate 2,550,408, forward strand.
CTATCTTGCAAAGTGAGAAGAAAGTCTGAGATTATTTCCTCCTCATCAGCATTCTAGCTTGCATAATTTATTAGGGGTATAGGGGCTACCATATTTGGTATAGGCTAAGACTTATTGGCTCAGAATCATCATTGGTGTCGATAAAAACCTTCAAAGGTAGATTGGCTGAAGATTACACCAAAATTCTTCAACTCCTTGAAATATTGGTCCCACCAGGCGTGCCAAAAATTATTGATGTCTTAAAATTGTGCTAGATCTTAATCAACAACAATGGGAAGTTTCAAGTTATGGGACAATGCGGCTTGAAAACAACCTCTAGATTTTAAAGAAGCTAGTCTCTTATTTTATATTGGGTGTTTGGGAAAAGGGATAGGAGACTAAACAGAAACACAAAATGCAAAAATTGAAACCTAACTATGGCGATGCACTTGAGAGTAATCCTAATCCTAACCTAAGCACAGTGAAACTATTATGTGATTCTATTACATTTAAGATCAGACAAGTGCATGATCAATTTAAAAGATTGGAATAACAGAAATAGAGGCTCACAACAAGGGAGTCTTTTGCTGAGATACAGGAATTGTCAACAAAGGCATAGTGTTCAATCTTCTTAATAGAATCTTCCAATCACATTAGAGGCATAGAAGTCACACACATTTATGTAGAACTTCAGAGTCCAAAAAATGGGATAGAATAAAATAACATTTCCAATCACAACACTAGAAAATCTACAGCATAGACTACTTTGTAAATGACATAGATAACATCAACAAGGGCATAGTGTTCAATTTTCTTATTGAATCTTCTAGTCATACAAAAGATGCAGAAACACACATAGTCATATAAACCTTTCAACTTAGGAAATTGTAACAAAAGCAAATGATATTATTGGTTAAAAAATCTAAAAGTCTAAAACTATGAGAATTCCCCCCCCCTTTTTTTAGATTTTACAATCTTACTTATATAGCCTTGGGTGTCTCCTTTGATCACTTTCTTTCCTGCATAATTTCTCTATCCTTTGCCTCTTTGGCCACTCAACTATCTATTCTACCCCTGCTGTTAGGGGATAAATAGACGACACCTTCAATGTTGTGGGGGGCTCCAAAAATCTACCTGATGCACTGTTTCATCTACTCAAATTAACTCCATCTGATTTTCCCTCCATTTCATTTTAACAGATAGATGGACACTCTATTCCATTAGATACAGAAGAGGACACTTAGCTGATTCATGAAATTCTCTTTATGGTCTAGGAGGTACTAGAGAATGACACATGGCACCTTCTCCCTGATTCATTAAAGACACACGGCTCTCTCTGCTTCCCTTGGCTATGCTATAGATTTATTTAGGACACATATTAGACTTTTATGGCTAGTGAGACTTGGCCACTTCCATAGTCCCTTGAAGTAACACCTGGGACCCACCATCATTTTATATTTGTCAATAGAGCTTGAAGATGATTCTCTCAGGCATTGACACATGGAAATATCCACTGTTCTTGGGGAGATACGTGGCGTCTTCCACTTTTCCTAGGGATGGAGTAGAGAGGGCTCAGAGAGCAACATTTGGCAGCATCCAATGCTTTATAACACTTAAATAAAATATAATGACGCCTTTTAGTTTTGGAGCAAAGTATCAAACCCAAGTGTTGAACCGAAGTCTTTTGGAAGTAGACACATGGCGACCTACGCTATTCTTTGAAAAAGTAATTTAGGGCCTCCACAACTGCCACTTGGTGCTTTCTGCCTTCTCTAATTCCTTATGTTGAAAGTCTTTGAATTAAGTGTGGACACCGATATGAGATGTGAATGCTGACACGTGGTGCATTCTGCTTAACTACTACTGGGTATGTGGCATGGTCTGCGGTTCTCAAAGGTTACAAAAAGGGGACTCAGGGGATTCCAACTATCAACTTTGTCTCCCAAAAAGTGACACTTGGCAGCATCCACTTGAACTAATACTTGGGCAAAAATGGGATGAAGGAAACAAGAAGGGGAAAAAGACCTGCTTGGAGGGCGACACTTGGCAACTTCCATTGCATCTCAATGCTTAGGCAAAATGAACCAACCCTCTACTTCAAAATTCTATCTATAGGTCTGGGAACCAAAATTTTAGTGCTCAAAAATAAAAAATAAATTAAATATGACGTAGAGTAAAAATTACTCTACACCTTCCATACTCCAAAAGCTCTTAAATGGCCTCTTTTACACACTCTAAAGGTATAATCATGGATTTGAGGATTAAACCTCAACCCTATAGCTTGATATGAGATGAAAATTCCCCATTAGTTTAATAAATATATTTACTACTATCATATAATTCAAACATTGATATTTATTAAATCAAAAAATTTACTTAGAGCACCAACCCCAAATAGTGAAACACCCACTTACAAAGAGGCACCAACCCCCTAGATGACTCATAACCAACTCAACCATATTCAACCTTTGATCACCTTAAAAGCCATTTTTTTCTCATACAAAATATGATGATATTAATCTTCATCTCTCCTCACACACATTTCCTTCTCAAACTATTCTATAACCTTATTTGCTAAATTATCACTCTTCTTGACCTGGTTAGGCTAAATGACCTTCATAATCATCTATAGTACCCCTGTTAGATCTTCATGATATTTTATTTGTACCCTTTTTATGTTATACAATACCTTATTCATTTTTTTAAAGTTCTATCTCATTTTCTTATACACTCATACTCTCACTCTAGACAATTCGGCCTCTTGGGCCTTATTCTTATACTAGGATCTTGTTCATACACCTCTTGGTCAGCCATACACACTTTTAAACTAATTTTTTTAATAAAATTGGACTTAGGACATGTAAAAAACATGAACCAAACATTACAATAGTTTTTTTCATATCATATAGGATTAATTACCAGTTTTAGGCCTTAAGGAGACCTAATTCAATTAGGCCTTTAATACCACACATTACAATTTGAACACCTTGAAAAACTCTATAACTTATCAAATGGTATTAAAATATCATATTATAATTTAATATACCCATAAAAATATAATCTTGGGTTAAACAGACCTTTTACACGAACTACCACTTAAACCACACCATTATCACTAATTATAATTAAGCTTGTCCATACCTAGGAAGTCTATCTTGAATAACTAAAAGAAAAACAAAGTATTATCATATAATCATGGAAAACATCATATTAATATAAGACTAATTAACTTAGGGTCATCACTATGTTAATTATACCTCACAACTCAAGGAAAAAATAATCAAACCCTTCCCTACAAATAGCTTACTCAGAACTACCAATAAGCTTCAAAACACAATCATGGAAACAATGATCTAGAACACCTATAAAATCACTTACATAAACTATATATATATATATATATATATATGTATATATATATATATATGTATATATATATATATGTATATATATATATATATATATGTATATATATATATATATGTAATCCAAAAACATCATAAGAACCACTTAAAACAAGAATATCATAATATCTAATATAAATATTGGTCTTATAGACCAATCTCATAATGTAACTATACGCATACCTTAATGAGTTAGACAAGTCAATTTGAGAGAAAATTTATACTATATAAAACCATATCCAAATCATATATCCAATATGGACATGATTTAAAATTAATGAAAAACAATCCTATGCATTTGGATCCATTCCTAATCCATGAAAACACATCCTTAATCTCATTCCCACTTCTGCCTGATTTTTCTCGATGTCTACACCATTAGGCCTTTAAGCAATAGGTCAACTTATGTGATCAATTTTTCACATATTAGGTATAAAAACTAACTAAAAACCACCATGGACATAATATATAAGTCTCAATATTCAACCTCCATCCATTTATCAAGTTTTACTTAGTGAACCTTGCATATTATAGAAAATTTCTAAGAAACAAGGCTTTTCATGTAGGGTCCACTTAATCACATGACAAAATAGTGCCACTTGAAGATACATGGGAGAGTATAATAAATGATCCAATCATCAAACTAGGTCATAAAATATATTCTAAGCCATTTTCATCATGATCTTCTATATTGGGTCCAAGTTGGGATTTTAGAGAGGTTTAAACCACCTTATAGTTTTAACGATCATTCATAAAGCTTAGGCCCTTAATCTAGTAACCAATGCTTAAAAATATGATCTATGACCCTTATCCATATACCATGAATGGATTATGTTCTTATTTATAGGTTACATGTGCTAATGAATACATGAAAGTTCTTATCAGGTTGACAATCCTTTATTCTAAGCACATAAGAAACCTCAAAACCACGTTCCATGCCTTTTCTTACATACTGTAACCTCAAACTTGGTCAACATATCTAAAACAACATGAAATACCTATATAAATGATCATTTGACCATTATTAACTTATAAATTGATCTTGATAACCCATTAGGCTTCCATCTCTCTCTTTACTCTCTAAGCTTTTGATATACAGGTCACATTAGGCCTTAAAATAAACCTTCTAGCTATTATCCAAGTATTATCCACCTCACACACATGAAAAATAAACATATCACATGTTATACCATTTATATTCATCCTTCATAGGTATTGACAACACATCATGACCCCTTATTAGGTCAGGTAGAGTCTAGAATTACTCTATTTGTATGTTAGTCCTCTAGGATGTACCCATTTAGACTGAAATTGAAGCTCTCTTGAGTTATCCTATGCTTCACATACATGTTCAAGTGTCTTAAAACATCCTCTTATGATTATATATATATATATATATATATATATATATATATATACACCATGCTACTTCATGCACAATATTATGCATCATATGTATAAGCCTTCTTAAGTCTCTTTTTAGGTTCGAACACTTGACAACTTGACCACTTATGTTGAAATATTATTTGATGATTATATACCTTACTTACATGTATTATAATTTTTTTAAATAATGTCATACCTCTCAAATATGTAATCAAACAAAAACATTGTTCAATGACCTCATACCTCATGAACAAACTTTGACATCAATTAAAAGATCAATGCCAAGTATAAACAATAGAAACAAAGCTCAACAATATTTCCCTTTGTTATTAATGATAAAACATAATGAAAACTAATCATCCTTATCTCCCCATTCTGGTCTTTCTCCCCCTTTGACATAAATTACAAAGTGATGTCTTCAATTCCTTGGATGAAACTCCTCTCAATCAAAATACTCAACATAGAGAACTATGAGTTTATGGGGCATAAAACAAACCTTATCCCCTATCTCCATGCATACCTTCTTGAAACAACCAACCTATTCTTGGAGATAATGAGCATGATTAGTTCCCCCTAAATACATGGCTTCTTCAATGATTGCTAGGGGGAGTAATTACACCTAATTCCTATCTTAGGTGTTCACAAGTTTCCTTTGGAAGTGGGTTGGTTAAGATGTCTACAATCTAATACTATGTAAAAACACATTCAAGTTTAACACTTTGTTCACTTACCTGATCTCTTAGAAATGATACCTGATGGGAATGTGTTTCATCCTTGAGTACATATAGGGTTATTTAAGATAATTATAACACTTGTATTATCATAAAAGATAGGGCTAATGCCATCATACTCAACCTTGTAGTCTTTTAGGGTCTATCTCATCCATATAACTTGAGTACAACATGAATTTGATTCAATGTATCCAACCTCACAAGTGGAAAAAGATACTAATGGGTGATTCTTACTTATCCATGAGACTAGACACCCACCTATAAAGTGTGATCTAGTAATTTTACTCATGAGAGGATGGTTAGTATGGTATTAGTTCTAAAATGAAAACAAAATGAAATAAACACACTAATAACATAACATCTCTAGTCCTAGACACTAGGAAGAGCTTAGTTAATAAAATAAAATGTCAAGCACAACTAAAAAGTAAGGAATTAAAACACAAGAATTCCTTTCACCTTCTTTGGATGCTCCAAATGTCTTTATAATGGTGGCTTGCTTGGCTTATGCTTTAAGAGGTATTCTTTAATGGAGTTTGGATACTTTCATCTCCTATTGGCACCTTTAGCTTGTGGCTTGGCTTGGTTTGGAATCAATATGGCATGGTAACACTAGTTGCTTGAAGCTTTTGGAACCAATCCTACATTATAACTTTACACAAATTAAGCTTAGGAATGATGTTGTGAGGCCTCCTATTTATAGATTTTTAGATTTGATTAGAATTAACCTCAACCGTTCATCTCAAGATTGAAATGTGTGGTTGAGAATTAATTAAAATTTTGGAATTAAGTTTATAATTATCCTCATCATGGCATTGGAATAAGGGGAAATTAACAGACATGGAGGGCATCATGGAAGACATTGATGAATCATGGAGGGCATGATTCTTGATATTTATGGCATTTATGGCCTAGGGATGTCTTCCCAAGAAATAAGGTCACTTAATGATACAAATATTCAATATTCGTTTCTAAAAACAAATATTCAACAAGTTTCCATGGAATTATTAATTAGTCCTTGATTTGGGTTAATTAGCTCTTAAGTATGATTAAGCACTTTATGCACAAATTACCCAAATTAATTAGAATGCCTTGTTATTGGTCCTAAATTTAAGTAGATTGTAATTTCAAGTCCACATCAGATGTGTTGGATGGTTATTACCATTTATAATGTTTGCAACAAAAAATAACAAAGGCAAAAGTCTTTGTCTAAAAGATTTGATAGGAAAGAGTAGTCTAGAGCACACAGGTGTAAATTTGGCATTTTGACTCAAAATGAACTAATCAAATTTATCTAGCCCATAAATTTCATTGCCCCATTGAGGTATACCCTAGCCAAAATCAGAATTTTAATTTCATTTTAACATCATTTTGCATGTTTTAGTGTTTTTGGACCAAATTATGCATTTCAAGTGGAAACTAGCCGAAAACCTGATTAGAGGTTATTAGTGGCTAGTTTTAGGTGTCTATAGTTTACCCCTATTTGGGAAGGCATTGAAAACCATAGGAAAAGTAATGTCTTATTGAAGAATGATAAATGGCCTGTATGCCAAGAAAAAGATGATGACTAAAGAACAAAGCTCCAAATGATTTTGGGAAGCCTATGATGATACTCCCTCAAGGTAGTGGCCATCACAATTTTTGGTGGATGCCCCATCGAAAAGAAACAAGAAGAAAGATAGATTTAAACCATGGTTAATATTAATCCAAATGAGAAAATGCTTGCATGCATTAATGTAAAAAAGATGCTGATATGCCCCAAGGTGGTTATAATCAGGAATAAGAGTCAAAATAATGATTGGATCATATTTGGTTATAATCATTAAGAGGACTTAGATTGGCTAAATATGATTGTGCCCCAATTAGGGTTTATTGTCAAGCATAAATCAAGGATATAAATTTGAATATAGATTAAAGATGAGTGGGTGCAAAGTGATGAAATAGATGAATATAAGAATAATATTGATCAATGTGAATATTTTAGTTGTACCTACCAATGAGGAGATGCACATCCTGAATAGCAATGATACAACTAGAATGGTCATTATGTTAATTTTATCAAGGGTGGGATTAAAGGATTTTCCAAGGTACCATAGAGAAACATCTACAGCTCCATTGATTATAGACCTTCTTGAAGCTAATTTTTATTGTAGCATGTGATGGTAGGCTTCATGATAGAACACCATGAAGACTATCCTAAAATATGCATAAGGATTGACTCCTAATCAAATAAAAACTCAAAAAATAATGCATCAATGATAGAAACCATGATGATAGTGTTGACGAATGAATATGGCTAAAATCAAGAATAATGTGTGCAAGGAATCACCTAATGAACACATATAGACTAAGTCAAGGAAATAGTGTTGAAAGCAAACAAATAGGCAAGTGAATAAACAAATAAATAAACAAACAAAAAACTTGAAATAAATAAACAAATAAAAATCTTGAAAATAAAAGCAAAAGAAAGCATCCTAACAATGATAATGCCCTAGTAAGGTGGATCAAGGATAACTAACTAGGCTTAGACATGACAAATGTTTTTAAATTTTTGAAATTTTATGAATGTTTTTGGAATTTTTTGGTATCTTAACTTGTTAGAGAATGATAAGATACCTGCTCATAAAATGGTGAGAGTGTTTAGATTAGGTTTCTTGTAAAATGGTGAGAGCATATAGAAAATGGGGACTAAGGTGACCTCAACATGAATTGAGCATGACCCTTATAGTCCCAAAATGACCTCAAGCCATAGTAATTCAATCCACATAAAAGGTGGGAAAAAACCAACTATGTCTTAACAAGTTCTCAAATCTAAAAAATGGCTAGTCAAATGAAAACAACAATGGTAAAGTGATGTAATAATGCATGATAAATTAGTGTTCCAACTAGTTTTCCCATATATGGTTATAACTAAGATAAAATGGCATAGGTCAATAATAATAATTTACCCATAGGTGTTTATAATTAGTAGCAAGACTAGTGAGACACTGATTTGCCCATGTATGGTTATAATCAGGCTTACATAAACAAACATGGATAGGATGAAAGATATCTTGCCAAATCAACTATCACACTAATTTTATAGAATGCCATTATAAACATGGATTGGATTGATTATTTAAAATTGATTGTAATCAACCCCAAAAAGGTGTGGAAAAAACCAAATGAACCAAGATCAAAAATAAGATTGGGTAGGATGACTAAAAATAGGCTTTGGTCTAGATAAGAATGGAATGATAGGATGAAATAAAATTTACTAAGGATAATGATGGTCTAGATAGACTGGATAAAATGGTAAGAGGGTTACCCCCGAGTGATGGAATGAATGGTTGGGTACTTTGACAATGTTAAATGGATATGTAACAATGGCAATGGCATGGCAATGAAATGGTATGGTACATGTTTTTGTCTTAGGCATGGTTTTTTATTCTGTTTTTCCTATTGAGATAGAGATGCATATCCTAGTCAACAAATGATACAAATATAATACTTGATCATGATAATTTTTAGCCCACACCTCATTAGAATAGTTTCTTATCAAAAATGGCCTATAGATTTGGTTTCCAGGAATTCTTTTGTGTTCTTCCTTGGTCATTCATTATGATTCCTTCAAGCATCAAGACAAGGTATCTTTATAGCCTCTACAAAGTAAAGTGTAACCATGGATGGTAAACAAGGAAAAATAATGGATGGTAGGTTTGATTTTGAAATGGAATGGTAGATGATAATGGAATTTAGAATGGTGGGGAAATAAATGAAGATCAGGACTTTCAGTCACATGTAATGTTGTTAATGCCATATTTGACATAATTTTAGTTATGGCAGGGTCAAAGACTTAATCTCTCAATAAGACCACCATATATTTCTATTGTTTGATCTTGAGAGTAGACACCATCTAATTAGGCCATAGATAGGAATATATTTTGATTTTATCTTTGATTTTGTCTTCATCAAGTAGTGAAGAACTTTTATGATTAGCTATTAGTGCCTCAAAAAGGTTTTCACCAATGAAGTTGTCTTGATTTTCTTGTAGTGCCTCTGAAAAAGGTTTCAATAAGGAATGTTGACTTCTGACTTTGATTTTCTTCTAGCACTTCTAGAAAGGTCTCCCTAGAAGATATTGAGTTTTGACTTTGATTGTCCCTTAGCACCTTCAAAAAGGTCCCACTACGAGAGTGTTCTTATACTACATGAATGTTGTCTTAGCCTCCTTGCTTTTCTTCAATTACTATGTTTCCATGGATGCAATTCAACAAAGTGTGATTCTATCAATCACAATCAACACTTTTGAGAAATGGAATGTAATTGATATGGCTATTTTGGTTGATGGTAATGGCTTGTGAAATGGTAATGGAATGGGGAGAGGTTTCACAATCCTCATAGAAGATACTAGGAAAACTTGTATCAAATTTGAATTACTCATCCTCGAAAATCATAGAAGGATAAAAAATGTATTTAAATTGATCTACAAGGAATTCATAACTAATGTTGTATTAGCCATGAACATATTCTTATTTTGAATCTGATTCTGACTCAAAGGACTCTAAATCCAATGTTAAGACTGATGTTGATTTGGATTTTGATTTTAAATTTGATGTTAGTTCAATAATAGAACCTGAATATAATTTTGATTCTTCATTTGATGGGTACTCTATTACAATGATGTCTTGTTGAATATTTGGTGTTGGATAAGTAACAACCTATGATGGCATAATGGGCTCCACAAAAACCAGTTTGGTAAAGTGAGATTCTTCTAGGATGGGAAATAGGTCAAGAGATAACTCCTCATAGACTGGCTTGCCAATAGGAAACTATTGAAAAATAGGTGTATGATCGAGGTAATGATTTCCCAAAAGTAGTTATAATCTTTAAGAAGTGAATCAACAAATATTGGCTCATCAGAGTGAGACTCCTTGACAACTGGTATAAGATCAATAGGAAATTTATCATAGGTTGACTTATCATAAATTATTGATTCAATAAAAACATCTCAAATTAGTTGGTTCTCTTGGCCTTCATTTCTAATGAGTTGGAAAATACCAGTTTTAAACATAGTTTCATCTTTGAATGATTGGATGGTTTGAGATTTGGATGGGATTGGTATGAGATGAGGAATGACTTGTGTTTAGATAATGGAAGGGCCTTAGGGAGCATGATTACTTGCATGAGCTAAAGGACAAAGTCTTGAGATGGTAACGATAGGGTGGTGTGGAGCTTGATTTCTCAAAAAATCCAAAGGATAAGGTCCTATAATGGTAATGGTATTCCTTGGAGATTGTCAAGATTGATAGCTCATACAAACCAAAGGATGAGGTCATGGTATGGGAATGGTATTCCTTGGATATTATGGAGCTTGATATCTCACATAATCCAAGTGAGGGTTAGGGGTAGTTGATGATTAGATAAAAAAAGATGTCATGAAACTTCATTACTTTCACAAGCCAAAGCATTCAAGTCTTCCTCATAAACCATATTATCCCAATCATGAGTTGGCTCATAAGATGGTTCTTCACTATCTTCCATGTACTGATTATTATAAAAAGGGTATGGATTCATATCCTAAATAACATTATCTATAGTTGGGTCTTCAAATTCATCTTTACAAGACGTTTCATACCAATCAAGGTCTCAATTTGGATTGTAAGTTTCTTCATGACTTTGTTCTCATGAATGATTAATATGAGGTGGATAAAAATATATCTCACAAACCATATTAGCATCATTAGGGTCTTGAAAAAAGCCATAAAAATCATTTTGTGTGGCCATTATATCATAATTAAAATTGTAAGTGACTCCACTTTAAGTGTATCTATGCATGTCCATGTAAATGATTAAAGCTCTAAAAACAAAAAGACTTAGAGTTCTACAAATTTTGAAAAACTATGTCCAAAGGACAAATGGTTCAAACTTGGTCTAACTTGGTCAGATGGGTGGAGATATATTTCCAAAATGATTTGTCTTATGTCTTGTCATTAAACAACATAACGTCAAATGTCACATGCACAAATGGTAAAGTGTTTGAATAAAAACTAGTATGCCAAAGGTCTACGGCAAAGTGTTCTAAACAAGGTCTAAACTAGGAAAGGGAAAAGTTGAGTTGCTAGGTCTTTTGTCCAAACACAGATTCAAAAGATAGGCTCAAACAAATAGGCATGTGCTAAGACTCTTGTCCAAACAACATCAAAAGATATACTTGATACAAAGGCTGATGTGATTTGATTTAATCTAACAAGTTTGGAAATAACGTTGACATGGACCTAACACACAGAATCAAACATAAACATGATTAGTTAGCATAAGGCATAAGACAAAAGGATCTTTAAAAAAGGCCATGTTCTCCCAAATAAAGGCACAAATAATGATGAGGATAAGTATTAAACAAACAAACCATCAATAGTTTTCAAATTTGGGTAATTGATTAATCGAAGTTATGTAACCTAAAAGGGAAAGATATGTGTATCAACCCTATGAATTAAGGCCCAAACAAAAATTAATCAATTTTTGGATCAAAACTTGACAAGGATAATTGAAAACTGAATGATGAAAACTAGGATTAGACCAAATAGGCTAGACAAGATTAGACATCATGACAACACAAGACAAATGTCTAAATGATATAAACAAAGTGGTTTAAAACACATGGTTTTGATATAATGGTAAACAATTCTTAAAATAAATTAAGCAACCTAATGCTGTAATCATGCTTGAATGATGTGGTCAATATTATGTTTCAAATACTCAAAGGAAAAATAGTTTGACATGATTTGGGAAGCATAACACTACCCTCTGCAACTCAAATGACACACACATAAACAAGTTTAGCAAAAATTTCAAGGCATAAATGTGGTGTAAAATGGCTAGCATAATGCCTCTTTAGACTAAAGAGTGACATATAAATAAATTGATTTTAACCTAGTTTATACACAAACAAACATTTTCTAGTCTCAAAATATACCAAATGAGAAAATGACCCAAAAATACACTAAGTATAATCATCCAAATCCTAGCAAGGGTATGACATGTGGGGTTAACTAAAATATCAAGTTTCAAACATCACTAGGGGAATCAATTGCACAATGACATTCAAACCAAGCAATGAAAAATAAAATCATGGATTTTGGGTTTGTATCACTCAACTTATTACAAAAAGGTCTAGTCCTTTTTTCAACCACTACATATTGGTATTTTCTCAGTGTAGTGCGATGTCTAAAGTGCCACTACATCCTATGTGCAACTCTAAAAGAGCCAAATGAATTCAATGTTGGGAGATGAAACCCCAGGTTAAATCTTCCCTAAAGAACCTTTGGGAGGTGATGAAGTCCCCCTCACAAGCCAAGATGCATAAATAAATAAATCATGAAAGTAGAAAGAATTTAGGGTCATTTTCAAGATCACCCAAACTTTGATGTGTTTTTAGGGAATGCTTTAGATGAATTTATTTCTAAGCCTTAGAACATGCTACTTGTAATAGGAATGGTGATTTTGATTCCAAGGGTTCCCTATAGGGGACAAATAGAAGATCATACATGCAACATTCCTCTTTTTTCCAAGCAAAATTTAACTAAATAACTATTACAAGCAACAATTGACAAGTGTGTTCAATTTTAAACCCAAATAAAGAATTTGGTGGTGTTATTTTTACCCCTTGGTCTTAGTTGTAAACTTTGAAAAACATTCACCAAAAACATCTAAAAATTCCTTGTCAAACACCAAAACAAAGTTTCTAATCAAATTTTAAGCACACAAATAGCATAATGTGATCTAGGAATTTGGCTCAAGAGAGGATGGTTAGTATGGTGTTAGTTCTAAAATGAAATAAACACACTAATAGAATAACATCTCTAAGCCTAGACACTAGAGAGAGCTTATTTAACAAAATCAAATGATAATCACAACTAAAAATCAAGGAATGAAAACACAAGAATTCCTTTCACCTTCCTTGGATGTTTCAAATATCTTTGTAATGGTGGCTTTCTCAACTTGTGCTTCAAGAGGTCTTCTTCAATGGAGTGTGGCTACCTTCATCTCCTTTTGACACCTTTGGCTTGTGGTTTTGCTTGTCTTAGAATCAATTTGGCATGGTAACACTAGTTGCTTGAAGTTTTTGTAACCAACCCTGCATTATAACTTTACATAAATTAAGGTTATAAAAGATGTTGTGAGGCCTCCTATTTATAATTTTAATTTTTTTTATTAGAATCATCCTCAACCATCCATCTCAAGATTGAGATGTGTGGTTGAGGATTAATTCAATTTTTGGAATTAAGTTTGTAATTATCCTCATCATGGCATTGGAAGAATAAAAAATTATGAGGCATGGAGGGTATGAATCCTGATATTTGTGGCATTAATGGCCTAGGGATGTCTTCCCAATAAATGAGGTCACTTGATGATGCAAATATTCAATATTCATTTCTAAAAAAAAAATATTCAACAATTTTCCATGGAATTACTAATTAGGCCTTGATTTGGGTTAATTAGCTCTTAAGAATGATTAAGCACTTTATGCACAAATTACTCAAATTGATTAGAATGCCTTGTTATTAGTCCTAAATTTAACTGAATTGGATTTGGAAGTCTATGCCAAATGTATTAGATGTGTATTCCCATTTAGAATGTTACCAATAACAAATAAAAAAGGCACAAGTCTTGTGTAAAATATTTGATAGGAAAGATAAGTTCGTAGCATGTAGGTGCAAATTTGGAATTTTGACTCAAAATGAACTGATCAAAGTTAGCTGGCCCATAAATTGCATTGCCCCATTTTGAGATACTCTGGCCAAAATCAGCATTTGAATATGTCATTTTCACATCATATTTTATTTTTTAGTGTTTTTAGGCCAACTCATGCATTTCAGGTGGAAACTAACCAAAATCTTGAGTGAAGGTTATCAACAGCCATTTTTAGGTGTCTATATAAAGAAGTCTCTTCCATTGGTACTCTTCATATCATCTATACTTTTAACCCAATCTACATCTATGTAGGATATCAAATTTAAATTATTACTTCTTAGATATCACAATCCATACTCCATGGTCCCCTTGAGATACCTAAGTATCCTTTTAAATGATTATAGATTATTCTCCTTTGGATCTGCTTGAAATCTCTCCAAAAGACCTACTACTTGCATTATGTTAGGTCTATAGGTAGTGGTGCATAACAAACTTCCATTCATTGACCTATATGGTGTATGATTAACCTTTGAAGACTAATCTTCCTTACTCAACTTATATCTTGTGAGCATTAGTGTACTAAATACCTTGCAATCCTCCATTTCAAACTTCTTCAACATCTCTCTTATGTACTTAGGTTGTGAGATGAATATGTCTTTTGTAGATTGTGTGACTTGTAACCCAAGAAAAAATGATAGTTCTCTTGGCATGGACATCTTAAAATCTTTCTTCATCACCTCTAAAAATTCCTTTGTCATGTTATCATTATTTACACCAAAGATGATACCATCCACATAGACAACTAAAATCAATTGATGGTCATATTTAGTCTTGATGTATAGATTATTATCTACAGCTCCTCTTTAGAATCCTTGATCCAAAATATAATGTTCTAACCTAACATACCAAGCTCTATGATCTTTATTTAGACCATAGAGATATTTATTTAATCTATAAACATAGTCTTTATCATCTGATAGTGAGAACCCTTTAGGTTGCTCAATGTACACTTCTTCCAAATTCACACTCAAAAAGGCATATTTGACATACATTTGGTATACCTTGGATCTTATAAACCCTGCATAATCTAGAAACAATCTAATGGTCTCCAATATTTCTATTGGTGAAAATGTTTCCTCAATGTCTACTCCTTCAACTTGTGCATATCCCTTACGCATGAGTCTAGCCTTATTCCTAGTAACTTCTCCATATTCATTCAACTTATTTCTAAACACCCATTTTGTTATAATGGCATTCTTGTCTTTAGGCCTATGAACTAATTCCAAAGTCTCATTATTTTATATTTGGTCTCACTTCTCATTCATAACACCTATCTAAAAATTTTCCTTGCTTGCTTATGTAAGATTCTTAGGTTTAATATTTGATAATAGAGCATTCTCTTGATTTATATTACTTACCAATCTTCTCCTAGTTTTTATACCTATAATCTTGTTGCCACTATCTATAAATTTAGGATGGTATCTATGAATCTATCATGAGGGTCCTTTTGAGTTATATCTATGTTCAATTTCTTATTTCTCCTCATCAATCTCTATATTCTCCTCTTTATTCATAAAGTCCACATTATGTAAAGTATTCTTTGACTGTGAGTGAGATTTATTTGTCTCATCAATCATCACATTGGTGCCTTCCACTATATTTTGTAGATATATTTTTTATAATATCTAGGCTAAGATCATTAATGAGTATAATAAGAATATGTCTTCATCAGATCTAAAATCAAACTTACCCAAGTATCCATCATCTCTTTTGATGAAACATTTGATACCAAACACTCTAAAGTGTTTTAAATTTTTAGGTATGCCATTTCATATTTTTTAAGGAGTATTGTTGTCATTTGTCCTTATCTATCCCATATTCAAAATCTAGACATTAGTGCTTACTACCTCTCTCCAATAGCCATCAGATAATATATACTAATTCAATATAGTTCTAGTCATGTCTTGAATTATCCTATTCTTCCTTTCTACTACCCCATTCTACTGAGGTGTTTTAGCTACTATGAATTGTCTCCTTATTCCATGAACCTCATATAAGTCATCAAACTCATTAGAACAAAATATCCTCCTCTATCAGATCTTAGACACTTGATCTTCCAATTATTATCATCCTCAACAAGAGCTTTGAATACCTTGAACTTGTCAAGAGCTTCTAATTTATTTTAGAATTGAAAACTAAGTCATTCTTGTGTAATCATCAATTACTAACATTAAGTATCTATCTACTTGAATGATTTGAAATCTTATAGGCCCATAAATATCAGTGTGCATTAACTCTAAGGGTATTTTAGTAGAGTATTCTTTGGACTTGAGCCTTATTCTAGTTTTCTTACACTATTATGATTATTGAAATGTATGTTTGTATATTTGATGATATTAGGCATGTTAATCATAGACTTTTTAGTTTTAATACTAACTAGGTTATCAAAGTTTAGGTGACCTAGTCTTTTGTGTTATAGCCAAATTTCATCTATCTTGGTGATGAAACATTTTTCCTTCTCAATCTCATACAATACATATAGGTTTTTATCAATCCTCTTTGAATTGAAAATTAGCCTTCCTGATTTGGCTCTCCTTATCTCACATCCTTTGTAATGAAATGTTAGTGTGTGTCCTTGATTACACATTTGACTCACACTAATTAGGTTATGTTTCAGACCTTCCACATACAACACATTTTGTGTCTTGGTCTTTCAATTCTCCAAACTCAAGATACTCTTGCCAATTATATTGGTAGTTGTGTTGTCTCCAAACCTTAGTATTCTTATAGAATTTTTCTTCAAAGATATGAACTTGTTCCTATCTCCTATCATGTGACTTGTGCAGCCACTATTTATATACCATTTCATGCCTTTCATACAATCCTTTTTGGTCTTTTGTTCTTCCTTGGCAAATATTCCATCTTTCTTCTTGAGATTAATTTTATTTGTCCTATATTTCTTTAGATTCTATACCAATTTTTTATCCTTATTATGCATCTTATAGATTTTTTATATAAGAATGTTGTAATGTGTCTTATGTTGTGACAAATATATCAAACAACTTTTATCTACTTACCATAGTTCCATGATGACTTATTATTTATAGAATTGGGTTTCTTAATTGATATTATCATGTTAATACTATTGAGTTATTCTAACTTCTCATGCTATCTCTCAAACTTTCTCAAAAAATTTATGAGTTGTTCATGCTCAATTTTCAGTGAATCTAGCTCTATCTTCAACTGGTCATACTCAACTTCATTTGACATACACCTTGTGTTGACCTCTTCTAACTAACTCCTAAGATATCTAATATAATCATTTTGATGTTTATAATCATTAAGTGTACTTATGATCTCAGCTTCAAGGTCTACTTTAGATTTTCCTTCTTCACTATCATAGTAGACTTATTCATTATACATGTTGTCTTCTTTGTGTTAATCACAAGACATTATTGTGCTTCTTAGGACCACCTTAAAGTTGTTAGACTTGACATAAAGGACCAATATCTCATACCAATTTTTTTAAGCACAATGAATGATGGGGGTGGGTGAATCAATCTTCAAAACTATTACAATCTTTACCTTATCATTCATTAACTGTCAGTAATATAGTAAGCTAAAAACACATGAACATGAGAAAATAACATAACACACAAAACACTTATTTTAGTGGGAAACCCTCAAGTGGAAGAAAAACCATTGATTATGAAAATATAATATTGTGCTATAAGTCAAACATCAATATTTAGTGAATCACCAACTTCATTTGGAGCACCAACCCTAACTAGTCAAGCACCAACTTGACTAGGCTTTAACAAGAACCCACTTACAAGGAGGAACTAACTCCATAGATTAATTAGAAAAAAATTAGAAACATTAAAAAATATATCATCTTAAAAAAAAATTATTTATCATATAATATATTATGATATTCATCTTTATCTCTCCTCACAAACCTAGCCTTCTCAAACTATTCTCTAGCCTTCTTTGCTTGATTAACCCTCTTCTTGACATGGTTAGGTCAAATGACCTTGATAATCATCTATAGTGCCACTATAATATCTTCATGATAGTTTATTTTTACCCTCTTGATGGTATAAAATACCTTATTTATCGATTAGAAGTTTTATCTCATTGGCTTCAACATTCATACTCTCACTTTGGATAATTAGGCATATTAGGCCTTGTTCTTATACTAGGGTCTTGCTCATACACCTACTGGTAGGCCATACACATTTTACCACTATAATTATCAATTAAATTTGACTTATAACATGTAATAAATATTAACCAAACATTAAAATAGGTCAGTCATAGAATATAAGACCAATGACCCCTTTTAGGCCTTAAGGAGACCTAATTCAATTAGGGCTTCATTAATACACATTACCCTTTAAACACCTTTAAACACTCTAAAAATTATAAAAATATAGGAATGTATAATATTATAATTTAATATACTCATAAAAATATCATATTGGGTCTATGACACCTTTTAGTACCAACCATCACTTTAACCATGCCATTAACATTGTTCATAATTAGGCCTATGCATACCCAAAAAGTTTATCTTGAACAACTAAACCAAAAACAAAATATTGTAAAAAAAATAATGGAAAAAATCATATACACAAAATGCTCATAACCTTATGGTCATCACCATGTGCATTAGACCTCATATATCAAGGCAAAAGTGCTCAGAGCCTTCTCTACAAGTAACTTAAAATTGCCAATAACCTTCAAAACACAATCATGGAAACAATGATCTAGCACTTATATAATCACTTTAATAAAATTAAAATGAATATAAATAATATTAAAACATCATAATAACCATTAAAATAAATATATCATAATCTATAATGGTAATATTAGTCTTATAGACCAATCTCATGACTTTATTGTACATAGACCTTAGTGAGTTAGACAAGTCAATTTGAGAGAAATTTTATGCTATATAAAACCATATCCAAATATACTACACAATAGTGACATGTGTTTTAGGTCATTAAAAAAATCCCATACATTTGGATCCATTCCTAATCCATGAAAATACATCCCTAATCTCATTCCCACTTCTGCCCCATTTTCTCATTATTTGCACCATTAGGCATTCTAGTGATAGGTCAACTTACATGACTAGTTATATTAGGTTTGTAACCTAATAATAAATAACCATGGACATAATATATAAGTATCAATATTCAACCTCCATCCATTTATCAATATTGACTTAGTAAACCCTACCTACTATAGCAAATTTCCAAGACACAAGGCTTTTCCTCTAGGGTCCATTCACTAACATGACAAACCAATGACACCTAGAGATACCTAGGAGAGAAAAATACATTATAAAATCATATAAATAGGTCATGAAATATAATATGAGACATTTTTATCATATCTTCCATATTGGGTCAAAGTTAGGATTTTATAGAGGTTTAAACTACCTTATAGTCTTAACGATCATTCATAAAGCTTAGGCCTTTAATATAGAAAAATTTGCCTAGAAAATTGAGATATGAACCTTCCCCATATATCACTAATGGATTTTTTTTATCATGAATAGGTTACACATGCCAATGAGTACATTAAATTTCTTCTTGGGTTGAGAATCCTTTATTCTATGCTCATAGGAAACCTCAAAACCACATTTCATACCTTTGATTATATACTATGACCTTAGACTTGGTCAAAATACCTAAAAAAAATGGCATACCTTTTTCAATGCTCATTTATCCATTCTTACCTTGGAAAATGATATTGATACCCCATTAGGCTACCATTTCTCTCTTTTCTCTCTAAGCTTTTGATTTGTAGGTCATATTAAGCCTTGAAATAGACCTTCTAACTATTGTCCAAAAAATATCCACCTCACTCACATGTTAAATCAACATATTACATTATCTACCATTTATTTTAATACTTCATAAGCATTTCCAACACCTCATGACCTCTTAATAGGTTAGGAAGAATCTAGAACTAGTTTATTTGCATGCTAGTCCTATAGGGTCTAACCCTATAGACTCACCTTGAAGATATCTCAAGTTATCTAATGCTTCATATACATGACCAAGTTTCCTAAAAAATCCTCTTATGATTATGCCCATCCATATTACTATTCCACCATACTCCTTAATGCACAACACTAGGCATCCTATGTATAAGCCTTCTCAACTCTCCTCCTAGGTTCAAACACTTGACAACCTTGACCACTGATCTTGAAACATTATTTGATGATTATATACCTTTATTACGTGGATTATAAGTTTTTTAGACAATTTCATACCTCTCAGAGATGAAATAAAATAAACTTACTATTAAATGGCCTCATACCTCGTGAACAACCTTTGACATCAATGGCAACATCAATGCCAAGTATCAACAATAGAAACAATGCT
Organism: Torreya grandis; assembly: GCA_037957365.1. Taxonomy (NCBI): domain Eukaryota; kingdom Viridiplantae; phylum Streptophyta; class Pinopsida; order Cupressales; family Taxaceae; genus Torreya; species Torreya grandis. The sequence continues at coordinate 2,570,982 of JARHVA010002420.1, forward strand.
CAATAGAACCAAGTCAACTGATACATAAATCTAGTGATGTTTGATGATGTAATAAATTAAAACCTATAAACTTGGAAGGATTGAGTGATTTAGTCACCTCAATCATACCAAAAAATGAACCTAATATTGTAGTATATTGGCTCAATACAATCAGTAAAAGTCCAAACTGGTGGGTGATGACAGTCCATAGAAGTGTTTAAAATATGAAACTAAATTGATTTTAAAATTTTAGGTGTAAATTTCATAGCATATGCAGCCTAGATATGTATCTTACTAAAAATGTGTATGATAATGGTACCAATGTATAGAATTCTACCACAAATGTGTATTTGAATAATATAATTATGTTATTATAAGTGTGGATAATATATTTCTTAAACATTACCCCATTGTATATTTTAATCTAAGAACTAGTGTATATGTGTGGATAAAATTGAATGCATATTAGATATGTCTCATGCTGAAACTATGTATAACAATGGTACTAATGTATAAAATTCTACCACATATATGTATCTAAATAATATAATTGTGAAATTTGGCCAATTTTAAAACTATGTAAGTGTAGATAACATGTTTTCAAAACATTCCCCCATTGTATATCTTAATCTAATAAATGGTTTATATGTGTGGAGAACATGTTTCCAAAACATGACCCTACTATATATCTGAATTTGAAAATTAGTGTATGTGTGGAGAACATGTTTCAAAAACATGCCCCAACTATAATATGAGTCTAGTGAACTATGAAAAATGTGGAATCCATGCCTTTATGCATGCCCCACTAATATTCCCCCCCATTTTTATGTGAGTGGAAGTATAAACTAGTAGTGACCTTACCTCAAAAAGATAAGATAACTATATAATCTATGTATGAACCATGTAGAATGTATAAAGAATATGTCTAGGTATTTATGTCATTGAACTATAAAGAATGTGATCACACCAAGTCCTAAGATGCATGATCTGAATCATGAAAACATATAGATAGTAATAGTACAAGCTCAATAAGTAATCAAGTACACACACAAGAGAACTCAAAAGTAAGCTTCAAATAAGGGGCATGTTCAAATGCCTCACATTCGAAGGGACATGACTTATTCATATGTCTAAAAATCAAGGAATGACATATTCAAATGTTAAAATGTAAAAAATGACATATTCAAATGTCAAAGAGGAAAATAAAGGCATAAGAGATGTAAAAAATGAAGCATATTCAAATGATCAAACAAGAAAAACAAGATAAGCAAGGAAGTGCATAAAGAAAAGTATAAGCAACTAGTGTAAACATATCATACTAGTCCCTAGGTATATATGTTAGTAAAATATGTTAAGTACATATAATATCAAGTACACTATGAAATATATAAGCATGGATAAAGGCATGTGTAAGTACATAAAATCAAACATGATAATATAAAGTGACCATAAAATGATATAAATTAGATGTATCATGATCAAAGAAGTGGAAGCCCATAATCTCCATATGACATGAGTAGAGGGAAGGCCCAACATCTTAAAGTGCATAGTTCATGTATATGTGTATATTTGTATCACACTCAAAGGATGCATGAAACATATGTATATATAAATAAATTATATGATATCCACTAACATGTAACTAATGACATAGATGCCAAGGAGCTAATAAAACATGCAAATGCTGAAAATATTTTTGGATTTGTTTGAAATATTTAAAAAGAAAATACTATCCTATGATGTTAAGATGAGATCAGAATCTATGAGGAGTGGTGAGCACATAACCTATCTTGAATAAAATGTTTCATATGTGAGCATAGCATAATAAAAAAGTGTATCATGTGCTTTTGGTAAGTTTGTACTTGGTATATTTGGTTTGCATTTATCTACATTTAGTTTCTCATTATTTGGTGATAGATTTAATTGATAGGTATCAAGTCTTATATGTATGAATATATTACGTGGTATGTTACCATGAAGATCATAACATAGTTTGTTGAAAATTTCATCTAAATATTATTTACCATCTATATGAGCAATGAATTTGGCATGATTTTTACAAAAACTTGTATTTGCCTTATTTTTAACCACATTTGGAACTTTATATTTTTCAAATTTCTCTTACTTTTTGATTTTTTTGTTATAAATCCTAGTTCATATATTTGATCTGACCATTTCTCTTTTTGTGATGATATATTTTATATTTGTGCTTTATTATTTGACCTATTATCATTTTTAGGTTCTTATTCCTTTATATTAGCCAAATGTATATTTGAATGATTTACATTAGTATTTCTAATATGGGCCAATCCTTGTCAATCATTCTAATTATGTTTGGTAATAGGATGAGTGATACCTTAGGAATATTTTCCCAATACTTGACCATGATAACCAATTTTTTTAATATTTCTTTCTAAAACCATATTATTTAAAAAACTAAGTATAATTATTAAGAGGTAAACTTTTATCTTTTTCTTGATTTGATTTATCTTTTAGAACATTTTCTTGTTCTAAATTTGATATTTCAAATTGATTTTGCTTTGAATTTTTATTTGGTAACCACATTTTATATTTTTATATTTGTGGTTTAGGAAAGTTACTCATAATGTGAGTGGTGTGTTTGGTTGATGTATCAATGATATGATCACCACTAACTTTGTGACTTTCTATTTTTCTTTTCAATTCAAAAAAAATGTATGATGCAAAAAATTATATGATATGTACAATATTATTTAGAGTGCCTTATAAGATGTGGATAAACTAATTTGAACACTTTATCTTGAAACATTTCTCTTAGGATTTCTCTTGTAATATTAGTATTAGTTTGCTCACTTTTTGAATCACTTGTTTTAGTTTTATTATATTTTATCTTTTCATTTAGATGTGAAACCTTTTTTGGTGCAACATTGGTAGATGAAGATGAAAACACATGATTAACACTACCATGTGTTGCATTCTATAGGTATGTAATCTATTTTCAAAATAATGTAATCTTTAAACATAAATTATTTTTCTCTCTTTTATTGAATTTATCATAAGGATACATTGATCTTTTAGGGATTCATATGAAAAAACCCTAGGTACCTCGAATTGAACATGCATACATATACCATATAGTTTACCCATTGAAGGAGTGATAGCATGGACGTAGTTATTAGGATGATAGATGTCACCATCCTTAAGGGTAGGAGGAAGAGGCCCAATACTACTACAATAATATTTGTAAAGACAACTTAAATTTTAATTTTATTTTGAAACCCTCTCATTATATTGATCAAGTTGGTTACTCATTTTAATTGATTTCATTAGACATGAAATACAAAAACTAACAACTACCATGATGTAATATAAAATTTAGTAGTTAAGAGATATATCCATATTAAACATTTTGATACTAAAATGAAATATTATTTATAACTTGTGAAATCTTATTAAATAAGAAACCAAAAATCAAAAATAGAGAAATAGGAAACCCTAGATAAATATCTATGGTTTTAGATATCAGAGATCAGGTTCATCAAATGTTTAACCCTAAAATATAGATTAGGGAATGTAGGTTTAATGGGGTAGAGATAACCTTGGGCAAAATATGGTATACTATCTCTAAATCGGTCCAATTGATTGAAAAACTCAAAAAAACATATACTAACTTTATTATGATGATATATGCTAAAAATAGGAATTAAAACTATGATAGATATTTCAATGATGATGAAAACAAGATAATTAGTTGGTTTTAATACTAATACAAATCTAGATTTAGAACAAGAAGAAAGTATATTAGATTTAAATTCTAGATTAGGTTTTTGATTTTGTAAATTATGCATTTATAGCTATAGACACAGACCTAGGATGGTTGTATCACCACTTCTATCTGACTTAGATGTAGGTGTCCAATATGAAATACCTAATAAAATTGGATGTGATCACATGGATTATTCTAGGTTATATTTCATATTTGATCTATTCCATTTAGGTTTGTATAATGGACTATCACTCATTGTCAAATGATAAAACCCTAATTCTTCATCTTCATATTGACTATGGGAAATATGGGTTAGTGGGCAAATCGTGTAGAGATTATTCAAATACCCCTATATCAATAATCATTGCCTACATATCCAATACTCTAAAGAGGTACTTATACTTATGTATCTATCCCATACATGTTTGATTGTGTGTGTATTATGAAATGTGTGATAAGAAAGTACATAGAGTGACCTAGCTTGTAACTTGGTATATTTGGCTCATAAGATGGTCCTTCAATTATTTATAACTTTATATGTGTTATCCCCATGACTGATATGGAAATAAGAGAAAATAGGGAAGCTTTTATCACTTTAATGCTTGATTTAATTCCTATGGTAAATTTCCTAATGAGAGCTAATAAGTTGTTAGGATTTTTCTAGGTGAGGCATGAATAAGGATTTATCATGTATTTATACTAATACCTTTGATAAATATCTCACATTAAATAACTTTGGCTAAATATTAGAATATGTTTCAGTTATAAATTAGATGAAATTAGGGAACTAGAAACCTATGTTAGCGGTAGGACGCTTATATTGACATTGACATCTGATTGAGACACAAGGGTTTGAGTAAATAAAAAGTAAGCATAGGTTTATAAATTGTATAAATAAAAGATAGGTAGGTTTATAGCATTTTGAGTATGATAAAAGGTCTGAGTCATTATAATAACATTGATTAGACTAAGATGTAAGTAATAGGCACACATAAATAGTTTATGTGAGCCTTTTAATAGTAGGAAGGGTCTATAAGTTGAAGGTACATCCATCAAATTTATTTTCCAAGTGTACAAGATTGAGTGTTATATAATGTACAAATAACATATACACAAAGCACATGATATAAAAGGTGGAAATACACAAGTTTAATGGTAAGTATTTGCTCACTTGGATTAATCAAAAATAAAATTTATTTGATCTATATTAGACCCCATGTGCATAAAACATGATCATGACATCTCTCTATTTAGAACCTAAGTATTTAATTTGGTATAGGTGGTTTTATTCTTAAAATAATATTAATAATAAATGTTCTCATGTTAACTGGTCCTTTTTTATTAGTCTATAGATGCACTATCATAACATCTCAAATAATTACTTTAGTCATTTATCAAAGTTATGACAAATAATTAATATTAAGGATTATATTTATAATTCTATAATTTATCCTTACACGCTTCTATAATAATAATAAAGGTTCTCATGTTAATTCTAGAAACTTGTGTTGAAGGGAAGACGCTTATATTGACATTGACATCTGATTGGGACACAAGTGTTCGGGTAAATAAAAGATAGGCATAGGTATATAAATTGTATAGATAAAAGATAGGTAGGTTTATAGCATTCTGAGTATGATAAAAGGTCTAAATCATTATAATAACATTGATTAGACTAAGAGGTAAGTAATAGGCACACATAAACAGTTTATGTGAGCCTTTTTATAGTAGGAAGGGTCTATAAGTTGAAGGTACATCCATGACATTTATTTTCCAAGTGTACAAGATTGAGTGTTATATAATATACAAATAACATATACACAAAGCACATGATATAAAAGGTGGAAATACACAAGTTTAATGGTAAGTATATGCTCACTTGGATTAATCAAATATAAAATTTATTTGATCTATATTATACCCCATGTGCATAAAACATGATCATGGCATCTCTCTATCTAGAACCTGAGTAGTTAATTTGGTATAGGTGGTTTTATTCTCAAAATAATAATAAAGGTTCTCATGTTACCTGGTCCATTTTTATTAGTCTATAGATGCACTATCATAACATCTCAAATAACTAATTTAGTCATTTATCAAAGTTATGATAAATAATTAATATTAAGGATTATATTTATAATTTTAGAATTTATCCTTAAACGCTTCTATAATAATAATAAAGGTTCTCATGTTAATTCTAGAAACTTGTGTTGGGGATAAGACACTTATATTGACATTGACATCTGATTGGGACACAAGTGTTCAGGTAAATAAAAAATAGGCATAGGTATATAAATTGTATAGATAAAAGATAGGTAGGTTTATAGCATTTTGAGTATGATAAAAGGTCTGAGTCATTATAATAACATTGATTAGACTAAGAGGTAAGTAATAGGCACACATAAATAGTTTATGTGAGCCTTTTAATAGCAGGAAGGGTCTATAAGTTGAAGGTACATCCATGACATTTATTTTCCAAGTGTACAAGATTGAGTGTTGTATAATGTACAAATAACATATACACAAAGCACATGATATAAAAGGTGGAAATACACAAGTTTAATGGTAAGTATCTGCTCACTTGGATTAATCAAATATAAAATTTATTTGATCTATATTAGACCCCATGTGCATATAACATGATCATGACATCTCTCTATCTAGAACCTGAGTAGTTAATTTGGTATAGGTGGTTTTATTCTCAAAATAATAATAAAGGTTCTCATGTTACCTGGTCCATTTTTATTAGTCTATAGATGCACTATCATAACATCTCAAATAACTACTTTAGTCATTTATCAAAGTTATGACAAATAATTAATATTAAGGATTATATTTATAATTTTTGAGTTTATCCTTACACGCTTCTATAATAATAATAAAGGTTCTCATGTTAATTCTAGAAACTTGTGTTGGGGGTAAGACGTTTATATTGACATTGACATCTAATTGGGACACAAGTGTTTGGGTAAATAAAAAATAGGCATAGGTATATAAATTGTATAGATAAAAGATAGGTAGGTTTATAGCATTCTGAGTATGATAAAAGGTCTGAGTCATTATAATAACATTGATTAGACTAAGAGGTAAGTAATAGGCACACATAAATAGTTTATGTGATCCTTTTAATAGTAGGAAGGGTCTATAAGTTGAAGGTACATCCATGACATTTATTTTCCAAGTGTACAAGATTGAGTGTTATATAATGTACAAATAAAATATACACAAAGAAAATGATATAAAAGGTGGAAATACACAAGTTTAATGGTAAGTATATGCTCACTTGGATTAATCAAATATTAAATTTATTTGATCTATATTATACCCCATGTGCATAAAACATGATCATGGCATCTCTCTATCTAGAACCTGAGTAGTTAATTTGGTATAGGTGGTTTTATTCTCAAAATAATAATAAAGGTTCTCATGTTACCTGGTCCATTTTTATTAGTCTATAGATGCACTATCATAACATCTCAAATAACTACTTTAATCATTTATCAAAGTTATGACATTTAATTTTAATTAAGGATTATATTTATAATTCTAGAATTTATCCTTACATGCTTCTATAATAATAATAAAGGTTCTCATGTTAATTCTAGAAACTTGTTTTGGGGGTAAGACGTTTATATTGACATTGACATCTAATTGGGACACAAGTGTTTGGGTAAATAAAAAATAGGCATAGGTATATAAATTGTATAGATAAAAGATAGGTAGGTTTATAGCATTCTGAGTATGATAAAAGGTCTGAGTCATTATAATAACATTGATTAGACTAAGAGGTAAGTAATAGGCACACATAAATAGTTTATGTGATCCTTTTAATAGTAGGAAGGGTCTATAAGTTGAAGGTACATCCATGACATTTATTTTCCAAGTGTACAAGATTGAGTGTTATATAATGTACAAATAACATATACACAAAGCAGATGATATAAAAGGTGGAAATACACAAGTTTAATGGTAAGTATATGCTCACTTGGATTAATCAAATATAAAATTTATTTGATCTATATTATACCCCATGTGCATAAAACATGATCATGGCATCTCTCTATCTAGAACCTGAGTAGTTAATTTGGTATAGGTGGTTTTATTCTCAAAATAATAATAAAGGTTCTCATGTTACCTGGTCCATTTTTATTAGTCTATAGATGCACTATCATAACATCTCAAATAACTACTTTAATCATTTATCAATGTTATGACATTTAATTTTAATTAAGGATTATATTTATAATTCTAGAATATATCCTTACATAGAGAAGACATAAATGAGAATAACATGACTAACCTATTCTTTCAAAAGGTCAAGGATAAAATCCAACTTGATTTTTACATTTTACTATAGTGTTTATTTTTAAAGGCATGCAATTTGCATGCTAGGTTGATTACAAATATTTTGTCAAAATAAGGGCTTTCACTCATGGTCATAAACACAATTTCACAACAGCATAATTTATACAACTTAAAAAATTGACCCCTCAAAAAATTATAGAGAAGAGTGATAAAGGGTATTCTTTTTTCTATGATGCAAAATAGAGAAAATGACATGATTATGCCAAAAATAAGTATTTCTACATTGAATGAGCTAATGAAGATGATGAGGCCATGAATGAGGGTATGGAAGAACTAGAGGAGGAATATGAATATTTTCACCCTAATATCTCTTGTGATTCACTTTTAGGTATAAGCACTCTTCAAAATATTAAGGTGGTAGGCATCCTCAAGAAATAAAATATGACTATGTTTTTTACTTAGGAAGTACACATACTTTCATTAGCAATAAGTTGGCTACTTGTTTTTACTATTTTACTTATCCATCTCTAAAAGTTCAAATCATGTTTGTAAATAGTGTTATAGTCAATTGTTCTAAAAAATTCCATAATATTAAGATTACCATGGGGGACTACTTGATTTATTATCCTATGTTTAGTGTTACCATGGGTGGGCCTGACATTGTTTTGGGAGTATAATGTCTTGTGACTTTTGGCACAATTATATGGATTTATAAGAATTATTCATGTAATTTCATTATGAAGGTAAGACATTTTAACTATGTGAATTATATAAATAGTTCCCCAAATGGTTATCTCACATTAGATGATGAATATTCATAACAATGGGATGAAGGATTTATAGCATGATTATTTTCCATATAAGTTTAACCAACAAATGTGTCTACACATATTGATTTAAAAATTATTCTTGATGGCCACCCAATAATTTTTGGATTAATGCCAAAAGGCCTACCACCAATCATTTAAAATTATCATGGAAACAAAATGATTCTAGGTAGTACACCACATAACATAATACCATATAGGTATCCACATTCATAGAAATGTGAAATTGAAAATATGGTATAGGAGATGTTAGAGGTAGGTATTATTTGACATAGCCAAAGTGAATATTCATCCTTAGTGGTTATAGTATGGAATACAAGTGACACTTGGAGGATGTACCCCAACTATAAATAACTAAATAAGTACACCATGATGAGGATATCATCATTTTGGGTATCATTAAATTTGGATCATCATTCTAGGTATCATCTAATTTATATTAGATATGAGAATATCCCTAAAACCTATTTCAAATCTCATGAAGGCTATTATGTGTTTATGGTCATGAATTTTGGTCTCACAAATGCACCATAAAATTTTTAGAGTTTGATGAATACTATTTTTAGGCCATTTTAAAGGAATTTTTTGTTGGTGTTTTTTGGTGACATCCTAATCTACAACTAAACTTGGGAAGATTAAATGAATCATGTGAAATAGGTAATATAAGTTCTAGAACATTATCAAATTTATATAAAAACTTGAAAATGTGATTTTTTATTTTATTAGGTTGAGTATTTTTGTCATATTATTTCAAATGGAGCAAAACTTATCCCTAATAAGATTAATCTATGATGGATTGGAAAGTGTCAAAGAATCTCGAGAACCTTTATTGATTTTAGGGGCTAATAGGTTACTATCATAGATATATAAAAAATTATAGAAACATAGAATCTCAATGCACAACACTTTTTAATAAATATTCCTTCCATTGGAATTAACTACATAACAAATCATTTGAGAATATGAAAGAGGCTATGTTAGCATTCTAGTTTCGGCATCCCCTAATTTTTCCAAAACATTTATTATTGAATATGAATCTATCAGGATATGGCATGGGGGTCATATTCATGAAATAAAGAATAAAAATTGAATTAAATAGTAATAAATCCAAGGGAAAAAACAAACTCAAGTGAATCTATCAAAAATATATGAAGGTTATCCTTCATGTAGTCAAGTAATGGAGACCTTATCTAAGGGGTAGACACTTTCAGGTAAAGACTTATCATGATAGTCTAAGATACTTTTTGGATAAATGATTTTAAATATAAGAACAAAAAAAAAAGGTAATTAGAATGTATGACATTAGTTTTAAATATTATATAAGAAAGGAAAATAAATGTGGTAGAAAATTCACTTTTAGGAGTGATGAATTAGTTGAGGGCATTGTTATGTGCACCAACCATTTGGAAAGTAGATTGGTTAGAAGAAGAGAGATAAAAATTGGAGAATTACATGGATAAAAAAGTCTTGATTTAAAATATTTATCATGGTTTGTGTGTTTTTTAAACATTTAGTTGAAAGGGAACACATTATGGTATAACTATAAACTGTACCTATGGAAGTATTGTGTCCTCAAACACAAGATCATTCAGGAGCTTCATACATCTATGATAGGGGAAATAATGATTTTTAAAGACATGTAATTAAATAAATAAAGATTTATTTTGGGAAGGAATCAAGGAATATATATATATGTGTATATATATATATATATATATTATATATATATATATATATATATATATATATATATATATATATATATATATATATATATATAAAGTGTACGGTTTGTCAACAAAAAAATGAGAAAAAATTAAGAAATTAGGGTTTATGCAACCATTATCCATCCCTAGCTAATGATGGGAGGAGGTTTCTATGGATTTCATTATAGGGTTGCCAATTTTTAAGGTTAAAATTTAATAATGGTATTTTTGGATAGGATCATAAAATATTCTCATTTTTGTTCCATATCATAACTATTTTTAGACAATATAGTAGCTACTACTTTTCTCAATACAATTCAAAAGTTGCATGGTATTCCCAAAATCATTGTAAGTGATTGTGATCCTATGTTCACCAATAACTTTTAGATTAAGTTATTTAAATTTTTGCATAATAATTTGGTTCATATATCATCTTATAATCCTTAATATGATGGGAAAAAGAGGTTAAAAATTATTATAAGGGTATCTTTATTGTTTTATATCAGATAAATAGGAACGTTGGGTCAATTGATTACCACTAGAAAAATGGTGGTAAAAACCTTCCATACATATTCTAAATGTATCACTTTATGGATATTTATGTATATAATCCCCCATACATCATATCATCTTTGAAGGTGCAACCCAAGATTAGATCTTTGAATAACACATTCAACATCAACATGAGGTACAAGATAGCTTAAGTTTAGTAATGGCACATAATAGAATGAAGCAAAAAGATGATCAAAGCCATGGTGAGAGACATTTTATTATTTATGATTTGTTATTTGTGTAATTTAATCCATATAATTAAATTTATTTGAATTAATATAAAAAGGATAACACACTTTATCATAAGAATTAAGACCTTTATTAGATCCTATAAAAAATGGATAGTGTGGTATACAAGATTGAGTTACCACAATCCACTTGAATAAATAAGGAATTTCATGTATGTTTATTGGAATCAGGTTATTAGATAGATATTTTTTACCCATAATGAGTTAATTAAAAAGTATGAACAAGGTAGGGTCATTATAGAACCTGAGGATATACTTTCACAGATGCACAAAAAGGTTAAAAACAAGAGAGATTAAGAAGTATTTGATCAAGTGGAAGAGTCTAAATCATGAATATGAAACATAGGAGGATGGATTTTTCCTATAATAGAATTTATATTTTATTAAAATTTGAGGTAAATGTTTTTTTAAAGGGGAGGGGCATGCTACACCCTTAAACTATAGTGCATCTAGGGATATGTGTGGCTAAATTATGACTTACATACATTTCATATTATATTATTGAATTTATTTTTGTCCTTAATATGGTTAACCTATGGAATAAACATAATGAATTAGATTATATATGAGATATTCATTAGTATTTTATCATCATATTTTAAATTCTACTCTTATTGTATTAGTTTGGAGGGTGCTCTCTTAAAGTGACTCAGTCATAATTAACAAGTATTCTTCTCCTTTGTCAATTGTTGTTGTGGATATGCTTATTCTAATCTTAATTATACAATATAATATTTAATTATTATGAAACATATAAGTAATTTCATTACACATCTCCGCTATAATCATGATTTATGGGATTTATTATCATAATATGATGATGGTCATAAAGAGAGTGTTGTATATTATATCATTTTAACACTTGTTGATAATGAAAAAAATTACAATACTATGGATAATTTATGCTTACCCATTTATTTTTGCTACACAAAAATTGCAACATTATATACTCAACAATAAAACATAAGTTATAAAAAAATTAGATCTAATCATATTCCTTATGTCAAATTCATAATTATTAAGATGCATGGTCAAATGAGTAATGATACTTATGGAATTTGATCTAAAACATTTTTCTTAAAAAATGGAAAAGGATAAGTTATTGCATACCAAATATCCATAACTTAACTACTAGATACATTTATTTATAATGATGATTATTGAGATCTTTTTAATTCATATCACATAGATGATGAAATCATAAATAAGCAATTTTGTAGATTGAAATATTCCATAGTTTTTAGTAACAATATATATCCATTAAACCTTAGGTGAACCTATGCCACTTGGTAATTTCATGAACAAATAACATAATAAAATATGAGGCATTTATACTTGGGTTATTTAAAACACACACATTATAGATAAAATAATAAGGGTATATGGATTTTCTCAACTAGTGTTTAATTAGATTTAAGACAATTTACCGAACAAAGGAATAAAATTCAATCTCCTATAAATAAATGGTATAAATATTACATAAATAATTTACTTCATTATCAATACAATACATACCTTTAAAATAAATTTAGTATGTTAATGCATGGATAACATAAATTATTGATTCCAATTGACATAAATGAAGATCACATAATATTTACCACTCAATATTTGAAACATCCATTGGTATCTATAGTAGAAGTAGAGGTTTACAAGGTCATAGCAGTTACTCAAAGTGTAGTGAATTAAAATTGTGTGTGTGTGTGTGTGTGTGTGTGTACACACACATACGCACACACACACACACACACACACACACACACAAACATTTTAATTGACTACACTTTGTGTAACTAATAGGATA